>JBBPBQ010000002.1:41788774-41818691 GCA_037974755.1 Cicer yamashitae
AAAAAAAAAAAAGGAGGAAGGAAGCATTTTCCCTGTTCACGCCACCCTCCATCTTTCTTCTTCTTCTGTTTTCCAAAAACAACACAAGTGTTGGTTTTTTAAAAAAAAAAAACTCAAAGACAAATCTCCACTTTTCTACTACTTATAAGCTTCCATTCGAGAAGTGACAGAAGGGAAAGTTACTCCTCTCTACACTACGGTGATAGTGAGCTAATTTCTGAAGTGTCGACGGGAGCGAGATTTTTCACCGTAATTAATCGCGGTAGCGAAAACGATTGTAAAAGCGATAACGAAGGTAAGAGCTTCTTCCAAATTTTTAGCTTGCATATAGGGACGCTATATGTGTGTTTGTGGATAATTATATTTGGTGTACTTTGTAACACCCCAATTTCTCATTATCTTATTTTAATAGTATTATGATACGCTACTATTTTTATATGAGTGTTATTATGTGTTCTAATTTCTTTATGTGTGTCTTGTATGTTTGCCTTAGTAGTTAATTTAAATCATTAATATTAATTATAATTAACTTACAAAAATTCAAATAAAATAAAACATGTATATATATATATATTTAAATAAATTAATACAAGGAGTGAATTTGTGTTGCTACACTAATTGTTATCTTTAGCACTAGTAGAATGGGTTTATAATAATAATAATAATAATAATAATAATAATAATATTAGGAATAATGTTAAATGTTAAACCTAGCTGCCTACATATATATATATATATATATATATATATATATATATATATATCCATATCTGCGTGATTACTGTGCTAATAGAAGACTAGGAGAAAACAAGGGATAGCTCTGCCGATAGCCGCATCCTAAATTGCAATCAGGTACGATTGGTAAACTTCATCAATTTGATTTTGGCAAATACATATGAATTGTGATAAATAATTAGGATGAGTCATATCATGGAAATTGGCACACAACAGCAATCTGTAACCTAATACTAGAATTTGACGTCACCGTCCTATATGAATATGAGTATCGTGCTTTAGACAATTTTATTCTTGTTCCAAGTGACACATACACGTTAAGGTGGTCTGTTGAAAGTCTATCACAGACATCATGGAGAGCCACCATTCATAATTAGCAATCTAGGCTATTATTTTTTTATCATCCTGAGAGTAATTTCTTTCTAATTAGGCTTATCACTTTTTGGTTTGTTAAGGATAAACTCCCCTAAAAGCCGAAGTTCATATGGTGTATACTGTTATCGGTATTATATCTCTAACATGCCACCCTAAAACTGAAACCGAGATTTATAGTGAATTATTTTAAATTGAATTGTCAATTAATCAGTCTGTATTAAAATTGGACTTCTATCGTGCTTGAATATGTGTAGCAATATTTATAACAATATTTAAGTTTGAGTATGTATAACAATATTTACTTCTTCTATCATGCTTAGTTTAAATAAAATCTGATATATAGTAATATGTGAGTTTATTAGTATTAAATATATTTTTGAATTATATTATAATAGCAGATAAATTATCTATGCATTATTAATAAATAAATTATTTACCTATTGGAACAAGTAATTAATTTGTAATTCGTTGTTGCGTTGAACTATTCTCGCTCGTGGGAGAAATCTTCAGCTAAGGTAAGGGGTGAGATGAGGTTCGATTTTATGAATATAAGATAACGTGAGATGAACGGGAATACTGAAATTCCCATATATTCATCCAGGGCTCACTACGTACGGTCGAGCCCTATTGAGCAATAATAATTAATTAAAATTATATGAATGGTAACAGTGAGGACTAAAATATAATTTAGCAACCTATAGAATTGTTGTGAATTTATTTATAGCAAGATTGCACGTTTAATGATTTTATGAAATGTGATGCTGATTGTTACTGTATAAATACTGTATATTGGAGTGTTCTTGCTATTTGATTGAAATCGTGAAATTATTTGGATGTGCTACCTGTTGATTTTTTTATTGCGATTGATAAGATTGGATTGTGCATTGTGAGTAGTGTAAACCAAATATTGGGATTGTATTGTGATTGACTGATATATATATATATAATGATGAAAATTGGGAAGTCAAACTAAAATTTATTGAGTTGTGATGATCAAGTAAGTCTAAGATATGTGTTGTAAATTTTGGAGTTAGGATTATTTTGTCATCATATAGGGAGGGTCTGACAAACCTAGCGATTCGGGGAAGTACAACTGAATGAGCCTTATCGTGGAGGGCTACAGTCGAGCTGTAAGGTAAGACTGATAGACCTTGGGGGTACATCTAGTGGGGAATTCCTAATTGGATTAGTGGGTTATTCCCTAAGGCCGGGAACTACCGTGCAACACAAGAGTACCCCGACTGTCGCATATATGTGTCTCGGGTTGAGTTGAGGGGATCTATGAGGACTTGGCCATTCATGAATTGTCCGTCCACTCTTGTAGTGGCATAGTATCAGGCCTCCTAACCAAGTACTTCAGAGTAGAATGGTACCAAATGATGAAGTATAGAGTATAGGAGATGCATAGCATTTTATCTTGTAACTGTTTATTGTGATTGAATTAGAATAACCTTAGATATTATATTATTGAATGTTCTCCTTCTTTGTATTGTTTGACTGATTGCGTGTTATTCTCGTGTATTTTATATTGTTACATAATTTCGAAACTCACCCCTCGATGTTTGTGTTTGGCGTTTGCGATGGACGTAGACGAGCCGCAAGCTGCAGGTGAAGATTAATGCTCTTGAAGTGTAGGAAGTCGTATTACCTCGAAGACTTCTATTTTCTACCTTTTTGTTAACGTCATTTTTGAACATGGTTTATTTTGGGAATTCCCGCTCTGATAGTGACATTGGGTTGGGACTACATTTACAATTATCATTAAACTTGTGTATGTGTGTTTCCAAAGGGATTTTGTTAATTACTGCTACAATTACGTGATGCTCTTTGCCTTAATAAAAAAATGTTGGAATTTTATATATTTGTTTATTTGAAGAATTTCATTGTTTTAAAAATAAAAAAGAAATTAATTAAAATTTTTTTATTTGGGGTTTAGGGTGTCACATGCTTGTGTGTGCAATTTTTGGAAAAATTATAATGTGGTGTGATATGTGTTTGAAATTATGGAGATTTAATTTGGATGTGATTATGTGTTCATAATTGATATTATGAATGTTTGAGGTGTGAATTGGTGGTTTATGTGTGAATTGTTGAAATTAAATTTGAGGTGCTATATGTGTGGATTTTGTGGAAAAATGAATTGATGAGATTTATGTGTGGATTTTGAAGAAATTGAATTGATATGATTTGGTGTGAATTATAAAGATTTAAATTTGATGTGACTTATGTGTTCGTAATTGATATTATGAAGGTTTAAGGTGTGAATGTGTGTGAAATTTGTGGAAAAATTATATTTGATGTGATTTGTGTGTTGTGAATTTTATTTTGGAAAATATGTTTGAGTGTAATCTGTGATAAGTTTGAAAATTCATTAGTGCTAAATGAGTATTAAAAAAGGGAATCTTTTAATAGCTGCATTTACATAAAGATTGTTGTGAAAAGAGTCAGAGTATGCTCATGCGTTTCATAGCTTGTGGTGACTGCGATGGGCCATGATGTTAAGTGGTGACTGTGATGGACCACAGGATGGTTCCATGAGATTCGTTGGTTCATCTTATCCTGACGAGGATTTTCGCGTCGTACTGGTCTATGAGAGACTGCACTCTTGTAAATCATGCTGGTGTGTGAGCGACTGCACTCTTATAAATCGTGATGGTCTGTAAGCGACTGCAGTCTTGTAAATTGTGTCGGTTTGTGAGCGACTACACTTTTGTAAATCGTGCTGGCCTATGAGCGACTATACTCTTGTAAGTCGTGCTGGTCTGTGAGAGACTGCACTCTTGTAAATCGTGTTGGTCTATGAGAGACTGCACTCTTGTAAATCGTGCTGGTTTGTGAGCGATTGCACTCTTGTAACTCGTGTTTGTCCGTGAGAGACTGCACTCGTGTTTGTCCGTGAGAGGCCGTACATTTAGGATTTACGCCCTTCGAGGAGGGTTTTGGTTTGGAAATTCTGGAATCATGCGCATTGGCATATACGCATTGCATTAAGGTGCTTGGCACGCGAGTCATGTTTGTTATACTATGATGATTATATATACATACTCGGTTGTTGTTTGTCATTGTGCCGTAATTGCTTTGTGTGATTGATTGACTTTGTATCGCAAGTGTTAAATGATTTTGAACCATTTTAAAATTGAAAACCTACAATTTTAGCAGTTGTATTCGGCTACGTGCAGTGTGTATTCGAATACACATCTGTAACGTTTAGTTTTATTGGAAATTTTAATATGGTATTCGAATACGAGATGCTGTGTTCGAATACGACAGGATTGATTTTGCCACTGACTTAGCACTTGTATTCGGCTACGAGATTGCTGTATTCGAATACGAAAGGATTGATTTTGCCACTGACTTAGCACTTGTATTTGAATATGAGATGGTGTATTCGAATACGACAATGCAGTTTTGTTAAAAATTTCATTTTTCAACTTTGATTATGCATGTTTGACATATGAAAACCCTTTCAAGGAGTTTGCTAAGACGAAAGGTTCTCTTGAGCATTGAAATTATATGAATTGTGCTAAGTGTTAATTGTTAATTTCGGTTGGTGACCCTTTACAATTATTGTGGAAATTTGGGTTTTGCCCTCAGATGATACACGAGGTCGTCCTACCGACTAGTACCCTGACGATTGACACGTCATAGACTTCCCTGACCGATACTGCGTCAGAAGGAAACTTGCAGAGTGTGCGGCGGTTGCCCACATTATTATAGTTGTTAAAGTATGATCAGATTAGTATGTTGTATAGGGACTTGAAGTCTTTCTTTGGTGGTTGTAATTATTTTATTTTGGAAAAATATATCTATAACTTATACTGTCAGTTGACTTTTATTTTGGTGGATCCATGTTTTACTTTTGATGTGACCGTGGGGGAAATAGCTTTCTTGGGGCAGTACTTTTGTACAGGTGTCTGCCAAGCATACCCCAGGGGTATGAGTGATGCCTGATAGGTCTCATAACCCCGGTGTCTTTTGATATTTAGATTTTTGTACCAAAAACTATTTTTAGTTTGTTTGTAATGATGATGTCATTATTTATGACTTTTTTCATTTTGTGACACAACTTGGTATTTCATTTTTATTAATTTTGTTGATTTGTTTTGAAAAAAAAAAATGCACTCGCTTTGTTAAAAATCGGGGTGTAACAAGTACCATTATAAATCACTAATGAGTTCTTAAAATCTGAAACTCTATGTCAAGTTACACTCTAATGAGGTCATAATATCAAAATCAATCATTTCAAACAAATATCTCAACACTTTCATGATTCAATATTCACACCAGCCCCCCTCTAAACCAATATAACAACAACTCTTGTTGAATCTTAAAATCAACACATAGAAAAATATGGTGTAAATTTTCAACTATTTTAAGCATTAAATAAAATTAATAGTGTAGAATTATTGTTATTTTATAAATCAACAAAAATTCAACTAAATTTAATTTCTTTAAAATAGTCAAAAGTAATTCAAATAAAATTTATTTTCATTTTTCAAAATAAGTTAACATTAATTTCTTCAAAATGTCATTTTTTTTAAAAATTCTAAATTCTAGCGATCTGTAATATTCAAGAATTAATATCATTTATAATATGAATTTCCTAATATTTCAAAACTACTATTAACCTCTGATATACAAGAATTATTATTATTAATAATATGAATTTTCTAATAATTCAAAACTACTATTAACGTTCTACATTAATTTCATTAACATTATCAAAACTTTAATAATCATGTTGTGACCCCAAAGGCAAGTTCTATCAATCGATAATTAGTATTAGCTCGATTCAATTAGTAATTTCAAACATATAGCTAGTCAATTAAAAAAAACTATTTCTAACTATCCACTATAACAAAAGAACAAATAATTAAATTTAGAAACACAAGTCCAATCAAATGATAATTAACTCAATCATGTCAACAATTCAAATTAACTCACAACAAGAATAAACAAGTAGTTAACAATTAACAATCATCTTTCATAAATCATGTATTGTAATAGAAAAATACATTGCACTTAACACAATAATAATAGGTAAGTGTTTCAGTACTTAGCGGGGAACAAAGTAAACACAATTGGCTCAAGATTGACAATTTACTAATTTACAACTGCCCGACCTGATTGGACAGATCTGCTCTGATACGACTAATGTCACACCCTAAACCCCAAAATAATATATATAATAATTTATATCATATTTCTATAAAATTTGCAGCGGATAAATAAAGATCTATTTCCAAGAAAATAAAAACTTTTAATTTTAATTTAGAATATCACGTTTCTCAAAAATCAAAAGGAACATTTTAACTTATTTTCTCCATTAAAATAGTGCAATCTCAATAAGCTTGATTTAAGTATAATTACATGATTTAATTCTAAAAACTTACTAGTACTTCTAAGGTTTCCATACAAAAATTCATTTCAAATTAAATAAGTAAAATACAAATTAAAACCCTATTCCCGGTATCACCTGTTAGAGCGCAGTTCCTCCCAAACTTGAACTTCAAGACTCATTAACCTGTAACAACTGCGATATCACAAACAGATTGCCAAACCAGTCAAACACAAACAACGAAGGAGGTTAGTTTTGAAATCATGTTGATAGTATAATACAAGTAAGAAAAACACGCAGAAAAAATCATAATAGAACCGTATCATTACACAAACATTGCTCAAGAAAAATATCACATGAAAAAGTCAAAATCACTAAAGGAAAATCAATACCTTTCACTATAACATCAAATCGTCTAAGAGAAATTATAATCACATGCGATACACATTAATCACAACAAAACAATCATAAGAAAATGCAATGATATGCATGAGCTTAGACTCTACTTCACAATGTGGTACCATTCTAACTCTGAAGTACTTGGTTAGGAGACTTGATGCTATGCCACCATCCCGGTGGACGGACAATTCAAATTGGCCCTGTCCTCATAGATCCCCTCAACTCAACCCGAGACACATATACGTGACAGTCGAGGTAAACGTGTGTTGCATGGTAGCTCTAGACATTTGGAGTGCTGCCTCCAAGTCACCTAGGAATTCTCCACCCGAATACCTCCAAGGTCTAACAATCTTGTCTTAAGGCTTAACAGTAGACCGCCACAATCAGGCTCATTTAATTGTACTTCTTCGGAATCACTAGGATTTGTCAGGCCCTACCTATATGATGACAAAATAATCTCCAGTTCACAAATTCTTAATCTTTACTTTCTTCCCTCGTTGGCCTATGATTCTACATTAAGACCATAATCTCAAACACAACTTGGATTCAGCATTATTTCATCAATTATGGGGTTACTTCAATATTCTCATCACAAATTTATAACATCACTATCATTAGTCATACATCGTCACCATCATCACATAAACTCATCACAAATTTATAGCATCACTATCATCTATCATATATCATCACATAAACTTATCACAATCTATAACATCATTATCATAAATCATACATCATTATCATCGAACAAACTCATGTCACACAATGCATCCACCTTTTATTAATACTTCACATAAACTCATCTTATCAAACATATGCACCAAATTTATTCGACATCCAATATCACAATTATATCAAATACCACACATTTAACGAAATTAAATCAAATATCACAATAATATCAAATACCACACATTTAACGAAGTTAAGTCAATTAACACCTTATAAATATTTCTATTCCATGTTTTAATCTCACAATTTCCATATTTTCACATTATCAATTTATCACTCAAAGGGCTACTGCCGTACGTAGCGAACCCCGGATGAATCATTGGAAAATACGGTTTTCCCGTTCCTCTCACATTATATTATACTCATGAATTTAAACACTCTCTCACCCCTTACCTTATTTCAATGTTTTCACACACGAATATCATTCCACGAGCAAACAGCCTTTCTCCTTTGACTCTTTGTCCTTCAATCGATCTAACTCGACAATTTATGGGTGAACGTTAAATTAAATTATGAGAAGACACTCTAAAAACTAAACTTTGAAATTCGGTCAAGGAATCTTACCATAAATCAGAAAACCAATCATTGGATAATATGGCCATTTTTCACACGATCATTTTGGCTTTGGTTTCACTCAAATCGGACTTACGGTGATGAAGAACGGTGCAAAATAAGGAATTTTATAAACTGAGAAGTCGGGTATTTTTGAGAGAAATTGGGATGGTTAAAAATCTGAGAAAATGTGTTTAATAGAATAACTAAATAATTGAAACAACGTAGTGAAATTTGGATGTAAATAGATAAAGTTTTCTAGAACTGTTATCGACCGGTGCTGATCTTTTTTCTCAAGTGCGGCTGTGGTTGTTTCTGTTCCTCGGTCACTTCATTCTTCCTTTTTGTTTTCAATTAATTTTTTTTTAATTAGGTATTACTATTGCATATAGGCCTAACCCATAAAATACTTTTTATTTCTTTC
This sequence comes from Cicer yamashitae, assembly GCA_037974755.1. Taxonomy (NCBI): domain Eukaryota; kingdom Viridiplantae; phylum Streptophyta; class Magnoliopsida; order Fabales; family Fabaceae; genus Cicer; species Cicer yamashitae. The sequence goes on from JBBPBQ010000002.1 coordinate 41,797,333, forward strand.
TTTTATTTATTTAAATAAAACAAACAATTACCAAAAATATTTTTTTAACACAATTTAAGTACTAAAATATTACTAATATTTCAAAACTAATTAAGTTCCTATTTAATTAATAAAATAGTTTATTATAAAATTTAGGGTGTTACAATTTGTTTGAGATAGGGATTATCTTGTCATTATATAGGTAGGGTCTGACAAGCCTAGTGATGTTGGAGAAGTACAACTAAATGGGCCTGATCGTGGCGGTCTATTTTTTAGCCTTAAGGCAAGATTGTTAGACCTTGGAGGTATTCTGATGGGGAATTCATAGGTGACTAGGATGTAGCGCTGCAAATGTCGGGAGCTACAATGCAACACACGTTTACCTCGATTGTCGCGTATATGTGTCTCGGGTTGAGTTGAAGGGATCTTTGAGGACTGGCCCAATTGGTATTGTTCGTCCATTTGTGTGGTGATATAGTATCAAGCCTCCTAACCAAGTACTTCAGAGTTAAAATTGTATCAAAGAAGGAGTCTAAAGTATAAGAGCATGCATAACGTTACTTGATTTGTGTGTTGACTTACTTGACGTTGTGGATTGCATCAATGTTTTACTTTTATTATTATTGTTAATTGTGATTTGATATGAAACGGTATTTAAATAATGTTTTACTTGTTCTTCTCATTTATTTTATACTATTACATGTTTTTGAAGTTCACTCATCGTTGTTTGTGTTTGGTGCTTCAAAGAGCGCAGTTATTTTAGGTTATCGGTTAATGATCCATGCTCTGATAAGTAATATTGGGTGGGAGTAATTTGTTGTGTTTTGTTGAGTTATGAACTAATTTATGTTTTGTAAACTCTATCGATCAATTGTATTATATTCGATCTTTTATTCGAAGATAAAAATGACTCTAAGTTTTGAACATGTTTTTATGTCAAAAAATATTTGTTTAATAAACATCAGCTATATTCGATGTTAAAGGATTTTTAATTAATAATTTGTATACAAACTTCTTGTGTAAGTGTGAGTGTGACATTCTGAGCCTTATATTTAAAAGGAAATTTTTTTACTCTATTTTGGGATCGCTGCGAATCTCTTTCAAAACTAGTGTATTTTACTTTTTATTTCAATTTGGGTTTAGGGTGTCACACTGAAACCTCAATGCATTCTACATCTGTATTATATATATATATTATGAGAATGCTATTTTTATGTGAAAATCCGAGAAATACTTCCCAACCTTTAGATTAAAATTCATGGTTGAGATTAAAAGCTCAATTTGAAAAACACATGTATCTCTCCCTATTATATTATTTTTTCTAAACCATTTACCTTTTAATCTTCTTGAATTTCAATTTACATTGTTTATAAACTTATATTAAATATTTATTTCATTTTCTACGAAAAATAGCACAAAAGCAACAAATGCCATCGTGAAACTTGTGGATCTGAGTGAGATAAAACTATAAACTGTTAGGTGAAAAAAATTCGATGATAGAGCATAAACAATGAACCTCAAAAATCCAAATATTTAGAAAATTTAAGGAAAAAGGGACAACACTTCTTGCATCCAAACAAAAATAATTTCATAGGATAAATGTTTGTCTATAATTAATTAGTTAAAATTAGTATAATTTTAATATCTTCTAAATAAAATGAGAATAATTATAATAATTATAAAATCATGTACAGGACAAATAACTGTAACTAAAGAACTAGCTAAATTAGAATTTTTTCAATATCAACATAAAAATGAGAACGATTATAAATAAAATAACTATAGTTTTTTTCACATTTCAAATTTTTCACATTATCTTTTTAAAAAGTTAATCATTAAAGAAGATTTTGGAACATACAATTCATACACGAAACAAATGTTTGTTTTTAATCTATTAATTAAAATTATTAATTTTTTATTTTTGTTGACACCAAATTTTTTCCGCTTTTTTTAGACATTTTATAAAAATAAAATAAAATAATAAGTATAAAAAAATTGAAAAATATAATAAATAATTAAGGCTATAAACTTTAGACAATCACGGTGTTTTTGTTTCTTGTTTGCCTCTAATTCCTGTTCAGACTCTTTTCTAAAATATATAAAAAAAAAAAGAGTATATAATTGAATGAAAAGAAACCGAAAAGAAATGGAATGATGGAAATAAAACTCAGTATAATGGTGATATGAAAAGAAATCGAAAAGAAGTGGATTGATAGTAATAAAAATCAGTATAATGGTGGATGGAAAGGAAAAGAAACTGAAAAGAAATAGATTGATCGTAATAAAAATCGGTATAATGATGATCAATTGAATGAAAAGAAACCGAAAAGAAATTGGTGAATAGTAATCAATTCACAATTATTTCCTTGTCTTTTGTAACCTACACCCAAAAAGCCTATAAATAATCGACACCAAAAGGAGTAAGGGGAGCACGATTGAAAAAAAAAAAAAGAGAATAATAGGCAAATATAAAATTGGAATTTTGATAAAATCATTACAACAAAACCAACTGAGAAGTAAGGTATCTATGTTGTTATCCTCCTCTTACTATCTTTTTATTCTTGCTTCATTTAAAAAAAAATTGCAATTTAGTTTTTCTAAGCTTTCATTTTTCTTAATATATTGTCCCTGTTCGTAAAATTGTTTTGCAACACACATACTAAAAAAAAATATAAATAATTGATACTTATAAACTAATCATAAAACAAACTTCATCCCATTGTAACATAACACATATCTCGTATCATGGTTTATTAAATAACTCAGAAAACCATAACAACAAACTAGATCAATAAATAGTTTTTTTTTTTAAGGAGTAGAATTAATAGTCACCGCCGCCGAATGAAATTCATCCTCGCTCGCCGCGCTACATCACTCACCCCTAGCCGTCGGTGGCCTTTGTGTGGTAACAGATCCGACAACGCACGAGCAAATTCTTTAACATGCTGCATATTTTGTTTCGTCGTCACGTCTACATGTTTCGTTCACATACCATCACATTACTATTGTTTTCTAACAAGAATTAATTTTTTGTTAACTCTAAAACCAAATAAAAATAAATAAAAAATACAATTCGTGAACAGACATCTCACCTCTTTTTCGTTATTATTATTATTATTATTATTATTATTACCTTTTTTAATACGTATATAATAATAATTATAACAGTAAAATAATTAAAATCGAGTAATAATAAAATCAGACAACACATAAATATTATACGTGTGTTTTGATTTCTTGAAACTGAGGATACGTAGGAGCAAGATTTTCCCCTTCTCAAACCAAATTAATAAAAAAATATTTTTCTTTCTTTTATTAATGTAAATAATTTATTTTCCTTTTTATTATTCTTTTAGGGGGCAAAATAAATAATTAAATAAATAAATAATCTGTATACAATTAATTATCAGGTAACCGTTTTAACGAAGGATGTAGGATAATATTACTTTATCTACTCGTAATCGACTCCCGAATCCATTTTTTGGTTCAAGAACTTTATTTTAGGTTTTATCTAATATTCCCTTTTATTTTAAATAAATAAATTGGTGGCGACTCATTTTTCGCAGACAAACCGGAGGCGACAATTTTCTTAATATAATTGAAAATAATTATAATATACTAATTACAATTTATTATAAACGTCTTTCATGAGACAAATGTTTGTGAATAAAGAATTAGTAAAAAATTAGGTTTTTTATAATATTATCAACATAAAAATGAAATCAATTATAATAGATCGGACAAATTGTCCCCTTTGAGATTAAAAAACATAAACAAGAAAGGTTCTGATAGATTAAAATTTGAAAATAATTATCTTTCATGGGACGAGTTGTTCTCGATGAGATTGAATTATCATACATACATCAGACAAGTTCTTACTCATAAAATTTTGAAAATAATTGTCATCTAATAGGCAATTTATCACTTATGACATTGAACTATCATATAGATAACAAGTTCTCACTAATAGAAAATCAAACTCACCATCATGCACGAGACTAGTTTATCTATGCAACTATGACCCTGCTTTATATGTTTCACTTTAGTTTAGATATATAACAAAAAAAGAAGAAAATTGTGCATTCATCTTTTACAAGTTTCATCTCCCATTGCTTCTAATTTTCTTAACATATTCACAATTTATATAATTTATATAAGTAAATATATTATTGTTTGAGTCACATAGAGAAATACTCTCAACCTTGAATCTATATAATCACACACGGGTATTTTACTAGTTCAATATAATTAATAAATTAGCTCTTCTTATCTTTTTATTTGTCAATATCTCTAGTCAAAACAACAATATTTATAAAATTAATTAAGTTAAATATAGTAAACCAATATTAGTTTTTCCCTAAATTGACTGTTCTATATTGATTAAAAATAGAATATTCTATTAAATAAAACATTGACTCTCGTTAAATTTGCTTTGATGAATATCCTCAGTTAATTGAAAAATTTATTTAGTCAATACTTTGTTTGACTAAATATTTAGTCAAAACATTATCTATTAAAAAATTATAAATATTAATAATATTTAAAATGTATTTAAATATCTAAATTATTATTTAAATTAAATTTTATGTATGTGAAAATTTTACTTTTATAATTTTTAAAAATATATGTTTTACATTAAAAAAATTTAAACTTTAGTTTGCCTTAAAAAAATATTTATTATTTCTATACAATCTTTAGATAAATTTTTTTTTTTGACAAAATAAAATATTTACACCCTTCAAATGTAAAAAACAACATAAAAACAAGTATGGCCATTACGTAACAAGGTGGTAAACAATAATATTACCTAAAATTTGCGGACATAACAATATTAATTGTTTATCTTAATAAACATTGTACTTGAGGAATTTGAGAATTCAATGTATATATATAGAATTCAATCTTTTTAATAGAATCACTGTATATATATATATATATATATATATATAACAATATCTTATGTGAATGACATTCTTATGTGAGAGGAAGTCTTATTGGCCTTTTGATAAAAGAGTATGGGGGAGATTAAATTTTATCATAAGTGAGTCAAGTGACTACTCTTTCACACTCTCAAATCTTGATTTACCTCGTCTTTAGGTACCTCTTTGCATTTCTCTAATACCCAAACTTCATTCTCACTAAACTCGTGACTCTTCCTCTTCTCTCTCCATCTTTTTTTTTCATAAAAAATTTGACGTCTCCTTTATTTATCGATAGCAACTCTTGAAATGATATATTACAAAGAAATTAGTACAACAATTTTCAGTAGGTTCCACTTCTTGCTTGCCAAGAGACACATATACGTTGCCTAGTTAATCTATTTCAAATATCAACAAAAAGACAACAAATAATATGTCTTCACAATTAGAGCAATAGTTCCTCCAATTTATTTGCTTCATATCCTTATGCAAAAAGCTTTGGATCATAGCTCTTCAAACTTGGGGAAAAAAATTATTTTTTTGGCATTTCTACATTGTAAGGTATCAATTTTAAGACAAAAAAAGTGATTATCCTCGAAAAATAAATGAAATAAAAAAAGGTTATAGAAAGACACAAAAGAGAATTGGTCAGACTCATATTGAGGTGTATACGAGATGGAAATATAGAGGGTGGTGTCACTAACATGGAGATTGGGTGTGACAAATGGCGTTTTAACCTTTCAGGTTGTTTTATTACAAAGCAAAAAATGCAGAGACAAATAACACCACTGAAATAAAGGAAAAAGAGTCCCAGCAACATGGTTCTTGGTTGTGGTGGGGAGAAAATGAAAAAATTAACTACTTTTTTGGGTACAAAGGCTAGACAATTGCTAACATTGTGACATGCGTTCACTTTTGTTGTCATGTGGCTTTTTTAATGACACATTTAATCTACACCGTTTAATTTAATACAATTGATAATTGCTAACATATTAATGTTGACCAACCCTACATGAAAGCTATGAGCTTCAAAAACTAGGAGTGGAAGGGTCATTGACTAGAGATAAGGCTAGGAAGCTAAAGGAACAATTGAAGAAACAAATTGTTAATTTTCTTAGTCTTAAGACTTATAACAAAATTGATCCACATAATACTAGTCTCTTGTTCATAGAAATACCTTAAGACTTATTTTTAATTTTGGAATGTAATAATCATACCTTTTAACTAGGAATTATGTTGACTTGTGTGTGTGCCTAAATATTTGACCGGTTAGGCATAATGTCATTAGTTATGTGTAACCTAGGCACCATATCATCTGTGTTAGGTTATATCTGCATTTTATTTATAAAACACGGGGTTACCTAGGCACAATATCATTAGTTATGTGTAACCTAGGTAGAACACAAAGTGAGAAAATATGACTTCATACTTTACACAATAAATTTGAGATTGATTTCCTTTCCTTTTAGATATATATTTGTGATCCTCTGTTGGTAGAGAATAACTAAATATGACTCTATATTTTGCACATATTTTGCCCAACTAATTTGAGATTGATTTCTTTTCCTTTTTATATATATATGTTTGTGTTTGTTTGAATCTACCAGAATTATATTACATTTTATGTTTAAGAGATTTTTGCATTGAAAATTACGTGTTTCTTGAAATACAAAGTTTTTCTAATACAAAGCCTCCAAAATTTTCTGATTGCTCTCTATTCCATCATTAAATATTATTCAAAATCTGTAATAATATTATGTAGGAGGGGCCTGACACAACAATTAAAACACATAGATATAGTTGTGTAACAAAAATATTGTATAGTGTGAACATGTTAGAAAGCACTTTCAAAATTGTTGTGTAAATTTATGGTGTTATTTAGTTTATCATTCATTCTACATAAAAAATAAAAATAAAAACCTTTTCACAGTTTAGAATCAAAAAAATATTCATATTTCATAAAAAAAACATTTTTAAAGATTAAAATATAAATGTACTTTTTTGTTTTTCTTTTCTCTCTTAGTTTTTTATAAATGGATTCTCAAGCATTTTGAGAGAATCTCAATTTCTTAAATTGAGCGAAAAAATATGATAACTATATTTAATTAACAAGTAAGGTTAAACTATCTTTAGTTTACCTTATATTATTCTTATTCTTATTGCCAAATAAACTAGTAGATGTGGCTAAATTTTATATTTCTAATGTATGTCTTCGATAATTAAGTTTCACTTACCCTTTTCTTTTTTTTTAATGGCTACTCACATTTAAATAATAATTTCCTTGCTTGTTTCCATTTTTTTTTTATTAATATAATATCTCATAAACTTTAACTATTGACCTTATACCAATTTTAGGACTACTATACAATATTTTTGTTACACAATTATATCGTTGTGTATTAATCTACAACATAAAATGTCATATGATTCTGGCAGATTCAAAAAAACACAAACATATATCAAAAGGAAAGAAAATCAAATTCAAACTAACTGTGCAAAATGTAGAGTCATATTTCCTCGTTCTCTACCACCATATGAAAACAAACATATATCCAAAAGGAAAAGAAATCAAACTCAAAGTGACTTTGTAAAATATAGAGTCTATTTTCTATCTTTTTACTTTGTGTTCTGGCCACAAAATTCACTTGAAATTATCACAAACTTTCAAAATGGAAACTAGTGGGATCCTATAAGTAAGAACATATGCAAGACACAAACAAAAACTAGTCTTACAAATTAAACAATAGTGTTACGATTTCAAATTACAACCTCATATCATTAAAAGATTTCAACCATAAAATAAAATTCAACTCCAAGAACATTGTAACCTAAACTATTACAAGACAACAAGGAAGTTAGTTAAATCGAAGAAACTAGTAGCACAAGGTGACAAAAGTTAGTTGTGGAGCAGGCAAGTGGTGAATCTGACTGGTAGTCAGTAAGCTCAGTTTAAAGCTGATGTAACTGATTGACTATTAGCATGAGTCAAGCTAGTTGGACTTAGGTAATTTGTTATGTTAGGTTTTCATGTATATAAGGAGTTAAACTCCTCTCATCAGATTTAATTCTTTGTGAATGTATTCATTTTCAATCAATAAAATTCATAAGTTTTCTATAAAATGTTAAAAAATTTAATTTTCTCATATTACATCAACGAATAACATGCTACATATACCGACTCTTAATCTTTAGAGCTCAAATATGAAATTTAAAATCAAATAAAATTCTATTAACAAAACCAAAATAGAAAAAATATAAAATAAAATCAGCTGTCGAAACAAATACCTTTACTACGTTAACTTTTGAGAAAAGCTCGACCACAACTTTCGGCTGAATGATGTATTTCCCCATGCTCCTTTTTTCTATAATTGGAAACAATTGAGGAAACCCTTTTAATTTTCAGCATCATTTGCACCTAACACCAAAAAACTTTTAGCTTACTTAATAGGTTAGTTTAAGCTTATAGTTTTTAGCCCTAAGAATCTAACGAAAATAAGGATAAACTATCTTTAGTTTACGTAGAAAGTCTAGTTTTAGATTAACAAACTAAAATCATAAACTTACTTATTTTCACAATGGGATACCAAGAGTAAATTGCGATCCCAAAAATATTTTTGCCGCATGTTACTTTATTTTCAAAGTCTTCATCCAAGAGTTCCTTACGAGCTAATGAAGTCCAACTAGACCTACATGTATGATGTATCACATATTGCTTATATATTCATCGTCCGTAAATATTTGAATCCATCAATTCCATGTATATTAGTAAAGTTCAGTTCATTGTTGCTAGCCTATCTCAAGTAAGTATAGGTTATTTTCGTCGTAACGTTATTATTAAAACTCAATGCAAACAAGATTAAGGGATTTAGAAGAAAAATAGGTTGCTCTGTTCGTGTTGGTCTTGTTTAAAGGTTATTATGATGTATAATGAAGCGAGATGATAGATCGTTTTGAATGGTGAAATCCATTTTTTTATAGAAAATTTGTGTTAATTATATAATAATTAACAAAATTAAACACTTATGTTAAATATTATATAAATTTTATTATTAATTTAATATTTTTTACTTTTGCAGAATAATTATTAATTAATGCTTAATTTTAACAAAAAAAACGATGATTAATGGTTAGCAATGGGGTGAAGTAGTTTTAATTTATATGTATTTTTTTTATTTTTAAATAAGTGCAAAATATCAATTGGCTGCCTTGCTTATGTGATTAGACATCTTAAAACTAAGAATATTTAGATTCAAATTGATCCAAAAAATCACAAATCCAACCAAAATTATCAAAATCCATATTTCTATTTAGGCTAATGTAGTTTTACCATTATTTCTATAGATATGGTTACTTATCAATGTTCACCAACGTTATTATTTGGGCATCTTCTTCTTCATCTAACAAGGAATTTAGCCTAATTTGTTTCGTATATGTAGTTAGCGGTGGACAGTTTCACCCTAAGTAACTGAAAAATGAACAATCTGAATAGATTATAAGTTACCGATCGGGTCACGGGTCAAAAAAATTAAAATTTTAGTGTAAAATAAATTTCAATGGACGGATTCAAATGGGAAAATTAAACCCATCGAAAATCATAACCAACTGACCATGCATTATAATGTAGGCAGACACTATTAAAATATTGAACATGTTCCAATCTTAATTACTTCTCTCGAAAGTTGAAAATGTTACCTGATAATTATCTCCAAGAAGCCATGCAACTAACAACCAATTTATCTCCTTTAATCTTTTAATTAATTTTATCAATAACTTTCATTCTCCTTCCTTATCATTTTTTACTACCATATTTGTCTTCTCCAGTTTTTTCAGTTTTTTTTTTTTAATTTCATGTTTTAACTTTAAAGAAATCCGTCAACTAAAGGGAAACTAAATCCATGGTAAACTAACATAACCAACACAAAAAAGAGTAAAGAGGTAGAAAGATAAGGCCAGGCTGACCACACCAACGACGATATAGAAAATAGGTGTTTTAGTGTCGACCACTCTTAGAGGTTGTGCAATAAGGTGGGAGAGAGAGACTACAAGAGAGATGAGTGATGAGATATAGAAAAGCGGAAAACCCGATAAATTTGTCCGCTTGGAACCATCAACCGTCAAACCTATCACTCTTCGTATCTACCTTTTTCTTTAATATCTTATTGAATGATTATATGGGCCAACCCCATTAGAACAACCCTAAATGTCTAACTATGTACATCTCACACATACCCATGAGTAGGGGTGGAAAAAGTTCAATTTTGAACTAGAATTGCTTAAAAACTGAACTAAACTGATTTTTAGTTTGAAAAAACAGAATCGAAATGGTTTTAACACTACGCAAAAAATAGCATTTTACAACGCTTTTCTTAAGCCCTTTACAGCACTTTTAAGCGCTGTAGTATCTAACGCTGATAAAAGATACAACAGCGCTCCTTAAAATAAAAAAGTGATGTAATTTATAGCGCTCAACACTTATCTTAGAGTAAATTTACAGCGCTTTTCATAAAAAAACGCTATAATAGGTGCATATGTAGCACACTTGGTGCACTCGTTTTACAGCGCTTTTTTCAAAAGCTCTGTAAATCCCTTCTAAAAACGATTGCTTGTTGTACTAGTTTTACAGCGCTTTTTTGAAAAAGCACTGTAAATCCCTTCTAAAAACGCGCTGCTTGTTGTAATAGGTGTATTCTTATGCACGTTTTATAGCGCTTTTTCAAAAAAGCGCTATAATATGTGCATTCTTATTCTAGTTTTATTAAAAAGCGCTATAAATGGAATTTTTAAAATAACGCTTGTTTGTATAAACAGGTTTTTTATGGCATTTTTTTAAGAAAGCGCTGTCTTTTAATTTTTTTTCCAAAATCATTTTCATCCAGCACATGATATTGACACAATTACTATATTTTTCATTTAAACAACAACAACAACAATCAATTCATATATACAGCAACAACCAGTTCATAACAACACCTAATTACATATATTTCACAGCAACAACAATTTCATTTAAACATGTACAACAATTGAATATTCACATCAATTACTATATTTTTTACATATTCACAACAAAACTATATAACTTTACATATTTTTTACATATTCACAACAGTACTATTTTTTTACAATTTCCCAGCAATAATGTCAATTTCGCAACTTTCTGCATGCCAATTTCCCAACAAATTAAATAATTTTCAGTTCGATTACATACTGACACCAGTCTTCCTTTATTTCAGTTAGATCTCTTTCAGAGTATGATGGACTAGAATTGTCAAAGTACTGTGCGATATAATATTTGAACATAAATAAGTTAGAATCAAATATATACATAGTTTATATATGAAAATCAAAATATAATGAAAATACCGTACCGTTTCTGGAATTATAGTTTGATTCATATCAACAATCTCCTTCATGAATCGCAGTATATATATCCGTAGTCTATGTTGTTAGTTTGACGAGGGCACTATAAAATAAAACATATAAGTCAAAAAATATTTGTGCATTAATTGTAAATGAAATTTTAAAGGCATATATTTCAAACCTTTATTGGAATCCATGTGATGTTGTTTGACTTTTGCTTCAACACTGTAGCACCCCTTTGCGCTCGGAAAACTTGTAAAGCAGTATCAAATAAATGTGATTATTATAGCATTAACAAACACATTATATATATATATATATATATATATATATATATATGTAAGAAATAAATGAATATTACTTACGTGTCGAAGATAGTCTTTATATCCGAGTGATTGTTGTAATGGCCGTGCAAGGGATCTAAATAGTATATAATTTCAGAGGTCGCATTGATTGCAAACAACACCCAATGTGCCCTACAACAACAAAAATTTGGTTGGCAATTTTGTTTACACAACTAATCAATTAAGTATCATAAATTAAAAAGATATAAATAAAGAATATATAATTACCCTGAATTATATGGCGCAAGGAACAGCTTATCCTTCTCTTTATTTCCCAATAGGATATCAACAACATATTTCTTTACATTAACTCGATCAAGTTTAAACATTGAAAGCTTATGCGGAGACAAGAATGAAAATCTATCTGACAATTTGCGCATGCACACCAACTTCTCATACAAAAACCTTTAATGAAAATGTCAAATTAGATTAATTACCAATAAATGCAATTAAAAGTAATTTTTATTGTAAATAAAGTATTTTACCTAATGAATATGCTGATGACAGTAACACTCAGCTCCTTATGATTGAGAAGTTCGTATACGTGCTCTTTATCAAGTAATTCTTCATACTCATCTCCGAAAATAGCTTTCTCCATGCTTATGATACGTGAATCATTGTTGTCCATATTTATTTTTGCTTGTATGTTAAGACACGACCCAAATTGAGCAAGGCGTGGATGACATATTTTAGGAGCAGCAACTGATTTTCCACGATCCAGTTTTTGAATTTTGGCAGCTTTATTACCCTCCAGTTTTTTAAGTTTGCCAGCTTTATTTTTACCACGAACATCCGTTGTGGTGCGGCTTTATTCTAGCAGGTTTGCTGTGCGGGTGGTTTTGATTGAATCTGAAAAAAAGAGGTTAATCAGTTTGTTAGTTAATTGGCTCTGAAAAACTGAGGTTAATCTGAAAAAATGTCAAACCTTTTCCGGTGACGTGACTGACTCGTTGCGAGGGAATCTTCTTGTCATTCCCTTTAGACTTTGTATGAATCTAAATAAATGTGAAATTAAAGTTAACAGCGAAAAAAATCAGCAATTAAATATAATCAATCATAATCATAAATCGTGCAATTAAATATACATATCAATTAAACATACCTTATCAAGGCCAACAAGATTTTTGGGCCATTCCACGTAACTACCTATTGCTTCTCCCAAATACTTCATATCTCCATCGTTGTCCGGTATAGGCAATGGTGCATTTGGTTCAAAAGCAATCACAAGTGATACTTTGACATGGCTGGCAGGGATCGGAGTGTTGTGCAATACTTGTCCCAAGGTATTGTACAATGTTCCTTTTCCAACCTAGCGATGAGTAGGGGAGGATAAATACAACACGCAAGTAGAGATACCCTAAATCAATGGTTAATACATAAGTATGTGAAACAATTAGGTTGAATGAATTTCTTATTTTATTAAGTAATGAATTACCTCGGGAAGACTTTTAAGACCAATGTTGCAACTAGCGTTTTCACTCTCCATTTGTATTTCATGTTGGAGCTCCGAAAGTTGCTTTTCTTTATTCGTCTTCACCAAGAATGCCACTTGCTCTGTTAGAATTTTGAGCTTCTCTAGTACTTCCTTATTAGATGGATTTGTGCGCTTCTCTTGTGAAAAATAGCTTTTTGGAGTTACACCAAATCCTTTACCCCTCACACGGCTAGAGTATTTAGGAACATTAAATACCTTACCAAGTATGTCCTTGTAACTAACTTGTTTATTGTCCTCTTGATTTTCAGAACTTTGTTCTAGATTCTCCTAAAATACATGTAGGATTAAAAAGATAAGTTCAATATAATTTTTAAAATACAATATTAAAAAGTATTAAAGTGATAATATACTTACACAAAGTTGTATCACTTTTTGAACAGTTTCATTATCAACAATTCCATCTTTATTCACACGAGCCTCCTTCCACAAAATATGACAACCCAATGGTTGATCGGATTGGGTCTCTTGTAGCTATTCATTAAGACATAAACAAAAGCTATTCATTAAGATCATAAACAAAATATTAGTTAGAAACTATAGTTTATAATGTACCACATTATATAAAAATGATGTTTACTTACAATTTTTTGCTCTAAATGTGCATACCCCATACGAGATTTTTTGTATGGATGCGTTGGATTTTTGGCCCTCTCGGAATTTGCCGTACTTATACTCTATATAAAAAAAATAACAATCGTGTAAAAATTTAAAATACGCTATGAATATGAATAATAAAACACAAATGCTAATAAATTAATCACTTATCACAAACGCGGGGTCTGCACGTTTAGCTACAAATGTGCTCCATTCGTCATTTGATATATAGTGTTTATATATTTTTGGAGCTTCAACATTCACATTTCCATCACGATCTCTTAAGTAGGAGTTTGACAGATGAGATCTAAATCCCTGGTGTATTTTTCCGGCAACTCTAAGCACGTAATTTTTTCTCACCTCATTAACATCAAAAGCAGACTGCAAACCAAATAAAGATATAGTTTGAGTAAAAGTATCTCAATGGAAAAAATTATAAGTAACAAAAAAGTGGAGTAAAAAAGTTACTTGTATATGATTCCACAATATATCTTTTGCATCCTTCAAAGCCTTATCTCTCCAATCGTCCATTGTAATTGGGATATTCTAACGAACACCAGCACCAATATAACTTACAAGCATGGAACTGTTGGGCTCAATTGGCTGGCCACTTTCATTCCATCCTACCTAATAAACTCATAGAGTAAGTTCATGCTTTCAAAAAAGATAAAAAAAAATAAACAGCAAACAAAGTATAGTATACCTCAAATTTAATGCCATTACTTATTCCTTTTATGACCTTTTGCATAATGGTTGCACCACGTTTAACTTTGTTTTCATCAGTCTTAGTGTTGACAACTTCCTCATTTTGACAATCTAAATCCTTGTTGGAATCCATTTATCTACAACAATTCAACATGCAGTTCAGTATAACTTCAACAAATTCAACATGCAGTTCAATATAACTTCAACAAATTCAACATGCAGTAGTCTAAGTACATAGCAGTATAAGTTCAACATGCATTTTAGTGACAACAAAAAATTAATAAATACAATACTTGAACAGTGCACAGAAATACGTAATGAGGGTTCGTAGGGTTACGGCTTCGCTTAAGAAGGAACAGCGAGAAGAGTGCGCAGAAATACGAATGGTTCGTAGGACAGAGTAGGGTTCGCAGAAATACGTAATGAGGGTTCGTATGGAGTACGTAATATTCGTAGGGATAGTAATAAAGATGGAGATGGTTCGCAATGGAGATGGCTCGCAATAGGGTTCATAGGGACAATATGGTTCGCAATGAGAAGGACAATGAAGAGGAGGAGGTTTCGCAATGCCAAAAGATCGTAAGGAAGATTACGTAATGAAGAGGAAACTGAAGCGGATTACTGTTATATATAAAACCCTATTACAGCGTTTTTTGAAAGAGTGCTGTAAAAGACCTCCTTATTTTATTTTTTAAAAGCCTATTGCAGCACTTTTTTAGAAGCCTTTTAAAGCGCTTGTCCAAAAGCGCTGAAAACAACCTCCATATTTTATTTTTTTTAAAGCCTTTTATAGCGCTTTTCCAAAAAGCTCTTTAAAAGACCTCTTTGTTTTATTATGTGCAAGCGCTATGTGACCCTTTTACAGCGCTTATGAAACAAGCGCTTTAAAAGACCTCCTTATTTTATTTTATGAAAAGCCTTTTACAGCGCTTGTCCAAAAAGCGCTTTAAAAGACCTCTTTGTTTTATTATGTTTAAGCGCTATGTGACCATTTTACAGCGCTTATAGAACAAACGCTTTAAAAGACCTCCTTTTTTGTTTTTTTTATTAAAAGTCTTTTACAACGCTTGTCCAAAAAGCGCTTTAAAAGACCTCTTTGTTTTATTATGTGCAAGTGCTATGTGACCTCCTTATTTTTTTTAAAAGGCTTTTTATAGCGCTTATTGACAAAAGCGCTGTAAAATTACAAGTTTATGTTCAGTTCAGTTCAAGTTAAATATGTTAAATTACAATATAAGTTCAATTTCTGTAAAATGCTAAATAATTAGTAAAATACCTATATTTGGATTTTTTTTTCTTCCAAATAATTAGTTTAATACCTATATATATATATATCAATGCTAAATTACATGATCAGCTCATATTGGGATGATCAGTTCAAGTTCAAGAAAAATTCCCAGTACTCAAACAAAGCTTTTTCAAGTTCAATATAAGCAGAAAATCAGTTCTGGCAGGTCAAACACTTAAATTACATGAACTTAGTATAAAACAGTAAGATAAAGATAAATATAAGCAGAAAATAAGTATAAGCAGAAAATCAAATACAGTTCAAGCTAAATACTGAAATGCTCAATTCTGACAGATCAAACAATTAAATTACATGAACTCAGTTCAGATTACATGGCTTATATAAAACAATTAAACACATTAAGATGCCCTTCTTCTTTTCCTGGTGGGATTCACATTTGTTTGTCCATTAACGATACGAAACGATGGATTAATCCAAATTCCCTCATCATGATCATCTCTAAGATATAAACCATCGTCAGTTGAATCAATTTCATGTTGTTGTGATGTTGCAAAGAAAATATCATTACCAACATCTTTATCATTATTGTTATCATCACTTATTTTATTGGTCGATAGGACAACGAACCATTTATCATCAGCAGGATCAGTGACATAAAACACTTGTTGAGTTGAAACGCTAAAATAAAAGGCTCATCTTTGTATCCCACCCTATTAAAATCAACAAGCAAGAACCCTGACTCATCAATCCGAACGCCATTATTGTTATCGACCCACTTGCAACCAAATATGGGAACACGAAACATTGTGTAGTCTAACTCCCATATGCGCTCGATAACCCCAAAATATGATAGATTTGCATATATTGGGTTTTTGTCTTTTGCACTTGAGATATGCATCGCTTCAGCTACGAGAGCGACTCCGCTATTTTGCATAGTGGTTTGATCATCTTGTTCTTTGGTATAAAATGTGTAGCCGTTAATTACATAATCGGTGTAAGAAAAGACATGTAAACTCGGACCATTTGCTAGCCACCTCAATCTCTGTGAAATTGATCCGGGGTCTATATCAAACTTTAAGTTAATGTGATTTTTTAACCATGTTATGAAACTTCGATTGTGCTCTCGAGTTATCCAATTTTGATTCCTATTCATGTTCAAACTAGATAACTGATCCATGTGTATTGTAACATACGGTTGAACCTCATCATCATTGTGCAGAATATACAATTGTGTTTGCTCCCATTCTGTCCTTGATATAGTCATTACTCTCTTTCCAATTATCCCTTCTCCTAATATTCTTCCCGAATGACGAGACATGGGAAGCCCTATGGATTCAACATTGGACAGATATTCAGTACAAAAATCAGCAGCTTCTTCGACAATGTACCGTTCAGCAATACAACCTTCTGGTCGACTTCTACTTTTTACGTACCCTTTTAATATTTTTATATATCATTCTATCGGATACATCCATCTCATATAAGCTGACCCACAAAGTTGTGTCTCCTTAACAAGATGAACAGTAAGGTGAACCATTGTATCCAAAAATGAGGGTGGGAAATACATTTCAAGCTCACACAAAGTAACAACAATTTCCCTCTACAATGTCGGTAATTTATGAGGATCGATCACTTTACTACAAATTTTCCTGAAGAAGAAACAGAATTTAGTTATGGCTCGTCGAACTTTTTCAGGTAAAATGGAACTTATACCTATTGGTAGCAAATGCTCCATTAGAATATGACAATCACGGGTCTTCAAACCTTTTAACTCGAGGTCTTTCATACAAACTAAATTTTTAATGTTTGAAGAGTATCCTTCTGGAACTTTAACTTCGTGTAGAAATTTACATAAAACAATTTTTCCTTTCTAGATAGAGTATGAGTGACTGGAGGTAGATATGTGTGATTTTCTTTCTTTACGGGACCCAATTCATTTCTTAATCCCATATCGACCAAGTCCAATCTTGCATTGATGTCATCCTTAGACTTTCCTGGAACATTGAGTAATGTACCAATAACACTATCAAATACATTTTTTTCAATATGCATCACATCAAGGAAATGTCTTATATATAATGACTTCCAATATGGCAATTCAAAGAAAATTGACCTTTTCTTCCACCCAGTTTTGACCAGCTCTCCCGCAAAAGGTTTGCCAAATTTATTGGTCAAACCTTGTACTTTTTCAAGTATTTGATATCCAGTCGGTGCTAAAGGAGCTTTATCTTCCTCTGATTTTCCATTGAATGCATTTCTCCACCCACGATACTAATGACTATAAGGTAAAAATCTACGATGTCCAAGAAATACATTCTTCTTACAATGTTTCAACTGCATCCAATTTGTATTCTCTTCACATATAGGACATGTACACTAACCTTTAATGCTATACCCTGATAAATTACCATATGCTAGAGAATCATTAATTGTGCCGAACAACATAGCCCTCAAATTGAAACATTCTTTCTTATACCTATCATAAACTCCCACACCTATCTCCCACATAATTTTTAAATCTTCAGTTAAAGGAGTCAAGTATACGTCGATATCATTCCCCGGTTGTTTGGGTCCAGAAATTAACAGAGACAACATCATAAACTTACGCTTCATACATAACCATGGAAGTAGGTTATAAATCAACAAAATCACATGTCACGTGTTGTGTGAGATGCTTTGAAGACCATGTGGATTCATTCCATCAGTAGAAAGTTCAAGTTGTAGATTTCTTGACTCTCTCCCGAATTCAGGATACTCGTGATCAACTTTTGCCCATTGTGGAGAATCTGTAGGGTGTCGAAACTTTCCATCTCTAATTCTTTCATCTGCATGCCATGTCAAGTGTTTTGAATCTTCTTCACTTCGATAGATGCGCCTAAATCTTGGAAGTTCATTATCATCTGGCAACATATCTTTTAAGAGTGTTAATAATTCTGTGAAGCTTTTATCAGACCATCCATTACTCACTTTTAAGTTGTACAACTTTAATATCGGCGACAATCTTATGAATTTAGTACAGCCATTATATAATTGGTTTCTCTACATCACTCAACAAACTCTCAAACATTTTAGGACAATCCCGAAGATCTTCTTCAAATTCTTTTGCAATATCCTCAACTCGATCCGGCTCATATGTATCTGTGTCGAAATCAGTTGAAGCATATGTCGAACCATTCTCAAAATTAATGTTTCCTTTTTTTTTCTCACCATGTCTTATCCAACATATATAGCTTTGATCAATTCCATGCCATACTAAATGTCCTTCCAATTCATCTGCTCTAACGCGTTTTCCAAAACAACATTTTAAACAAGGACAAATGATTCTATTTGGATCTTTTGCATTCTTCACTACAAACTCAACAAACTCCTTCACTCCATTTTCAAACTCTTTTGACAATCGATTGGCAGACATCCATTTCTGGCCCATTTTATATGACCTATATAAATGCAGTTACACAAATAATAAGTTACTAATAACATTATACCAATCTATAGTACACATATCTAATATTGGAAAATGGAAATCAAGGTCCAAGTCTGATTTCAAAACAGAACAGATCAACAAATTTCAAAAAAGAATAGATTTTATATGATTTATTATGTAACAATTATCAGTTTTAGTGACAACAACAAATTAATAAATACAGTACCTGAGACAACGTATTCAATTTGTTTTAAAGGAGGAGCAGTAGATGGGCGCACAGTAGAGGAGAGGAGGGTTCGCATAGTAGAGGAGATGAGGGTTCGTAGGGTTAGAACAACGTATTAAATTTGTTTTAAATTTGTTTTTATTTATTTAAAGTGAATGATATTTATTTAAAGTGAATGATTTTACAGCGCTTGTATAAAAAGCGCTCTAATAGGTCCTTTAATTATGTGAAAGCACATGTAATTTACAGTGCTTTTACAAAAAGCGCTTTAAAAGCTATGTAACATAAGGAGGAAGCGCTATATTTTACAGCGCTTGTATACAAAGCGCTCCAAAAGCGCTGTAAACATTATGTGAGGGCGCTTCAATTTACAGCGCTTTTATCAAAAGCGCTGTAAAAGCGTTGTAAACATTATGTGCAAGCGTTATGTGACCCTATATGACCCTACAACAGTGATTTTGCCACAACGCTTGTCAAAAAAGCGTTGTTGTATCCTCCGTTAATTTTAAAATATTATACAACAGCGCTTGTATTTAATAAGTGCTATAAAAGGCGCGCTATAAAATGTCATTTTTGACGTAGTGTAATTTACTCAGAGTCGAATTGAATTAATTTTTTAAATCAATGAACCGAGTTAATATTCTGAACTGAACCAAACTGGTATTAACTTAGTTTTACTTGTTATTATGTCATTATGAGTCATGAATATTTTAAGATTTTGTTATTTTTTATTTTAGTTTTGAATTAAATCTATGTAAGTTATGGTTCAATTTAGTTACAGTTCAATTCTATATATTTAAAAACCGGTTCAGTTAAAAAATTGATTTTAAAATAAAATTTGGTTTTTAATTTAATAAATTGGTTCACTTCAAATTTGATTCAGTTCGGTTTGATTCTTCAAACCAGTTAAGTTTTTTTTAGTTTTTTTGGCCATCCCTACCCAGGAGCATCTACCAGAAATGTTATCTGCCGCTAGTTTTAATTTTTCTTTTATTTCTTCTCCTCCTCCGTCTTCTCTTTTTTCTTGTTTTATTCAACCTCAATCTTGATAGAAAAAAATAAAATAACGTGTGAAAAATTTTGTTTTCTCTAACTTTAGAGTTTGGGGGAAAGGCAAAAGTAATAAAAATTGAATTATAGAACTCTAAAAGGTAAGTTTTGAGGACAAAAAAGGAGAAGAAAAAAACAGTTCTAAATGATTTCTTTTTGGTTTGTTAAAAAAAAAAAACTTCCTGCTAAACACACTTAGAACATGCGACCGAACGGTTTTGAAAAACCTCTCCGGTTCAGTTTGTATTAGTTTGTTTCCGGTTGTTCCCTGTTTTTAACTGACAAACGGTTCTTTGGAACGAACCTGCCCGGCCAAACCGCAGTATGTGGTCGGTCTGGTTTTCAATACATTGAGAAAATGGATAGAGGAGGGCATAACCTGCCTGGCCAGAACCGTAGTATGCGGTCGAAATGGTCGGTCTGGTTTTTAATACATTGAGAAACATAAAAAATGTAGAAAAAGGGAGTAGCAAAAATAAAATACTCTTCTTCCTCTCCATAACCCAAACACATATGCATTTTACTTTATCATTATAAAACCCCACATTTCTCTTCGTCTGTGATTAATTTGCCCATTGTTTCCCGTCATTCGTGTCTGAATGTGAGTTTTATGCTCTTGCTTGTATTTCTATTCTTGTTTTTTGCTTGCTTATATTTTCTACTTATATCTTGTTGAGATTTTCTGCAATTTCCTTCTCTATTCTTGCGATTTTAATTTTGCTCATGTGGTTTTTACTGTAAAACTGCAAATTTTTTTTTTAGATTCTGCTCTATCATGTTGCAATTTTGTGCTCTCGATTATGTGTTTTGTTTTTCCTCTGGCTTGTTGCTATTTTTGTTGTTCTTACTTTTGGTTGAGTTTTTGTTTTACCCTTTCGAATTTTTTATTTGCCTTTTTGTGTTGAAGTTCGTTCTTGAAGTACCTAGATTTTCGTTTATCTAGTTAATTCGAATTTTTTTATTCACCTATTTTTATATAATATTGTTGCATTGTTTTTTTTTTTTTTTGTCCTG
>JBBPBQ010000002.1:41818829-41836987 GCA_037974755.1 Cicer yamashitae
TTTTACATTTTTAAAAAGGTGAAAATATAACTTTTAAAAACATTTTAATTTAAATATTTTTATTTTCTTAACAAACATATTTTGTGCTCTCGTTAACACTTGCCATTTTTTACATTGTTTCTAATTTATAATTTATTTTTATATATCATTTTTGTTGTTGAGTAATTACGAGATTTAGTTTTGATACATAACATTTATTTTCCTTTTATACATAAATATAACAATACAATTTTTTTCTATCGATCTAAAATAGGAAGTTGATTGAAAAAACACTGTTGTTTAAAAAACACCGGTTGTTTAAACCTTATAAGAAATCAATGTAATAGAAGTAAGTTGTTTTTATTTATCATTGTTTAATTTTAATTTATACAGTTTATAATAAATTTTAATATATTTTTGTGTTCTCTATTTTTATATTATAATAGACTTTTATGTTTTTTCTCTTTACGAAATCGAATAAAGGTGATTCAATATTTTTTTATATTTGTCCCATAATTGTTTATACTTATCGTCAACAAATTGTGCCCTCTTTTTCTATGCCTTGATTGAAATATGTGTTGACGCACAGGTAGCGTGTCACTAGTATTTTATATAACTTTATGTATTAATGATAAATATTTATTTCGTATTTGTAATATTTATCAATAACAATTATTTATCTTGTATTTTTGTATGTATTAATTGGAAAGATGTGTTTCATACTTTTTAAATATCCTGAAATATCTCTATTGTTAGTAATTTTGTAAATTAATTTGATAATAAAAAATACATTCAATGACTATATTGACCAACTAATTAAAGACATGTTAAAAAACTAAAATGATTAACAAATTAAAAATATACTTATTATGTTTTATTTTTAAAAATTATTGTAACAAAGTTTTACATATTTAGCCTCTAAAAATAATAAAAATAGGCTAAATATGAGTAGTGGCGTGAACCCATCCCTTTCTATTTTGATGAAAGGTGAAATTCTCCTTTATCTTTTGTCTATGGCTCTATGCTATTTTCTCTTCCAAGCAAAAAACCAGCTCATGAGAGCAACTCACTAAATGCAGAAAAATAGTATAGAAGCAAAAAAACAATATAAAAGCAAGGTTATTTTGGACATCATCTCAATTCCTCTTTCTCATTTGCTTTTTACTTTTTCCATTTCTTACTATTTTGACATTTTCTTAATCTAACAAGGAACTTAACCTAATTTTTCAATATAAGTAGGAATAAAAATTTAGAGAAAAATGAGAGAGGAGGGAATAAAAAATATAGAGAAGAAAAAACTCTTCTTCCTCTCCATAAGCCAAACACATCTCCATTTTTACTTTAGCATCTCTAAAAAACCCCATATTTTTCAACACCCAGCAAAAACTCACAATCCCTCATTTATATTCAAACAGTAAGCCATCCTTCCATCAGAACCATTAATATACTTGATACTTTCTCTAATTTTCTTGAGTGATTCATTGGCCACTTTTAAACCTTCTTGAACAATTAAGTTGAGTATATGCATTGAACATCGAATATGAAAATCCTCACCATCACATAGCAAATTGCTTTGTACACATAGATGTTTTAACTGCAACAAACCTTGAGGATGATGATTCCCAAGCCTTTTGTGACACAAATCTATGCCATTTTCTTAGGTTTGAAAAGCAATTTGCTCCTCCTCCAATGGAATTAAAGGAAAACATTTTTCTCTCATTTTTACTTTGAAAATCTCTTTTTCATCTACATCTTTAATAAAGCAGCATTCGTTTTCAAACAAAACTTTAGAACCTCTTTCAACTAATTATCCAACACTTAATAAATTTTGATCAATTTCAGAGACGTACAACACATCATAAATGAACTTTGTACTTGAATAAGTTGAGATTACTATTGTTCCTTTTCCTTTCACATCAATGTAATTGTCATTTCCAACTCAAACTTTTGATGAACTTGCATTGCTTAGTTCCCTGAATAAATCCTTGTTATGTGTCATGTGGTTAATACAACCATGGTCAATCAAACAATTCTCGTTGGATTTGATGCTAGAGAAACATGATGCAACGAACAAATGATCCTCCAATTCCCAATTAACAACTTTTATCTCATCGCTATGTTGTTGATTCTCATTTTCACATATAGCAGTTTCATACCCCATTTGATTACACTTAGTGCACTTAGCATCAGATATTCTCCAACATCTAAATGGTGGATGACCTTTCTTTTCACAGAGTTGACAAGACGGTGTTGGGAAAAACTAGAGATAACTATCTCAATAATGCAGAATATTTTTCCCTTACTTGTGCAGATAAATGGCCAAACAAAAAATACAATTCCGCAAAGCAACAATAATTGGCAGAAACTTAAATATGATACAAACATAATTTTTAACGTGGAAAACTTCTCTCAAATTGAGAGAATAAAAACCACAGAACCTAGTCCAGTAAAAACTTCCACTATAATAATTAATGGGTACACTAGAGTCTTCCTAATAACAATAAGGAACATCAATCAACAATACCAACAAGCTAACAACATTCCACTAAAATGGATACCACACCTCAATATGCTTCTACTTTTCATGAAAAGTCATATTCTTACTTTGATGGGTCGCACTCTAACTGTCACAGAATAACACAAACTTGTCTTGCTTGAGACCTAAATCATTTAGAAATTTCTTCATCCACAAGAGTTCTTTGTAAGCTTCAATTTCTGCAATGTACTCAGCTTCAGTAGTAGATAAAGCAACACACTTTTGTAATCTTGATTGTCAAGACACAGCTCCCCTTGCAAATGTCATCATATAACCAGAAGTAGATTTTCTAGAATCAAGATCACCTGCCATATCTGCATCTGTGTAGCCATCCAACATAGGTTCACCACCTCCATAGCATAAACACACTTTGGAAGTACCTCTGAGGTATCTGAGAATCCACTTCACTACTTGCCAATGATCTTTACTAGGATTAGAGAGAAACCGACTAACAACTCCAACTGCATGAACAATATAAGGCCTTGTGCATACCATAAATACATCAAACTACCAACTGCGGATGCATAAGGAACCTTCTTCATCTCTTCTTTGGCTTTATCACTTGTAGGACATTGATCATAATTTAATTTGAAATGGGTAGCAAGTGGAGTACCAACAGGTTTGCAATTGCTCATGTTGAACCTCTCTAACATTTTCTCAATGTAATTGTGTTGAGACAGCCACAATTTATTATTCTTCCTATCACGAGTAATTCTCATGCCCAGAATTTGCTTTGCATGACCCAAGTCTTTCATTGCAAAAGACTTGTTCAAATCTTATTTTAGAGATTGAATCTTCTTAGTGTCATGACCAACAATCAGCATGTCATCCACATATAACAAGAGAATAATATAATCATCATCAGAGAATTTCTTGACAAACACACAGTGGTCAGAAGTAGTTTTACCGTACCCATGTTTCTCCATGAAAGAATCAAACTTCTTGTGCCATTGTTGAGGTGCTTGCTTGAGCCCATACAAGTTTTTCTTCAATTTACACACAAGTTGCTCTTTACCTTTGACTTTGAAACCCTCTGGTTGCTCCATATAGATCTCTTCCTCCAAATCACCATGAAGGAATGCAGTTTTCACATCAAGTTGTTCAACTTCTAGGCTCAAACTAGCTACTAACCCAAGCACAACTTGGATAGAGGGCATCTTCACCACAGGTGAAAATTTTTCATCAAAGTCAATACCTTTTCTCTGATTAAAACATTTCACAACCACTATTGCTTTGTATCTTGGTTAAGAACTATTCTCTTCTGCCTTTATCTTGTATACCCATTTGTTCTTGAGTGCTTTTCTGCCTTTAGGCAACTTTACCAAATCAAATGTGTGATTCTCATTGATGACTATTCATCATATGCATATTTTTTCATTGTTTTTAGTCTTATTTATCTTTTATTCATTAGTTAATTTAAGGAGTTATTTGATAAACTTTGTTGATTTTAGTTCTTTGATTTAATGAAATGTTTATGTTCTTATTTCCTTTTTTAAGTAGAGATTTTTCATAGTTTTGCGTTGTTACTTTGTTCTAGTGTAGTGCTGAATTTTGGTGAGAAATCAACATGACCTATGCGGAGTATTTCAGCTATATCTAGAGTTTTAGATGTCCAATTGGAGTCAAACCAAAGTCAAATGAAAGCTAAGATCCATAGCTACAACTTTCATGAAGACACTGGAACTAAATTCAGACTCGAAAAAGGAGACAAATGCAGTATACGTCAGACAGCTGATGTTGTGCGCCTGAAGCGCAACAGCCGCGCCTGGGGCGCATTTTCATGCTGAGACGCGCTTGAAGCGCAAAAGCTGCGCGTGGCACGCGACAACACTCATTAAAATGCATTTTTTTTTCACTTTCTAGGGATCTTTTTGGCTATTGGGAAGTGGGGAGACTTGCCTTAGCAGAAAAACTCAAAGACGGCCGTTTCTAACATCATTGGAGCAGTTTTATCAAGAATCATTCATGAATCATTCTTGTAATTCTTCTTTAATCCCTATCTTTTGTATCTCTGTCATGAGTAACTAAACCCTATTTGTTAGGGATGAGAGTAACAAGATGAAATCCTTATTTTTCTGATTTGATTTCCAGTTATATGAATGAGTTTATTGAATTATTTTTCTCATCTTTGTGCTTAATGTTTTTTATTGCTTGATCAACATTAAAATGTCCTACGATTCGTATTTTGAAACGAAAGTGGACTTTATGAATGCTTGAGATGAGAAATTCATGAATTTGTAGTATAGGGATAGATGCAGGTCATGAAACCAATTAAATTAGTTGCAAAGGCAATAGTTTAAACAAGAGAATTCATGTACGGTAAGACTTAATTCTAATCTTAAATCCATTAAGGAATTAAAGGTTACTTTGGAATTAAAGGTTCTGTCAATAAGACATTAGGGCAAGAATAATAAAGAGAATTCGGTAATAATTCAATAAAGGAATTCAGTAACTAGGATCAAATTAGAAACCAAGGTTGGATTCGAAGTAAAACTCATCCCTGACATCTTTCTTATTATAAAGTATCAATTTTATTACTGTTGTTAATTTTAAATATTATTTCAATCAATTCGGAAACTTTTTGTTCAATTTAGTAATTAAATACAACTCGATAGTAAAACGCAATCCTTGAGTTCAACACTCGGTACTACCGTTTTATTATTACTTGCAACGATTCTGTACACTTGCTGAAACGCTATCACTCATGCAAGGAATTCATATATTCTTGCATGGCCTTTAACCACTTTTCTTTGTCAATATTTGTAATAGCCTCTTGGTAGTACTCTAGCTCTCCACTATCAGTAATCATCACATACTCATGTGGAGGATATCTTTGAGAAGGTTGACGTTCTCTAGTAGATCTTCTCAACTCAAACTCGACTAGTGGCTCAGCTGGAACTTGTTCATCATGGTGAGGTACATGATCATCAGTTACATTCTCATCATCTAACTGTATATCTCCCCCATCAACAAAAGTTTCTGCAGGGGGCTTAGGCGCAACATCAATGTAACTTTTGGAATTTAGTTTCTGTTTCTCAACTTTATCAAAATCTTCAATAATATGGTCTTCAAGAAATATCACATCTCGACTTCTGATAATTTTCTTGTCAATCGGATCCCACAATCTATAACCAAATTCTTCATCACCATAACCAACGAGCACACACTGTTCGGATTTACTATCAAGCTTAGACCTCTCATATCTTGGAAAGTGAACAAAATATCTGCAGCCAAAAACTCTCAAATGACCGTAAGAGCCATATTTTCTTGTCCATATTATATTTGGAACATCACCATCAAGTGGAATAAAAGGAGAAATATTGGTCAAATCGACTGTAGTTTTCATTGCTTCACCCCAAAAGAATTTCGATAATTTTGCATGAGAGAGCATACATCTGATTCTGTCATTAATCGTACGATTCATTCTCTCTACAACACCATTATGTTAAGGTGTCTTTGGAACCGTTTCTCAAGCTTGATTCCATGTTCTCTACAATACTATTCAAACGGACCTCTGTATTCACCACAGTTATCTGATCGAACACATTTCAATTTTTTTACCTTTTCTCTTTCAAAACTTGCATGAAAATGCTTGAAGACTCCAAGTACCTGGTCTTTAAATTTCAAAGGAAAGGTCTTCACTTTTCTAGAATGGTCGTCAATAAAAGTAACAACTATGATGCACCACCAAGAGATTTACTATCCATCATACAAACATCAGTATGAACTAAATCAATAATATTTTGTCTCCTCTGAGGATCAGTATTATGAAAAGAAACTCTATGTTGTTTTCCAGAGAGTGCAAGTTTTTAGAGACGTACCTTTCGCAAGAAGAAAATTTTTCTTCACAAGTATGTTGAGTCCTTTCTTAGTCAAGTGACCGAGGCACATATGCCATAAATCAGAAGAGGTGTCTTCAATTGCATTCACTTCTTCCTGGCATAGCTTCGTAGGCATTCTATACAGAGAAGTGGAACTTTGCTCCTTTGCAACCACTAGGGACCCTTTGGTGATTTTACATATACCACCACCATCAAAGTAAGTTTGATAACCCTCCATATCCAAGGCTTTCACCGAAATTAAATTGAGACGAATATCAGGAACATGTCTAACATTCTTCAATTGAAGCTTGCAACCAATCCCAGTTTCAACCCAAATATCTCCCAAACCAATAATTTTACATACTCCTTCATCTCCCATTTTTACCATACCAAAATCACCAACACTATAAGATGAGAAGAAATCACGCCTAGGAGTAACATGATATGAGGCACCCGAATCAATTATCCAAGTTGAATCCTGACATGCAAGGTTTATGGAATTATCATCACAAACAATGTAGACATTATTAACAGATGCAACTACTGTTGTATCTTTATCATTTTTCTTCTCTTTGTCTTCATCTATTTCCCTTGATTGATCTTTCTTAAGGAACATGCAATTTATTTTTATGTGGCCTGCTTTGCCAAATGATAGCATATCACTTTTTTTCTAGTTCGCGACTTGCTTCTTGACTTGCTACGACTTTCAGAGTTGTCGCGTCTATGGAAGTTTCTAGATTGACTTCTCCCCCGTGACTCTGTAACTGGTGCTTCTGACTTTAAGCAAGAACCAGTCAAACCGCATTCCTTTCTTCGAGCTTCTTCATTCAACATGCTCTTTTTAACTGTTGACATTTTCAACTTTCCACTTGGAGCTGAATTTGTCAATGTAACAACAAGGACTTCCCAATTATCAGGCAAGGAACTCAACAATAACGACACTTGCAACTCACCATCTAATTTAATATCTGCCGTTGTCAATTGATTCACTGTATTTTAAAAAATACTCATATGCTCTGCCATTAAACCTCCATCTTTGTATTTCATATTCACCAGCTTCCGAATCAAGAATGCTTTATTTTGCACATTCTTTCGTTCATACAACTCTTTTAATTTCTCCCACATTTTGTTAGCATCTATTTTAGTTTCAAGATGTGGATATACACCCAGATCCAACCACTGTCTGATAAATGCCACTTCCTTTCTATTCATCTTCTTCGAGTCAGAGTCAGATTTATCTGTGGGTTTAGCAATGTTACCCTCAATAGGATCATACAAATCTTTACTATATAGCATATCTTCCATGAGAGTCTTCCATAGTGTGTAATTAGAATAGTTGAGTTTAATCATATTCGGACCTTTATTTTCCTCTTCCATTTAAATGCACAAATCAAATCAATAATGCAAAATAGTTTTCCCTTACCTATGCAGATAAATGGCCAAACAGAAAATACAATTCCACAAAGCAACAATAATTGGCAGAAAATTAAATATGAGACAAATACAATTTTTAACGTGGAAAACTTCTCTCAAATTGAGAGAATAAAAACCACGGAATCAAGTTCAGTAAAAACTTCCACTATAATAATTAATGGGTACACTAGAGTCTTCCTAATAACAATAGGGAACATCAATCAACAATAACAGCAACCTAACAACCTTCCACTAAAATGGATATTCCAAAGTAACTCTTAGAGAAAATAATACTACTCAGACTGTATATTAAAATAACAAACTTAGTGGTTGAAATAACATATCAAAATTATAGATAAAACGAAGCAAGTTTGCAACACATTTGTTACCACCACCGAAAGTGAATTTCTTCTTCTCTCTGTATGTTATTGTCTGTCGTGCCTTTCTTCTATTCCTTCCTTTGGCACTATTCCTTTTTGTTTTATATTAGGGATTTCAAAATCCCTTTTTTTTAACAACAACAACAGGCGGATAAGATATATTTTAACTTTCATTTTCTTTTGCATTGGGTAATGTTGAACCTACTCCGATTTCACCAAATTCTTCTTGAATTTTTCCACATTTTGATGTCTCACTGCTAACGCTCCTTCTGTTGTTGTGTCATCTTTCATTAGTCTTCTTTGTTCTTGTGCCTTTAATGCATTAAGCAATTCTGCCCATGAAATTTTTGAAAATCCTTGATATTTTCCAAGGTAGTGATGGTTGCTTCATATCATTCGGGTATCGTTACAAGAATTTTTTCAACAATTCTTGAGTTAGGGAATTCTGACCCTAAAAGTCTTGCATTGTTTGCAATATTGATACATTTGTTAGAGTAATCTTTGATTGTCTCAGAATCCTTCATTCTTTGAAGTTTGAATTCTTGGATCAAATTAAGGGCCCATTTGATGGACAGGATAAGAGACAAGATAAGAATATGTTATCATATCATGTCTGAATCTAGTGTTTAATGAACCAACATGATATGATAAGTTAATCCAAACTTCTATCATATCGTATCTCTCTAGTTGAAATTTCTATCCTGAATATGAGCTGGTTAGAAACCAGCAGGATAGGATAAGAACAGTAGTTTACTCAATTACCCTTATATATAAATTGAAATATAAATATAAATACAATTTATAAAATATAATCTAAAATATAAAAAAATGAATCTAATCAAATAGAAAAATAATTTATAGAATTTGATATTAAACTTAAAAATAAAATATTAATAATTAATTTAAAAAATGTTTATGATTTTACACAAAGGTAATTTTGTCTTTTTATATAATTTAATCAATTAGTATTCAAAATTATAAAAATATGAAAGTTAATTGAAATTTTAAAATAAATATAATTTATTTACAAGGTATTCTTTCCATTTACATATAATATATATCATATCTTTATTTGCATTCTAACAAATAAAATATAATTATTTGGTTAATCATGATTTTGTTTTTAAAATTTAAATTTTTTATTTAATAGTGTCAATGAATAGTTTTAATATAAAATTATTTATTACTTATTTAATTTTTTTTGTTAATTTATAATATTTAAAATATAATAAGTTAATTTGAAAAAAAAAACTAATATGTAATTGTTCAGTAATTTTGTTATTTAAATATATCACAAAATAAAATGTTATCACCCCATCAAAGGAACCCTTAATTCTTTCTCCCATTCTTTCATCCCCTTCATATTATTTCTCCAGAAAATCTCATATCTCTTTTGTTGATTTCAAGGACATGATTCTGATGAAAATAGTGGTTGATACAACAACAAACAAGCAGACCTTTGTCTTTGCTTTCTTTGTCTTCTTTTTCTTTTGCATTTTTATTTGTGCCATGGTGGGATTAGTACAAGGTTTTCATAATCTTCTTCCACTGCTTCTCACACATCCGAAGCTTCCAAATATGCCTCCATATGCACGGCCTAAAGTTTGTAATTGTTTTCGTCAAACACCGTCAGAGTGATTCTGGAAAGACTTGCTTCGCCTTCCATGATGTTAAACTTGCACACCAATTGTTGTTAATTGAACAAAAAAAAGTAGACAAAGAACAAATTTGATTATTATTAATGTTGCAAGGAGAGAGAGAGAGAGTTTATACAATTATACATATACATGCAATTATACATATGCATATGTTACTAAAAATAAAAAATAACGAAAACTGCATGTGCAGATTCTTTTACCAATTAATAAAAACTACTTTTTTTCTAATAACTACAACAAACATCACAAACATAAATTACCTCTTCTAATAATTACTAAATTAAAATAACTATACATAAATTACCTCTTCTAATAATTACTAAATTAAAATAACTATTGGTAAATTACCTCTTCTAATAATTACTAAATTAAAATAACTATTACCAAATACAATTTGACTACACACCAGCAGTTCTAAACACAACATTCAACAAGTTCACATAGGTTATGTAAATTTAACATATCTAAGTGTACCACAAAATAGGAATGAAATTAGCACAAATGTTATTTTATTCATCAATTACTTTACCCTCAAAAGTAAATTGCCCAGCTTACAGAAGCTAAATCAAGAAAACGATGTCTAGAACAAAGTATGAGGCATAATCTATTTTAACATTGGAAACATTTTTATTTGTGTGAAGTAAATTATTTAAATAAATTAGAAAATGGAAAAAGGAGGAGACTATGGTCACTGTTTCCTTATTCATTAAAATGATTAGAAGGAGATTGATTGATTGATTCATTCAGCCTTGTGAACATGCATGCTTGGTGGATGTAGTAGTACTCCAAGAAGTGCTTGTGCTTCCTAATGGAGGAGATGGTGGGGGTCTTAAATTGACAATATTACATCCTACACAGAGGATTCCGTCTTGATGTACTTGTAACTCTGGAGAGACATATGATATTGGAGATTCTGACATGTAGTCATAGGATGAATCTGACCGTGCTGGAGAGCAATCTCTTAGTACCATGCTACATGTGTTGCCTTCTACTATATGAGTTAATGCACTAACCACCTGCAATCATTTATAACAACAAATTAACAACATATTTAAGAGTCAATGTGGTTTTGCAGAAGCTAGACACCGTAGCTTTTGCAAAACCACTGACTCGGATTGATTTTGTCAATCTTGCTGTGAAACCAAAATGCACTTACTGTATCCATTGGTAATCGCTTCTGAGGATCTCTGGTGAGACATTTTTCGGCTAGTCGAATCATCCAAAAAAGCTGATGGCAATCATAAGTATCCATCATCCTTTCATCAATTAGATCTGGATAGTTCCTTTCCTTCAGTAGTGGCCTAGCCTGAAGTTAACCAAGAGATAAAAAATTAAATGGAACATGCAAATTTCAATAAATTAAAAATCAACATAATACTATTGCATGAAGAACATTGCAAAAAAGAGAGGATATCATCCAAAACTGTATGTCGAAAAATAGTCTATACTATTGGAATTAAGTATGGTAATTGGTAAGCTTATAGAACTTTGATTCTCTATGCAATACCGACACTTCAGATTCAAGACGTGTCTAATGTCTGACGCCAACACATGTGATTACATTCAATCACATTTTCTTAAATTATTATTGGTGTCCATATTTCATACTATCAATATCAGTGTTGTGTTCAGTGTTTGTGTTGGTGCTTCAGAGTTTATTCTCCATCAATATATCAATGGAAAAGATTATGAGTGCAACATCAAGTTGAAAGATTATGAATCAATTAAAAACCAACTCATAGTATTTTGATAGAGGAGAATAATGGAACACAATTTATGCCATGTATTCATTAAAAATATTGTTTCACAAAGATTTTTACCCATCCCACAAGACTTTTGTGTCCAATCCTTTTGTCTGTGGTCCTCATTCCTGTTATTAATTGAAGAAGCACCACACCAAAAGAATACACATCTGATTTGGTTGACACTTTGCCAGATTCTGCATATTCTGGTGCCATATACCCTAAAGTTCCAACAACATCTGTTGAGTACACAGAGTCCATTTGTTCAATTCTAGCCAGTCCAAAATCTCCCAGCTGATAAATAAATAAATAGAAAAATATTATTACTAAAAATTCCAATTAAAATAATATTGTACATTCACATTGCATTTTAATTAAGGGCTTATAGTGTAACCAACAATTTATCATTATTTAGTAGATTCAAATAAAATATAAAAATAAAGGATACTTGATGGGTATGGCTCATAGTTTAGTTAGTGATAAGTGGATTGCGAATGGGGGTTGCGGGAGGCGAAGTCCCTGCAATACGATTCAGGTGTAATCTTGTAAGTTGGACCATAGTATTTAAATACAGGTTCTACACAGTAAATCCTAAGCTTGAATCATAATAGAAAGGTACTACAGTCAAAGACATTAACACAATTGCCCAAACGCCGTGATCAAATCTCATTGTTATTGGTTGGTATTTTTTGTAACTATTTTGTTTTTGAACCGGGGTTGCTGTTCTAATAATAGTACTATATCTTTACTAGTCAATAATTAAACTTCAATTATAAGGACATGTTTAGATTCAAAAGTCTAGCATTGTACACAAGTCATGTGAAGCATCAAGCATCACAATGTAGTTGAATGAGTTCTCAACTTTTCAATGACATATACTTCATAAGACTTTAAAGTCTATAACATTTCAAGTTCAATCACTAGTTTCTAATAAATCTGTGTACTGCATTACCATTGCTTCATAATCATGTGTAACAAGGATGTTACTTGGTCTCACATCTCTATGTATTATATTATTCTCATGCAAATACAATAAGCCTTTTGCAGCTCCAATAGCCACTTTTATCCTCTCTGGCCAATTAAGAGGTTTTCTAGAGTGTTCTGCATAAATGTCAAATTTAGAAATAGTTAGTATATCCTAAATGTAATAATAGTAATCATATCAAGAGATTCATACACTAATTTGTATTCATATCAGTAACTATTTCAAAGTTCATTTGTCCATTAGATGTCAGCGCAGTAACAAGAGTTTGACATTGTAATCTCAAAGGACAAAGTTCAACTTCCTTTGATGATAGTTGTAAAATGGTCATCAGTGTCACTTTAATTAATAATAATTTTTCTCTTCCCTAAGTAAATAAAAATTGAAGTACATTTTCTCTTACGCGATAAATGTTGATCAAGTGAGCCATTGCAAACAAATTCATAAACAAGAAATCTGTTAATTCCCTCAGAACAAGATCCTAGAAGCATGACCACATTTTCATGCATTGCTTTGCTTAGTGCATTAACTTCAGATTTGAATTCCTTCTCTCCTTGTAAGCTTGCAAACTTATGTCTCTTTACAGCAATCTTAATTCCTTGCAACTTTCCCCAATAAACAGAACCAAATCCACCTTCTGATAAATAGTTCTTTGGTGAAAAACCATGTGTTGCTTCATGCAACTCCCCATATGTGAATTCTTTCATCAACTCAAATTTTGGCCTTGTGTTCTCACACACTGAACAAACAGAATTTTTAAACTTTTCAACTTTTTGATATGCTTCTTTGTTGCTTCTATGTTCAAATGTTGTCTCCTTGTGATGCATTTGAGGAACACTACTTGTCTTTTGAATGTCTTGAATAGGTAATAGGCAATAGCCTCTTGCCATATCAAGATCTTTGTCTTCAGGGGTTTGTTTTGTTTGACAATGAAGTCGATGACACGCGACCTTCGAAAGATCAGATCTCGATTTGGAGCGGAAAACGGCGTTTGTCATGCGTTGCAAACTCGATGTGGATTCGGGACCTGCATCATGATTTTAATGGTATTTTGGTGAGACTCAAAGAAATTAAGATTGTACTAAGTTTTCATTTATAATACTAAGATGATGACCAGCAAAAGACCATGAAAACATAATTTGTCAATCAAAAAATATGTTTCGATAAACATCTTAATTAAGTGCTTTTGTTTAAGCTATTTCTGTAACAAAATATACAATAAAGTTAATCTGTTTTCATATAAGCTATCCTAGAGAGCTTATGGAAATAAGCTGAAAACAACTCATGAACATGTCATAAGTTGTTTCCATATGTTCTCTTAAATAACTGCAAAAGAGCTTATGCCAATAGGTAATATATCTAATAAGCCAATCCAAACAGGCCCAAAATAACTATATTGGTTAGTTTCCTTACTTTTTACAGAGCTTGCTTTGTCATATCCTCTAAAAGAAATCTTTGTTTTCCTTGGCCCTCTCAAGTGCTTAATGGAGTTATCACGTTTCATTATTAGCAAAGCACAAGAGAGACTCTGCATGAAATCTGTCTTATATTTCTTCATGTCTCTGCATGTCAGACATAAAGCTTCACAACTCATTAAGATATAAAGGCAAATATGTTCATATCATAGCTTAGCATTTTGATTAATCTTTTTTATAAGGTTTATAGTTCATAGAAAATAAATATTTGGAAAAGTTGGAATAATGACCTATCAAGTATAACTGATGTTGCCTTCAAACTGATTGCAGCATTTACAGCAAGCTCTGGTAACTTTCCTGGAAGCACTTCTATCAAGAACTGAATCTGGAAAATTTCAATCATGAAAATGATTCCATTAGACAATTTATCAAAAAGTCTAGACAACCAAAACTAATAAATATATAATACTTTATAATCTTGCTACAAAAGATACAACAACAACCAAGTCTTACTCTATTAGGCGAAGTCTGCTATATGAATCAAACAACATCATAATATTTATATCATATATTGTATCTCTAGGCAAGAAAATTGACCTCCAAGTTCTTCTTAAATTTCAATAAGTATGATATATTTTTTCAAGTCACATATTTTTCAATCTACTATGACAAAGGATATATCTATGGAAAGGAAAAATGATAGATCAATTGCTTATAGCATAACTACTTATCATTTTTTTTATAATCAAAAAAATTATTGAAGAGAATACGAGGAGTACTCCAATCATTACATAAGTACTTATCATATAAATCCTTATGTATAAGTTGTTTCTATACAAATTATAAACTAAAGTCATGTCATAAGTTGTTTTCATATAAACTCTCCCAAACTATCTTATAAGTGTTTATGCAAGTCTCCGCAACGGCATTGAAGCCTCAAATTAGGCTGCATTTTTTCGCAATGTAAAGGTTTGCAATGTAACCACAACTGTGACCGCAATTTAAAATCATGATGCTTGTAGATAAGCTCAAATAAATCAAATGAAACAAACCATAATGATCTAGCATGTACTTCTCGTGTAGCTGGAGTTATTATCAAACCTTGTTTGTTTCACACTGCTCAGAAATTTTTCTGATGCATGGATCATTGTGCAGCTTTTCTTTCTTCTTTGCAACCTCTTCCTCAACAACATTCTGATCACTCCCAAATATTGCCCCTGATGATAACAAGGTCAACATCTCCATATGAAATATATCAGAAAAACCAAAATATGGAGTAAGTAATCTTATTTTTCTCTAAAAAAGGTGGAAAGTATGTAAAAAAGATATTAGGAAAAAACTATATTATAAATTTACAACTCAAGCTCAACTACATATTTTGGTATACGAAATAGCCACTTTTATTGAAAAAGATAACCAAATTTTATGCCATATCATTATGTGTCAAGTTCTTTCATACAATTTTTTTGTCTTTAAGCTCTGATTCTCAAGAAAAAGGGACTCTGGTAATCCAGAGTTCAACAAGGAAAGTAACTAAAGTTTGGTTAATGATTGTTTCAACTAGAATTCGAATTCAAGTACTTTTAATCGATTCAACTTTTACTGAAACTTATTAACCACTTTAAACCGATCATTTGGTTTCAAATGTCATAGAACCTTTAATTAAAGACGAATCGTTCAAAAGAACCTAAGTTCGAATCCTGACTAGAATCATAAGACACAAAACCAAACTGAAACATAAAGACGGAAAAGAACTAAGTATGAGACACTCACGAAATCTAGCACTGGAAGGACTGTTTACACGGCGAAGAATTGCAAGAAGTGTAAGGTTATCACCATGTTCAAGTGAAAAGCCATTGAGGGCCCATTTAAGAGCTTTTGCACTAAAGTCTCTTGATGAATGGTGGATCACCACAACCCTCTGTGATTCACCAGACATGATCAACTATCCTAGTTTTAAGTTCAAATCAATGTTCAATTCAATATATTGCTTTAATAGAGGGTGTAACTAGCAAAAATATAATTCAATATTTGAACACTTTTTATGATTTTTAGTATTGCCATGCGATTTGTTACTTTTTGTTTTTTTTTTCTGTTGCTTTCTCTCTAGTGTGTAACTTGATGTCTTGGTTGATTTATATTCTTGTAGATTGGGTGATGCCTCGGTATCTATAATCTATTGAGATATTGAAATTTCTTTAAAGGATGAACTCTTCTAATATATTCTCTTATAGAGCAACTCCGATCACTGAACTTCTTCGTGAAGTCACGTAAAATTTAGTTTTTGACGAATTTACGGTTGGAAGTAGTTAAACTATCAAATTTTGAAAGAACCGTACTTTCACTTTTTTCTTTTTTTATCAATAATTTGTATATGAAATTCTTTTTGTATTAATTGGAACAATTTGTTTTTTGAACACAATTTTTGACGAATTTACTGTTGGTGTTAGGTCAAACTATCAAATTTTGAAAAAACCGTACTGTCACTTTTTTCTTTTTTTACCAATAATTTGTATATGAAATCATTTTTCGTATTAATTGGAACAATTTGTTTTTCGAATACAATTTTTTCTCCGTAAGTTTCTATTAACAATATTTTTTACTTATTTTTTAATCTTATTATTCAAACACAAAAATTGTTTGTGGCAAATTAATCCAAATCAATATAATCTTCAACGATTTTGGCTGCTACAAAATTATCAACATCATAATTTTACTTTTATTATTTAAATTATCAACATCCTAAAAGATGAAAAATTTAAATGTATTATTTATTTTTATCATTTTTAATTATTTATGTCATGTATTTAACATTTAATTTTTATTATTGTTATAAAAATTTAAGTTCAATTTTATTTTAAATTTAAATTAAAATAATGTATAATAATATTAATTAAAATATTTAAATTAATATTTTAAGTTATAATAAAATTATATGTAAATAAAATATTAATATTTTAATTAAAGTCGTGGGACTTAATATAATTTTTAAGAGTTAAACTATTTGAGTGAAAAATTAATAAGTTGCTTCGAATTTGGGAAAATATATTTCAGGAATAATATTTAAAGACTAATGCACAAATTTAATATCTCGAAAATATTGAGGTTCATTTAAAGGAATAATATTTTTCAATAGATGTTTTTTAATATGCACATATTTGATATCAAATTTTTAATGGTGTACCTAAAGGAATTGAATTATCTGTCAATTTTGTCTAATTATGTTGATCTAATGCCAAATAAAATAGAAGAACTAAAACAAGACTTGTGAAATCCTTAAGGAACAACTATATGAAGATTCACAAGAATAATAAAAAATTCAAGAATAAGATATGCATAGGACAAAAAAATAAGGATTAAGAAGAAAATATTAACTCCGAAGTTATTCACTATCAAATGCTTACTTCAAATGGTGCTGAATCCAGGAGTGTGTTGTGAATTGAAAGGATAATCATTAAATCATAAAAATAGGGGAAAAAAGTTATCAAGATTTTTTTGTGAATATGTTTAGTGGTTTTGTATTTTTTTTGCAATTCATATATTTTTCTTTTCTTTGTTTTAACACTTGCTGTTGTGAATACTTATTTCTTGTTATGCACACATTGAATTAAAAGTAAAATAGCATAATTCCTTAATTTATTTTATAGATTAACATAGCTATTGTGTCAATGCAAATTTATTTACACCGTCAACTAATTATTAGTTATTGTATCATTAAAAAATATTTTATTTTAATTATAAGGACTGAAAAGTTATTAAAATAATGTGTGAGAATATAAGTAGAAGTAGAAAGAATAACAAAAAAAACAAGGTCGATTCAACTCATATTCCTGACACAGTTTGAATTGAGCTATTTATGTGAAGATTTCGTTAAGACTTCGTTTGTAGATTAAATATAAATTAGAATGGAACTCTTAACTTTTTTTTTTAAATGTAAATATTTAAAAAAAATTTGAAGGTGATATTTATGTCATCTGTA
The DNA here is from genome assembly GCA_037974755.1 of Cicer yamashitae. Classification (NCBI taxonomy): domain Eukaryota; kingdom Viridiplantae; phylum Streptophyta; class Magnoliopsida; order Fabales; family Fabaceae; genus Cicer; species Cicer yamashitae. The sequence goes on from JBBPBQ010000002.1 coordinate 41,836,735, forward strand.
AAAAAAAAGTTTTAATATTTGTAAGCTTTTTAGTTTATAAGAATAGTGGTTATATAACAAAAGAATAAATGAAATAGAAACAATTGAAAAGTTTGTAATAAAATGAGTGATTTTCACTGTAAAATAATGATTAAAAATATATGAGTGATTGTTTGTATGTACAATTAAAAAAGATTAAAATAAAATATGAGTGATTTTCACTCTAAAAATATTATTAAAAAAAAAGATGAGTGATTGTATGTATATATTTTGT
>JBBPBQ010000002.1:41837538-41995452 GCA_037974755.1 Cicer yamashitae
TGATTTTTAATGTGTTGATTATGTTTTAATATATGTTGTGGTAATTTATGGTTACTATATTTTAATTATTAAAATGTAATTAAAATATTGTGATGTATTTATATGTAATAAATTAAAAAAGTAAATAATAATTAAATCAAATTTGTAATTAGAGTTATATTTTTTATTGTTGGTTTTTTAATTATAGAAATATAGACAAAAAGTTAGTAGAACGAGGAATCAAAATGAATGAATTTTAGATATAACATCATACTATTGAATGATGTAGCAAAATTAATGTTACATAACATATAAAGATGTAATGTGTTAACATATTATTTTAGGAATTTATTTTAATATATTATATTGATATTGTTGTAAATTTTTTTTTTTATATAATAAAAATTTAAAATAAGAGGATGACGTTGAATCTAAGTTAAAAAATCTTGAAATACAACTCACTTAAATTTTATTTCTTATTAAAAAGATGACAAAAAACAAAGTCGGACCAAAAACAAATAAACAACTAAACATCACTATCACTGTGGATTTACAATTCGTCAACAACAAAAAAAGTCACTATGTACTTACAAGTAATATTGGTGCAAGTTCACGTTTATGGCACATTATAGTTTATTCCGTCTTCATCACAAAACCACAAAAGGCTTAAAAAACTTTAAAAAAGAATAGTGAATAATTCCATTCTTAAGAGACAGGTTCATTTTTCTTGTTATATACAACATACATTGGAACATGCTTTGTTCCTCACACATCAGAAATGTTCAAATATAAGCATATGGAGATAAAAACTTTAGTTGTTTGGTTCAAAGAAGACAAGATGCATGTAATACATTGACCTAACTATATATTGTTTCCCTTACAATAAAAGGTTGCAATGAAAATGTACAGATGTGAACAGATATATTAAAATTCCCCAAAAGGGATAAGAAACAAAATAATGTATTTAGTCGACTTTTTAGTAGTGGTGTTCAAAAAACTAAAAACTGAACCAAATTATTGAACTGAACTGAATCAAATTATTGAACTGAACTGAACCAAACTGTTTTTGAACTGAACTGATATATAAAAATTGAGAACCAAACTGTTTTCGAACTGATTTTTTTAAACTAGAACCGAACCGGTTTTCAGTTTGAAAAAACCAAACCGAACTGGTTTTCAGTTCAAAAAAACAGAACCGAATCGGTTTTTAGTTCGAAAAAACTAGAACTGAATTTGTTTTATAGAAGTAATTAGGGGCAATTATGTAAAATTTGGCCTATATGAACAAAAAAAATAAGTTAAACCAGTTTGGTTCGTTTCAAAGTAATAAACCGGTTCACTAGTTTATAAAACAGTTCGGTTCGATTTTTTGAACTGAAAAACGATTTAGTTCAGTTTTTTCAAACTGAAAACCGGTTCGGTTCAATTTTTAAAAGGTTCTAATTCAGAACTGAACTTTGTCCACCCCTACTTTTTAGTAGATATTCAAAGGTTTAATTCCTCAATAGGTTATTGAATTATTTGAACAAATTTAAATTAGTCATTAAATGGAATTTTTTTTTTATTACATTTTTAAATTTGTCAATAACTGTTATTTTTGAATTTCGAAAACTTTGAAAAAATAATTTATGCAACCAAAAATATTACTGGGTTGAGTCGCGGACTAGGTCGCTCTCTTTAAGACGTTTCGAGGCACTGCCCAAATTGTGCAAGGCAGACTATCAACCACGAAGTCCCCAAGATAAAACAGCCCAGATACACTGTATATGAGATCTACTGCACCGTAGAAAACCGTTCTAGAATTACACCCTTAATATGGCAGTCGAATGACTGCCACTCGTAATATGGCACTAAGACCACTCGAAAGAAAAAGAAGAAAAAGGTAAGAAAAGGGGAGAAGAGAGAAAAGTCTCAGATACGGAGAGCTTTTGGTGTGCTTTTCCAACTGAGGAGAACCATCTATTTATAGAGGAAATCTGCAACTGGATCTGAGAAAATCAAGGATCCATCTGAACGTGTGCTCCAAGATTTTACCTCAAAAACGTGTGCTCCAAAACAACTGACCACCCAAAACGTGCGCTCCAAACTTAGGGTTTTGACTTTGAGTTTTGACCGGGCAACAACAGATACGTGAGACCAAGATTAGGGTTTTGACCGGGCAAAAATTGACGCACCAATTCAGGAAGGAAGACTGGATCAGATATTTAATGTTGACTCGATGGAGGGCAATTACGTAATTAACGTAACAATAAGAGATAAAAACGCAAGCATTCTTTTAATTTAAATAAATAAATAATTTATTAATTTTTCATATACTAAAAAATAATACACCACTTAGCCAAAGCCAAAGCCCAAGCCCAGCCCGGCCGAGCCGGCCGGATGGCGGCGGCGCATGTGGTGGTCAACTTTGCATGCGTTATTCCTCCTTTACAAAATTGGGGTACCCCTTGGGGCACACCCCAAGGTACATACCTCCACCTTATAAACACTACTAGTGTGTGATATCCCTCCTATGTGGGACTTCCTTATTTTTCGATTCACAACAACACTAGCTCTCATTAATGTCATCATTATTTCCAACAATCTTCCATTAATATCATCATCATTTTCAACAATCCCCCACTTGAATTTAAAAAGAAGGTTTCTGAGATAGCGTCAAACGCTTCTATAAGATTGTGCATAAACAAAGGTGTCTCTTGACTTGAACCTTTGCATAGCAAGTAAGATTCAGATTCAACAAGAGTGACTCGTAGTCTTGAACTCTATCTCTGACATCAAACCCACACACAACCCTTTCATTGGATGTATTCTCAAAAGCCCGTGCATTTATGGTCATGCACGTGTATCCCAGTGTAGTGAACGCTCTAGGAATTCTGCCTCGAAATTCCATAGGAAACGACCCCCACTTCCACATTCACATAGGTGAGTCTATAAAGAGTACTCATGTAACTAGGTACTCCACTCCACATAAAGTATAGATCTCATTAAGAGTTTATATTATTTCATCCTTTCATCGCTTCAGGAATCATGCTTCTCTCATATATAATATAGCATGTTCATCTCATATCACTATGACTTGCTTTTATCCATTGAACCTAATTCTTGGGATCTCCAGTCTTTTAGGTCGGGTTACCATCATAAGTGACTCATTGATCTATAGGCATTAGTCCCATCCTTTTGGATGTATTTAGGACTTTCTCTCTAGCTAATCCTTTCGTCAAACGATTTGCTAAATTTTCATCAGTGCGTACATGATACACTATAACAGCTCCTTTAGAAAGTAATTCTATAACTGTGTTGTGCTTACGACGTATTTGTCGTCTCTTACCTTTGTAATAACGATTCTCAATCTATGCAATAGTCGCGGTACTATCGCAGTGGATCAACACAACTGGTAATGGTTTTTCCGATAAAGGGATCTCAGCTAGCAAGCATCTCAACCAGCTTGCTTCTTCACTAGCAGTAGCTAGTGCTATCATTTCAGACTCTATAGTGGACTGAGCCAGTATCGTCTGTTTCTTTGATTTCCAAGATACAACACCACTGGCTATACTGAAAATATAGCCACTAGTTGCTTTGGAGTCATCTGATAAGGTGTTCCAATCAGCATCACTGTATCCTTCAAGGACGGTAGGAAATCTTTCATAATGTAATTTGAGACTCATGGTCCGTATCTCATGACTCTTTCGATAGCGTGCCAATGCTCCATACTAGGTCTACTAGTAAACCTGCACAACAATCCCACGACATAGGCAATGTCGGGTCTAGTACAATCAGTGGCATACCTAAGGCTGCCAATGATGCTTGCATATTCAGTTTGTCTAACACTTTCACCAGTGTTCTTGAAAAGTTTCACACTTGGATCATATGGTGTGCAAGCAGGTTTACAGTCAAAGTAATTATATTTCTTTAGGATCTTTTCAACATAGTGAGATTGATCCAAAGAAATTCCCTTTTCTGACCTAGTAATATTTATTCCAAGGATTACACTCGCTTCTCTGAGGTCTTTCATATCAAAGTTGTTACTCAACAGTGATTTCACATTGTTGACGGCATGAATGTTTGAACCAAATATGAGTAAGTCGTCTACATAGAGACATATGATAGTGCAAATGCCATTTTCATATTTGTAATAAATACATTTGTCACTTTCATTCACTTTAAACTCATTCGACATAATCAAATTATCAAATTTTTCATGCCATTGCTTAGGAGCTTGTTTAAGACCATACATAGACTTATCTAACTTACAGACCTTGTCTTCTTGTCCATGAATTACAAAACCTTCAGGTTGTTGCATATAGATGTCTTCTTACAAGTCACCATTTAAAAAGGCTGTTTTAACATTCATCTGGTGTATCACCAGGTTATGAATAGCTGCAAGTGATACAAGCACCCTAATGGATGTTATTCTAGTGACTGGTGAAAAACTGTCGAAGAAATCTATATTTTCTCTTTGTCTAACACATTTGGCTACAAGGTGTGCCTTGTACTTATCAACAGATCCATCGGGTTTTAGTTTCTTTTTCAAAATCCATTTACAACCTATTGGTTTGCAACCAGGTGGTAAGTCTACTAAATGTCAGGTCTTGTTAGACTCTAGAGAATCCATTTCATCGTTTATAGCTTCTTGCCATAGATCTGCATCCAATGATGATAGAGCTTCTTTAAGATTTGTAGGATCCTCTTCTAAATTATAGGCCATATATTCAGGTCCATAATATTTAGCAACTCTTACTCTCTTACTCCTTCGAGTTTCTGTTTGTTGCTTTCAATGCTTCTTGTCACAGGAACTTGACTAGGTTCACTGCCCCCACTATTTCTCGATTTGAAAGGGAATTTATTTTCATAAAAGTCAACATCATTTGATTCTATGATCACTATCGCATTTAGGTCATAAAACCTATACGCTTTACTGTTTACTACATACCCAATGAGTACACATTCATAGGCTCTACTAGCGAGTTTAATTCGCTTGGGATCGGGGATTCTAACATAAGCCAGAAAACCCCAAGTTCGAAGATAAGACAAGTTGGGTTGTCTTTTCTTCATTATCTCATAAGGAGATGTTTTGCTTTTAGATTTAGGAACTCTATTCAAAACATAGCAAACAGTCAAAATAATTTTCCCCCACCGGTGAGAAGCAGCATCGGAGTTAAGCATAATAGCAACAACTAGTTCAGTAAGAGTTCTATTCTTTCTTTCAACTTTACCATTCATTTCAAGTGAATATGGTGTAGTAGTTTCATGTATAATTCACTGGGTTTTATAAAACTCATTAAATAAACTAGAATCATACTCTGTTCCTCTATCAGTACGAAACCTCTTAATCTTTTTACTAAATTGATTTTCAATTTCAGTTACAAAGATCTTAAATATGTCAAGCGCTTCACTTTTATTTTTCATTAGATATACAAAAGTATAGTCACATCAATCGTCAATAAAAGTGATGAAATAACGTTTTCCATTTCTGGTTAACGTCCCATCAAGTTCACATATATCAGAGTGTATTAAGTCTAAAGGTTCAGATTCTCTAACTACTGATTAATGTGAACTCTTAGTTATTTTATCTTGGCTGCAAAAATCACATTTTTCAAAATCTTTTAAAGATAACTTCGGAATTAAGCCTAAGTTACTTAAGTTTGAAAGCACACGTTTGCTCATATGACAAAGTCTAGCATGCCAAATATTAAAATCACACAACATGTACGCAGAAGGAAACATTTTATTGATTTCAACATTCAATTTAAACATGCCATTAGTGGCGTACCCTTACCCAACAAAAATATCATTTTTAGAAATGGTGTACAAATCTGCCCCTATAAACTGAGTAAACCCTGCCTTATTGAGAAGAAACCCAGAAACCAGATTCTTCCTTATTTCTTGAGTGTGCATGACATCCTTCAGAATTAATGTCTTTTCAGAGGTGAATGTTAGTTCCACATCTCCAATACCAACAACATTAGTGGTGTGGGAATCTCCCAACAAAACTTTCTTATCTTCAGCAGCAGTGTATGTTTTAAATATAGCACGATCATAACAGACATGGCGTGAGGCACTAGTGTCTATCCACCATCCATTTGATCCACCAACAAGGTTGATCTCAATTATCATAGCAATGAATTGCTCTTCTGTCAAGTTAGCCTGATTAGCTGGGTCTGGCTTGTTCCTACACTTGCGTGCCATATGACCCTCTTTCCCATAGTGAAAACAGAGAAAAAAGAGAGGGTCATTTCTAGGAGGTAGTTGCTGCCTTGCAATTCGGACCTTTGGAGGGTTCCCATTCTTGTTGATGTTCTTTGAAGTGCGATTCTGATTCTTTAGTTGTTTGCCGTTTGGCTTCAGAACTGCTCTGATGAATTTCTTTTTCTTGTTATTTGCCACAAGAAGAACTTCATCTTTCTAGTCTTTCTTACGGGACTCATCTTCAATTCTAAGGCGAGTTATCAGACTTTCTAGAGAAAATTATTTTGTTTTATGCTTGAGAGAATTTTTAAAATCTTTCCAAGCAGGGGGCAGTTTGTCAATAATAACAGCAATTTGAAACTGTTCATTGAGGGACATACCTTCAGAGATGATCTCGTGAGCAATTTTCTGGATTTCATGAGACTGAGCTTCCACTGATCTGTCATCTGATATTTGAGGTAGCGGCTAACAGCATACTTTTTGGCTCCAGCTTCCTCAGTATCATATTTATTCTTTAGAGCATCCCAAACCTATTTAACATTATTCTTGTCGGAACTGTAGTAATCATACAGATCGTCAGCAAGTCCATTAAGAATATAATTCTTACATAAGTAATCATTATGTTCCCATTGGGTTAATTCAATAGCTATCTTATCCTTTTCTGCTTGTTCAGCTTTTTCTAGAACAATAGGAATGTCATCCTTTAAAACTTTGGCAATCTTTTTCGTGGTTAGAAAAAATAACATCTTTTGTTGCCATCAATTGAAGTGGCATCCCTCAAAGCAAAACGGTTTGTTGTAGTCAGAAGCAGAAGAACATGTCCCAGTAATTTCGTCGGTAGACATGGCAGTTTGAAAACGTCTTAAAATTGTTATTTTAGAATTTCGAAAACTTTGAAAAAACAATTTATGCCACTAAAAATAATACAGGATTGAGTTGCGAACTAAGTCGCTCTCTTTAAGACATAAAAACGTAAGCATTCTTTTAATTTAAATAAATAATTAACGTAACAATAAGAAATAAAAACGCAAGCATTCTTTTAATTTAAATAAATAAATAATTTATTAATTTTTCATATACTAAAAAATAATACACCACTTAGCCAAAGGCTAAGCCTAAGCCCGGTCGAATGGCGGCGCGCGTGTGGTGATCAACTTTGCATGCGTTCTTCCTCTTTTACAAAATTGGGGTACCCTTGAGGCACACCCCACCCCAAGATACATATCTCTCCTATATCTCTCCTATGTGGCACATCTTTATTTTTCAATTCACAACACTAACTCTCATTAATTTCATCATTATTTCCAACAATCTTCCATTAATATTATCATCATTTCCAACAATAACTTACAATTTTTTTTTGAACTAATTTTTTTTTTCATTGCATCACTAATCTTTTATATAATATGTAATTAGTTCATCGAATTTGGAAACTTAATTACAAAAAATTCAAAGATATTATAAAGATAAATTATTTAGAAACGCAATTAAAAACTCTTTAGTGCAAGCTTGGAAATGTTAGACGAAAACTTGTGAAACATAATTCCAGATCAAATGCAAAATGGAAAGAGTGATTAAATTAATGATTTATTAGTGTCAATAAACCTTGCAATGGTGCCCATGTTTACAAATAGAATAAATACCTTTACATTAGTAACATACCAAATATAAAACTCAAATGTACATTTACAATTACAAACAGCTCCTTATAGTACACAACACATTCCCATGTTTCCTAAAAGCACCAGATATAGATTCTATTGAACTTATATTGTTGGTATGTAATAATCAATATTCATAGTCACACAATTATTTCCATATTTAGGGAAAGTGATGAAAATAGTTGCAACCGTTGATCATGCCAGTTCCAATCTCCTAGTATTGCTTCCAATGAATATTGTCAAGTGTCAGGTTGGATCTAAGGCCAATAAATAGTGGACTTAGACCCAAACCTAACACCTAACATATACATCCGGACCAATGTTGGGGATGGAGTGAATATCGTCTCTAAGACTACCTTCCATAATCTTGTAAGCCCGAGAAACTATATTGTTGGAACCCACCTTTGGGGTGACTGAAGGTAGTTTGCTTTGTGTGAAGTAACTTATTTCCAGATTCGTCTGTACATGTCTCAAGACCGCAAGAATGGCATAACAATTCCAAATCCGATTCCTGTCAGGGATAAAAATACCATAGCAAGCATTGTAAGAAAAACTAATCTTACAACTTAGATTAACATATTAAGGAAGAACTTTTGAAAAAAATTCAACGTTAGATTGATAAACCTCATCATGAAGATAAAGCTTAAAACATTACATACAAAATTGAAAGGTAAGGTTTTTTTGGTTTGAGAAAACATTCTCTGTTTTCATTTTATGATTTCAATTTTAATTGCCAAACTGTTTCCTATATTCGTTTATGTTTCCTATTTATAGAATATTATATTGGTATGTAAACAAAATAGATAGTCTGTAAGTATTCTTGTCTGTAAGTATTCCTGACTGTAAGTATTCCTGTCATTATGTTTATTTAACACTCATAGTCTATATAAAGAACTTCCATTGTGTAGTTGAAACACACGGGTTATTCAACATGTCTCTCAATATTTTTGTGCTCTACAAAGCGGTGGTACTTGGGAACTGGTCCCTTTACCTCATGGGAAGTCTTTAGTAGGTTGTCGTTGGCTACATACAGTAAAGGTTGGTCCTGATGGTAAGATTGATCGATTTAAGGCTCGCTTGGTGGCCAAGGGATATACTCAGATTTTTGGGTTGGATTACAGCGATACATTCTCACCTGTTGCCAAAATGGCATCTGTCAGACTGTTTTTCTCCATTGCAGCAATTTGACATTGGTCACTCCATCAACTTGACATTAAAAATGGCTTTTTGCACGGTGATCTTGAAGAGGAAGTTTTTATGGAGCAACCACCAGGGTTTGTTGCTCAGGGGGAGTCTTCCATCATGGTTTGTCGGCTACACAGGTCACTTTATAGTCTTAAACAGTCTCCTAGAGCTTGGTTTGGCAGAATTAGCTCGGTAGTACGAGAGTTTGGTATGATTTGTAGTGAAGCCGATTACTTTGTATTTTATCGTCACTCAGCCCAAGGGTGCATCTATCTTAGTGTTTATGTGGATGACATTGTTATAACTAGTAATGACCAACAAGGAATACTCCAGTTGAAACATCTTTCAAATCAGTTTCAGACTAAAGACCTCGGTAAACTCCGTTATTTTTTGGGTACTGCCCAATCCAAGGATGGCCTTGTAATTTTACAAAGAAAATATGCTATGGATATTCTTGAAGAAACAGGTCTATTAAATGTCAAGCCAGTTGACACTCCTATGGATCTAAATGTCAAACTCCTACCTAATCAGGGAGAGCCTCTATCAGATTCAGGAAGATATAGGAGACTGATTGGAAAATTAAATTATCTCACAGTCACCCGTCTTGACATTTCCTTCGTTGTCAGTGTGGTAAGCCAGTTCTTAAATTCTCCTAGCCAAGAACATATGGATGTTGTAATCCAGATTCTTAAATACATCAAAAGTGCACCTGGAAAAGGTCTCATTTATGAAGATAGAGGACATACTCAGATAGTTGGTTACTCAGGTGCCGACTAGACAGGCTCACCCATTGATAGACGATCCACTTTTGGGTATTGTGTACTTGTCGGAGGAAATTTAATATCCTAGAAGAGCAAGAAACAAAGTGTTGTTGCAAAATCCAGCGCTAAGGCAGAATACAGGGCCATGGCACTAGTAACATGTGAACTCATCTGGTTGAAACAGTTACTGAAAGAACTTCAATTTGAAGAGGTCATCCCAATGACACTAATATGTGATAATCAGGCTGCATTGCACATTGCCTCAGATCCTGTTTTTTATGAGAGGATCAAGCATATTGAGATAGACTTCCATTTTGTTAGAGAAAAGATCAAATCGGGCGACATCATCACTAGCTTTGTCAATTCCAATGATCAGTTGGCAGATGTTTTTACAAAGTTATTGCGAGGTCCTAGATTTAGTTATATATGTAACAAGTTGGGTGCATTTGATTTATATGCTCCAGCTTGAGGGGGAGTGTTAGAATATTATGTTGGTATGTAAATAAAATAGATAGTCTATAAGTATTCTTGTCTATAAGTATTCCTGACTGTAAGTATTCCTGCCATTATGTTTGTTTAACACTCGTAGTCTATATAAAGAACTTTCGTTGTGTAGTAGAAACACACGGGTTATTCAACATGTCTCTCAATATTTTCTCTCCATTTAACACCTATAATCAAATATTTGTACACGAAACAATAACAACAAAAAATGGTTTCATGTACAAATCTTTCAAAAACGGAGTAGCTTTTGTAATTAAAAATGAAAACAAAAATAATTTTTTCAAACCAAAAAGACCTTAATATAGATCTTAATCCCATCTCAAAACTAGCCTAATAGGAGTGAAGATCTCACGATTGAGACTTCATGTTTGTTCACAGAGAACATAAATGACTCCATTATTGTCAATTGTAGGCCACAGAAAATAGCGGCTTGTTCAAATTCCACTATCCTACAACACTATAGCACTGTTGTAACTGCTATTTGACAACACTTTATGCTTAATAGTAAATACTGTATCACAGATCAAAAGCAGTTTTTTCAAATTCTGTTTGGTTATAGCTGCTGTTTGACAACACTAAATGACGCAATCTTGGTGCCCATGTAGAGCAACTTTAGGTGTTTCTGTAGACTTGGTACCAGAAAGCAGAGTTCATACCTCTATCATCAAGTGTTTTGAAAGGTTGAACAGAGGATATGGATGAAGTTTGTAGCCAGCGAAATTTATGTAAGATAAAGCCAGCGAACGAACCTTTAAGTACACACAAGCAAAACCATTATCATTAAATATAGAAATAGAAGTTCAGAAAAGTATGAGCTGAGGTCTAGGCATTTTTATCTGATTTAGGAAGCATTTGGATAAATAGCTTAATTATGCACTTATTGAATAAGTGTTTATCTTATAAGCACTCGTGTATAAAAGACAGAATATTAGGAAAAGGATGCAATCTCTGGTTACAGTAATTACTTCATTGATATAAGGCTCCATAATGCAGTACTGCAGATATGATGCCTGAGCTGCTGCAGTACGGAAGAAATCAATATAATTACAGAGTCGGAAAGAGCTGAAAGAGAAAAAAAAAATCAGTAATTGACATACACTCACGGTTTTATTATATATGAGAAATAGGCTAATGAGAAAACCAACGAAAAATCTATTTCATTTAATTATAAAAGTAAATGAATTTAATGAATAGGAGAAAGGCTACCGTACGATTCTCCTAGCAAAATGCATTTCTTTTGACTTCAATATTGGAGTTGATACACGACTAAACCATAAAGAAAGCGGTTCACCCTGTGGATCAGAAACAACTACATTACAATACCTTAAGAGTTAACAAGTTTGAAGCTAACTAAAGATAGAGAAAAATAACTAATCATATCAAAGATGTAGGAATTAACCATTGGTTTGCTGTGAGAACCAAGATTAAGAAGCACATATAATGAATGGAACTCAGCTTCGTTCTCATGCACATTATTTGAATTTCGATTTGCTTCGTACAGATTAAATAAAGAAGACAATGTCTTTGTGAGCTGCTCCATGTTAAGATGATGCAGTGATGCAATGTTTGGATCACCCATAGAACACCAGAGCTTTTGATGTGATATAACATGAAATTTCACCTGCATGATTAAATATAGTGCTAAACTAATTATCTGAATTCCATGCTTGATGCAATGCTTGAAAGGCTAGTTGATGAAATACATATAATTTTCCAAAGAACAAAAGTATTAAGTCCATGCTTCAATAAGCATGCTGTAATATATGGCCGCCGCGGTCCATTATAACGTGCTAAGGGTCCATCCTTATCAAGTCACATGATAAGCTTGACTGTGTAAGGAAAGAGGGTGTCTCAAGACTGACACAACCATCTGGCATGATCCAAGTCCTTTTATTTCTTGATGGTAATTGCTGGATCTTCCATTCTTAAGTAGATTTTTTTATTTCCATTTTTCTGTTATTATTCACTTAATTTAATTTTAGGATAGCCATTAAAGAATTAATGTACCTTAGTCTGGATATTGTAACCTTTGTACATAGTAAGAAATGTGAAATAGCGTTCATTTTTTCATCTTAAGATTTGTAACAAGGGCCTACCCTAAATATACATTTGTCCACTCTCCAAATGTCTATCTAGTCTTGGGAGTAAGGGGTGTGGTTTGGAGGTCTGGTTGCCCTTGCTCTGCAAATCCATTTTTGAATGAAGTAGGGCAAAAATCAGTTTCTTTTTAGTCTTATGTGTTAAGTACAATTTATGCATGAGACAAATAGACCTTACAAATTTACTTGCAACTGATATTTGCAAATCCATTATCAGAAATGCAACTTATTCTTACAAAAATAAACAAATGCAACGTAAATCATGCACCCTAACAAATTTGTAAGAGAAAAGTTGATATCAGTAGATGATGAATAGAAGAAAGCGTATAAACCAAAGATATCCAAAAGAGAAAACTATACCATTCCCTCATACATGTAGATAACTCTCTTGCTTACAATATTTTGCATAGTAAGATCTTGACGTATAGACCTTGTCCTATCAAAGATGAAGTCATGAACTACTTCGAATGGATGCTCCTTAGAATCCAGCAAACCTAAAAGGTAATTTAAAGTATCTTCTAATACAGCAAGAGGCCGCATATCAGATGCTTGAACATATTTGCTGGATATAGTTCTGCAAAACTGATAAGTAAAATGTTGATAAGCTGTGAAACTAAAAGATATTGAACAGGGTGGTTCCAGATAAAAGCCACTAAAATACTATACAACCATCCACTGATGATTATACAGAAAAATAAAGTTACAGAAAAAGAAAATGTTAAGAGTCTCACATTGGATGAGATATGGCTTTAAAATGTGTTTATAAATGGTGGACAGTGCTCCCTTTACAAGCCATTTTTGTAAGGATTGAGTTAGGCCCAACCCGAATTTTAAGAGAAAAAAAAAAACTGAAAACTTGGAATCGCGTGCTTTATAAAGTAGTACATTGTAATGCACCATGCTAAATATCTTTCAAATTCAAAATCAAACATATACTTTATATCGTAATGCACCATGCTGGAGAATCATGTCTTGATAATTGTAGTGGGGCATAATTATATTTAGGGAATCTAGGAAAGTTAGAGCTAATGGTTAATCAATGTTCAGAGACAAGTTAATGTATACTCAAACACTAACTAAATCAACAATAATTATAAGAGTTTGCTGCTTGACCTTTTCCCTAATTGGAAACTTGTTAACAAGAACTTCATTACTAAATTGCAGTTGTAAGTTTGTAACTTGTATAAATATTGTAGTTCAGTAGTTGCCCCTAAATTTTTCTGTTCATTGGATTTAATGATGTTGATGGTACCAAGTGATTCAAACCAATCTTTACTAGGTGCTGCACAGTAGCATTAACACAAACAACCAATTTTCTAAAGTGAATAAGCATTTTCTCATGAATCCATGATCCATATATGATATAGTACCTGCTTTCAAACTTTCAAATTCAGGATCATTTCTTTTATATTTATTTTCACCATCTGGTCCAAACTATCTTACTCTTTTATTTTACAAGTTCCTCTTTTACCAAAATCCTAAATCCAATATAATAATCTCTTTGATGCGAAATTTTTTTACCAATCATAGGTCATCATTCAATCAAAGCCAGATTACTTTGATGCACATTAATCTGTCTAGAAATTCCATATCAGCATCAGTAATAAAGTTTCAACTGTACAATGAAGCTGTCGCCTCCTCAAAGCGTCAGCGGCAAATATGTAACTATGAACAGATTATGCAGTTAAAAAATCTTAAGCAATACCCTCCAGTGTCAACATATAACCAATGAAATTTCAATATTGATTACTAAATTTATCAAACTTGAACCATATAATGAATCCCAGTTTGTAATTTCTTACGACGGAATGTTTTGCAGTACCCTTAAAACACTGCTGATCATCAAAGCTAGCTTAAAAGTGAATTCAGCATGATGCTTGAGAGTACATCCTTCTTAAACTAGACAGAAGCATACTTTATAAGGTAAAACCAGATAATGTAGGAGAACAATTTTGATCCTACCTTCTTGACTGCAAGAGCTGGGGATGATTTTCCAGGATTACCATTTAGCCTCTCAAAAACTGCCAAATCGTGAAGTTTCTCACGCTGGATCCTCTCTCTTTCTGAGACACAGTGAAAACATTTGAAAATAGAAGTTTCAGGTATATATATTGTATATGAACTCCTTATAAAGAACAATAATAGCAATTGATAGTTTCTCAAGATTTACCATGAAGCACGCAGAAATGTTTAGGTGTCACAGTGATTCAACAAAGTAAAGATAGACGACAGAAACAAAGGCTTTTTTCCTAGCACTATCATCGACAGAAACTATTAGGCTATCATCGATTAACTCTTTACTAGCACTATCGGTCTTCTCACATTACCAAACAATCTTAGGTGTTATTCTACCATTTGTTACCCCACGAATACATTATTTCTTGGTCTTGTAAGTCCACTCATTCATTGCAACATTTCCATCTCTGTGATATGAAGCTTATGCTTTAGTTTGTTTGCTATTTACCATCTAACAATCAATACTTAATGAATTGGTTATAAGTAAATACAAAAAAAAAGGTTGAAAGATAAAGGCTCAAAGTTCACCCTTGTTGTAACCTTATAGCAATAGGAAAATACTCTGAATCTAGCCACATAACCCAATGCTATGATGCCATTGTTGATTGTACTCTATTTAAGTATTAATTATTCAGGTCAGTATAGAGCCTATCAAGATTTACAGATATCATTCAATTAATCCATTAACAAACACTTTACCATCCTTCTTTATTAACTAATAATAAAAAATCCCTGCAAGACAAGGAATCGCTTTTGCAATCATGATGCCTTTGCATGCCATTTGCCTTAAAAGAAAGTATCCTTACACTGTATCATCTCACCATCGATGTAATATAAAGCAATACCACAGTTTTCTCAAAGAAAACCAAAGCATTTCATTGGCATCACTTTCTTTTTCATCATCACTGCTTAATAATGTAAATTGCCTCCTATTATGAAATTTCCCTTCGTCTACACACACGCTACATAATAGCACTCAAAAGGAAACCATTGAATAAAAATTGCTTCCTCTTATGAAATTTCCCTTCATTTACACACATACATAAACTCTATAGCACTGACACTTCTGATCGAAGGCATGCCCAAGTGTCCAACATGTGATGTTGTGTGTGGTGTCCATATTCATGTGTCATAGTACATTAAAGCATTTTCACCATAAAACAAATTACAAAAAAAAAAAAAAAAATACTAACTTTATCATATAAAATCCAACATTGCAACTCTACTAGCATCTAGAAATGATTGTAATAATCAAATTAACAACCACCAAGAATTCAAATTCTTATTGTAAATTAGTTGAATCATTTTGTTACCTGGGCACATATAAGGACAAGTTCCAACTAAAACCCCAAAATTGGAAGATTGTTGTGCATCCTCTTGGCTGCTATTGAAATCAGAGGTAGAAGCATTACAATTACTACCAGTGGTAGGAGGAGGAGTGACCCTTTGAGCAAAAGTTGAAACTTTGGATTGATTGGTAGCATTTGATGGGAATTTGTGGCGGTGAGGATGCCGTGATTTGGAAAAAGAAGAGCTAGGGTGTCCATTTCCTCTATTCATCTTTCTCTTCTTTCTTCCCCATTTGTTTCAGCTTTATTTTTATCTTTTATCTTTTATTTTGTATTTTTTTTTCTTTTCTTTTTAATTTTTTTTACGAGGTGAGATTTATTTTTTGGTTATCAAAAATAAACTCACTAGTGCTACAATTAATTTTTCATCGACATCTTTTTGGTTCTGAATTTTTCATCGATTTAAACATGTGTGAAATTATAAAAATAACAATAATAATAATAATATTTTTTATTAAGAAATTTTTTTTTAAATAATAATCAAGACATTGGATTGATATTCAAGTGTGATTTTGTCCATTCTTATTTTTTTCAAAACTTGTGCGAGTATATCCATTCTAATTGCTTACGATAATTTTCATTTCATGAAACGTGTTAGCAAAGGAAATGTTACATTGGCCTCAAAACTGACATGATCAAAGCCAATGATAGAATGGAATAAGAGTTCCTTCAAAAGACTCTTAAATCTATGGATTTTCCTAATGCTCTCATAAATACTATCATGAAGTGAATTATTATTGTATTTTTTTCTTTTATTAATGGTAATGCAATCTAATTTTTCTATTTTGAAACAGGTTCTAGAGGGAGCGATTTATTTCCTCTTTACCTTTTCGTTATTTATGCTGAGATCTTTTTTGAGCTTCTTTTCCAAGGTCAATCTAACGATAAAAATTGCTAAGGGGCCCTCGAAGATAACCCATCTCTTTTTTATTGATGATAGTTTAAATTTTAAACAATACTATAAAGGATAAATCCAAGGAGAGAACAACTATTATCATTGAACGTGTTAGAATTTAATTGATGTGTCATCAATATAGATTGAGGCATTGAGCATTCCTTTATAGAATTGAGCATAGTCATCATATAGATGTCTTGGTGAGGCGTAAAATCCTATAATTGCTTCACTGTAATTTTGTACAAAGGACTATTGGTAAAAAATAAAGTTGGAAATAGGTTAGATTCAGTTAGGTTTTGTTAAGTTTGAATTTGATCTGTTAAAAAATTTAAAGTTTAAGTCTAGCATGAATATGTCATAAGTTTTTTTAGGCCTAAGTGAACATTTATGAAAGTCTAATACGACAAGTAAACCTGCTTAAAAGTCTATTTCATATTAACATAATTAAGTAAGTAATGAGATAAATCTTCGAATAGACTAACGAACTAATAGGTCAATAAAATTAAGTATATTTTTTGAAATTTAACATGAAATTTTAAAGAATTTGACATTAGATCATATCATATTTCAATTTTTTATTATAATATATTTAAATATGTCAAAATTAATGTAGATTAATATGATTAATTATTAAAAGGTTAACAAACTTATAATTTGACATATATAAAGTTCAAAATCTAATATATAATAATAATAATAATAATAATAATAATAATAATAATAATAATAATAATAATAATAATAGAATAAAACAATTATTTATAACTTGACCTATTCCCAATTATTTAATACTAAACAACTTGACCTATTCCCACTGCTAGTAAGAAATCATGGTCTCTCTACAATTTACTATTTTACCTTTTCTATTTGTCAATTGTCAATCAATCTTTAGTGTTCATTAAAATGTTTAAATTTAAATGAACATTTAGTCCCCAATTTTGTTTTATATACGATTTTAAATCCTTCATTTTAAATTACAGAAACAAATCCTCCTAATGTATAAATTTCAGACATTTGACACATAAAAAAAATCTAACTTTACAATGTGGCATTAGTTGAGTAGTTGAATTGGATGTTATGGTATTTACATGTAATTATTATCTTATTTTATTTTAATTGACTCAAATAGTAAAAATTAATCTACGTTTTTTGAAAAAATAATTGTTTCTAGAAATTTAAGCAAACCCTACAATGTTTTTCTCCATCAAACCCTCCTCAACTTCTCTGCTTCTGGTTCTTGCTCATAGCAAAAGATCCATTCAAACAATATATGTCCACTTCAAGTTCAAAGCACCGTAAAATTGTTCCAATCCGAAATCTATCTCAATATACTTAATTAGAGCAACAAGTTTGTCACTATTATAATCGGTATATGAGTGTATCCATTCCTCTTGGCCGTGTTCATGCCAAAACAAGAGAGTTTAACTCTCACATTGAGAAATAACTGAGAAAATAAGCGTTTGTTTGTTTATGGAGAGGATAATTAATATAAAAATAATGGTCTGTGATTGTTGTGAGCTCTTGCTATGAGCAATAACAAGTAGTAGTAGAAAAAGTTGGGATGGTTTAAAGTAGAAGAACACTTTAGGCCCTTAGCTATATTTTGGTAGTTGAGGAAGGAAGTGGAGCGAAGAGCTTTGAAAAAGAAGGAAGGAAGAAGTGAAAAAAATAAAGGACTTTAGGAAGGGAGGACAAGGTCGTCCCTAAGATTTTGGGTGTCATGTGAGAGTCATAAATTTATATATATATATAGATGGTAGAGTAACATTCAATATTAATAACATTCATCAACGTATTAGAATTTGAATATCACTCTTCTTGCATTTTTTGCTGCACAATCATTAATAATTTGTTTAGAATCAAAATTCTTTTAAAAAAATCAAAGCAAGACTGTTTAATTAATTTTACAACATAGTAGATCGTAAATAAGATTTCAACAATTTTAATTTCAAAAAACTTCTCTCAACATATGCAACATTAACAAAGATAGTTAATATTATTCTATAAAATATGCAACCATTAAGAAAACAATAAAATATTTTAAGAGAACTCAATATCTTAAAACTTGATTTTGATTAAATTGTTAAAATAGAACTTCATTTTCTAGATCATAAGAATTACCATGTTTCAAATTATGAAGATAGTATGTTATAATACTAGAGGTTTGGAGGGTATAGTGAAGAAAAAAGAAATTAGAGAACTGATACAAACGAAAAAACCTTATTTGTTTATATGCAAGAGACTAAGTTGAAAGTGATTGATAAGAGGTTGTGTGAAGGTTTGTGGGGTTCTCCTGATGTGGACTTCTCTTTTAAATCGTTTCCTGGTCATTTTGGTGGCTTACCTACTTTTGTGGAATCTTAATTGTGTAGAGATGTATTCATCATCTTTGTTATCACATGCTCGTGCGACAGAGGAGTTGTGGAAGTCATTGAGGGATGTGGTGAAGGTAGTTAATGTTTATTCTCCTTGTGAGATTTAGCGAAAAGCAAAATTGTGGGCACTCTTAACCCACAATATTGAGTTATAATCGGATGCTTAATGGTGCATTTGTGGGGATATCAATTCTATTCAAGGTGTGAAGGAATAGAAGGGAGTGGAAGGTATGTCAAGAGAGGAGGAGATTAACAATTTTAAAGATTTCATAGATGAAAATGAAGGTGCAAACACGAGAAGGGAGTTGAATTTTGTTTGACTAAGTTGATAACTTTTTCATTTTTTGACTAAATTGGTTAAGACTTGATGATTTACTTAGAGTAGAAGTAATAACAAAACTAAGGAACTAATTTGGTTACATCTAGTCCCTTCACTCAGTAGAATTTAATCCACTAATTCAACAATTTGAATTATGAAGGACCTGACCCTCCAAGTCAGTCTTCTCAAACAGCCTGACAACCCCAGACTTTTGAGGAACAAACACACCTTGACTCTACCAGACAAGTCTTCTCCACACAATCTGACAACCCCTAGATTGTTGAAGGCTCACTAACACCATTATCGGGTTTGAATACAAAGGTTTGGAACTTGAGTAGTTGTTTCTAACAAGCTGATTATAACAATGACTATCACACTATAAAAAAAGCAATTAGAAAATATTTCTCATTCAAACAAGTGTTTCTCTCTTTGAACTCTAAGATGAATTTGGAATTTTGAGCTTGAGTTCTTCTACTCTTTTCTAATTTTTTGATGATCTTCTTCTTCAGCCTTGAGTATCTATTTATATATTCAATTAGGGCTTCAATTTAGTCGTTGTTTAATTCTGAATTGTATCTTCATTCCTAGTTTGGTCAACAATGATCTTATTCAAAAATAATTTTGAACAAGATGCTTTTTGATAACATGTTCTTTAACCAATTATTTATTTCTGAATCCAATCTAAGCAGCTCTTCTAGATTGATTCTGTTCGTATTTTGTTTAGATTGAGTTTGTAAATTCTTCATATTGATAATGTTCGTATTTTGTTAAGATTGAGTTTGTAAATTCTTCATATTGATATTGTTCGTATTTTGTTAAGATTGAGTTTGTAAATTCTTCAAATTGATAAATTTTGTTTCTTTGTTAAGATTGCTTTCGCAAATTCTTGAGATGAAACTTCTTTCCTATTGCTTGCTTCGATCTGGGCGGGAACATAGTGTTGGACCGGTTCTTGAACTTTCACAAGTAGGAACATGACTAAGTCCAATTCAGTATTTTGTCCTTTGTCAAAATCTGAATCATATCCTTGCAAATAATAAATGTATCTTCTTGTGAGTGTTTCTTCTTGTACACCATTCTTGATCATATCTTCTTGTAAATAATTCATATCTTCTTGTAGATAAATCTTGATCAAATCTTCTTGTAAATAATTCATATCATTTTGTAGATAAATCTTGATCAAATCTTCTTGTAAATAATTCATATCTTTTTGCAGATAAATCTTGATAAAATCTTCTTGTAAATAATTCATATCTTTTTATATATAAATCTTGATCAAATCTTCTTGCCAACTTGGTCAAAGATTTTCTTCAATTATAAATCTAAATCAAATCTTATTTTATATTGTCTTCAAAAACACGAAACTTCTTTCATACTCTGTGAAGACAAATATATCGTTCTCATAAAATACTTTTGTTAACATCAAAACTCTAAGTATAAAACCAACTTGGTTCCAACAATCTCCCCCTTTTTGATGATGACAAAACTGTATTTTTGATAACAACTTTTCTTTTAAATACTTTGACTCCCCCTAAGTCTAAGTATTTTTTTCTCCCCACATTATCAAACATCATTCTCCCCCTATTGTCATTAGACAAAAAGATTTTAAAGTGAAACTTGCCTCTGTTGTTTTTTGTTTTTTAATTTGCCCATTTTTTTAATAGAATGAAAATAACATAAACATAAAATTTATCCTAAGTATGAAACTAAAGTACTCTAAAGTTGGCACAACATCAGTTAGGTAAAAGAATAAGGTTTAAGTTTTTCTTGATGAAGTCAAACCTATCTTCAGCTAGTGGTTTGGTGAATATGTCAGCCCATTGATATTTGATGTCTACAAACTGGATATTAAGCACTCATTTTTGAACAAAGTCCCCTAATTAAATGGTATTTGAATTCTATGTGTTTAGCTATAGAACGAAGTATAGGATTTTTTATTAGGCCAATGGCAGAAGTGTTGTCACAATAAATGGGAATGTTGGTTTCTAGGATTTTGTAGTCTTCTAGTTGATGTTTCATCCAAAGTAGATGAGAGTTACCACCAGCTGCTGAAATGTACTCAACTTCTGCCGTTGACATGACAATTGTGTTTTGTCTCTTACTTGATCAAGAGATTAAGTTGTCATCTAGAAATGTGCAGTTTCCATTTGTGCTTTTTCTCTCAAGTTTATCTTCAGCATAATCATAATCACAATACCCATTTAGTTTGTACTCAGAAGATTTCTTGTAGAACAAGGTAATGTTGGTAGTGCCTTTTAGGTATCTAATGATTCACTAGGGTCAGCTTGAAATCTTGCACATACACATACACTAAACATGATGTCAGGTCTGGAAGCAATAAGGTAAATTAGGGAACATATCATTCCTCTATAGGTTTTCTGGTCAACTTTTTGGTCGAATTCATCTTTTTCAAGTGCACAAGTAAGGTGCATTGGTGTAGCCATAGGTTTGCAATCACTCATGTTAAACTTCTTGAAAAGCTCTTTTGTATATTTAGTTTGATGAATGTATATACCTTTGTGACTCTGCAGAATTTGTATCCTTAAGAAGAACTTAAGTTCTCCCATCATACTCATTTGAAATTCAAGTTGCATTAATTTAGAAAATTCTTGGCAAAGAGTGTCATTAGTAGATCCAAAAATAATGTCATCAACATAAATTTGAATAATAAGAATGTCATCTCCTATTGATTTTCTAAAAAATGTATTATCTGCTTGCCCTTTTTCAAAATTATTTTCAAGCAAGAAGTTACTAAGTCTATCATACCATGCGTTTGGTGCTTGTTTTAGACCATACAGAGATTTCCTAAGTTTAAAAATATGATTTGTAAATTCAAAACTTTCAAAACCTGGGGGTTGTTTAACATAGACTTCTTCACTTATATAACCATTTAGAAAAGCACTTTTAACATCCATTTGAAATAAATGTAATGTTATTATGTGCAACAAAAGAAAGTAGGATACGTATAGCTTCTAACTTGGCCACTGGAGCAAATGTCTCAGTGTAATCAATGCCCTCTTGCCGACTGTAGCCTTGTGCAACAAGTCTTTCCTTGTTTCTGACCACTTCACCTTTTTTCATTTAGTTTGTTTCTGAAAACTCATTAGATCCCAAACATCATTCCTCTTAAATTCATTTAACTCTTCTTGCATTGCAAGAATCCATCCATCATCTGTCAATGCTACATCAATAGAGGTAGGCTCAATTGATGAGAGTAAGCCAAACAAAGTGGTATCTTTTAGTGAAGATCTGGTCCTCAAAGGATCACTTGCACTTCCTATGATTGGAGTTTCAGGATGAGATGACTTGTACTTCCATTCAAATCTTCCTTTTGACTTATCTTGATTGTTCTTACTTGATCCAATTCATCCTCTAAAGATTTGTCATCTTTTTCTAATTTGTTTGTATCCTCCGATTTTTAAGGTTCTTCTGGTTTGTCTGCATCTGCTTCCTCTGGCTCTAGTAAACTTGCAATATCATTATCTTGCTTTGACTTTTCAAGGTCAAGTTGTTTGTCATAAAATTTAACATGTATGGATTATTCTACAATCTGATTTCCCTATTAAATACTCTATAAGCCTTAGATCTTTCACAGTATTGAATGAAGGTACACTTTTGAGATTTAGAATCATATTTACCAAGGTTATCTTTAGTGTTCAACCTTGATATCTCTTCATCATATGCATAGTGGTCTTGGATTTAATAAAATGTTTATGTTCTTATTTCCTTGATTAAGTATAGATTTTCTGTAGTTTTGCGTTTTTTCTTTGTTTTAGTGCAGTGCTGAATTTCGGTGAGAAATCAACATGACCTATGTGGAGTATTTCAACCATAACTGGAGATGTAGATGTCCAATTGGAGTCAAACCAAGTGCAAATGAAAGCTAAGATCCATAGCTACAACTTTTATGCAGACATAGGAACCAAATTTGGACTCAAAAAGGAGAAAATGCAGTAAACTTCAGACAATAGATGTTTTGCGCCTAAAGCGCAAATCCCGCGCATGGGGCACATTTATGCATTCTTGAATCTGCCAAGGTGCGCCTGGAGCGCGTGGCTTCTGAACGCGCTTTTCTCACTTTCTAGCCATCTTTTTGTCTATTTGGAGGTTTGGAGACTTGTGCCCTAACAGAGAAACTCATATATGGCTGTTTTTAACACCATTGGAGTAGTTTTATCAAGAATCATTCATGAATCTTTCTGTAATTCTTCTCTAATCTCTATCTTTTGTATCTATGTTATGAGTAACTAAACCCTATTTTTTAGGGATGAGTGAAACAAGATGAAACCCTTATTTGTCTGATTTGATTTGTAGTTATATGAATAAGTTTATTGAATTATTTTTCTCATCTATGTGCTTAATGCTTTTCAGTGCTTGATCTACTTTAAAATGTTTTACGATTTGTATTTTGAAATGGAAGTGGACTTTACGAATGCTTGAGATGAGAAATTCATGATATTGTAGTATAGGAATAGATGCAGGTCATGAAACCAATTGAGTTAGTTGCATAGGCAGTAGTTTAATAAGAGAGTTCTTGTACTGTACGACTTAATTCTAATCTTAAATCCACTAAGGAATTAGGGGTTACTTTGGAACTAAAGGTTCTGTCACTAAGATATTTGGGGAAGAATAATAAAGAGAATTCGGTAATAATTCAATAAAGGAATTTAGTAACTAACATTTTGCAATAAAATTTTTGTTTTTATTTTATTTATTTATTTTTCTTTTGTTTAAAACTTTTCATTACCCACGATTTGTTTAATCTTGTATGCGAGGCCAGTCCTCAGCTAAACTTCTCTTTGATCCAGAAATCGAAAAAGTTGCGAAAGCAAATCGAAATGCGGTTCGAGAAAGGAGGCAAGGGGAAAGACTGTTAGTAGCGAAAGAAGAGGATCTGGGGGATTGCTTCGTATTTGCAAAAATGGTTGATCCACCACCACCTAAACGTGCCCTCGTCGAGTATGGGAATCGAGATAGAAACCGTGCTCGGTTGGCCATCCATAACCAATCGGTTACAATTAACAAGTTCGTAATAAGTCCCGCTCTATACCGAGAGTTGAAGGAGATTCATTTTTCCGGTAAACATAACGAAGATGCCAATAGACATCTCACAAACTTCTTTGAACTATGTGAAACAGTGAAGGTGGATGGTAACTCTGAAGAAGGCAAGAGGTTGTGACTATTTCCATTGTCATTGAAAGATGATGCTAAGGAGTGGCTTAATTCTTTACCCTCTGGTAGCATCACCACATGGGACGACATTGAAGATAAGTTATTGGAACAAAACTTCCCCCTAGCTGTGTTTGTTAGAAAAAGGCAAGAGATTTCTAGTTACAAACAGAAAAAAGGAGAATATCTTTGTGACACTTACCATTGGTTCAAGAGTTTACTAGCAGGATGCCCCAATCATGCTTATGACGACAATGCTCAAATGCAAATATTTTGTAACAATTTGAGGCCTAGCACTAGAATTATGTTGGATGCTACAGCAGGCGGTTCTTTGAATTACAAAACTACATCAGAAGCACGAAAAGTTATTGAGATCATGGCATCAAATGAACAAATGATGTTGTATGATAGAGGTGGTTGGTCAAAAAGTAGTATGCTGGAATTGAATGTTATGGATGTTGGGTTGGCTCAAGGGAAGTTGCTCTCAAAACAGATAGAAGATGTTACAGCTGTTGAGATAAAGAAGGGGTTAGCAGCTCTAAATATACAGCCCCAAGTGGCCTCCGTCAAATTATTGAAACATACAGGTTGTGAATTTTGTGGGGGAACACATAAAAATGGAGCTTGTGAAGTGCCATATGATGATATAGAAGAACCAGAAGAGGTAAACTTTGTGGGTAGCAACGGGAAGCAGAACAACCCCTACTCTAGTACGTATAATTCGAGTTGGAGAAATCATCCAAATTTTTCATGGAAATATCAACAGGGTGGATCTCGAGGTCAACAAGGAGCTCAAGCAAATAAAGCTCGACCTCGAAAAGTTGTTTGGGAAAGTGCTATTGAGAAGTTAGTAACGAACACAAGTTCTTTCATTGAAGAGTCAAGCGCCATCCAGAAAAATCACTCAGCCTCAATAAAGAATCTTAAGACCCAACTGGGTCAACTTGCTCAACAATTAGCACAAAGAGCGCTTAGTGACACAATTTTGAATCCGCAAAATAATGTCAATGCCGTGACAACGAGGAGTGGCAAGGTAAGTGAACCAGTACCACCTAAAGCCAAAAAGAGTAGGAATGCTTCAACTCCAATCCACCCGGAGGAAATGATTACCCCAAAATTAGTTGAGGAGGACATCGCTCTTGAAAAGGAGGAAGAACATGTGGTGTAGAAAAAGGAGGCCCTGCCAAAGCCCGAAATACGATTTCTGTTTCCTCAAAGATTAAAAAAGGAAGAAACTGAAAAATAATTTGGTAAGTTTCTTGATGTTTTTAAAAAATTGCAAATTCACATTCCTTTTGCAGAAGCGTTAGAGCAAATGCCGACCTACGCCAAGTTCATGAAGGAGATTCTGTCAAAGAAAAGAAAAATTGGCGGTGAAATAGTGATGCTTACTGAAGAGCGTAGTGCTATTCTATAAAGGAAGTTGCCACCTAAGCTCAAGGATCTTGGAAGCTTTTCTACCCCTTGCGCTATTGGGAATAAAACTTTTGGGAAAGCCCTGTGTGAACTTGGGGAAAGTGTGAGTCTTATGTTTTCCATTTACAAAAGGTTAGGCACTAGAAGAGTCAAAGACATACAGCTATTGTTACAGTTTGCATATCGCTCAATGAAACACCTATATGAGGTGGTGGAAGATGTGTTGGTCAAAGTAGATAAGTTCATTTTTCCAGTGGATCTTTCGGTACTAGACATGGAGGAAAACAATGACATCCCCTTGATCTTATTAGCAACAGGGAGAGCTATGATTGATGTGGCGGATTGCACCTTAACCTTAAAAGTAAATGTGGACATAGTTACTTTCAATATTCTAAAAGCCTTGGAGCATTCAAAAGAAAGAGAAGGGTGCAATCCAATTGAAATTTTTGATTCGATAGTCGAAGAAAGAGGTGAACATCGAGTACCTACTCTTCCTTTAGAAAGGGTGTTGTGCCTATCCCATGATGTTGTTAAAGATAATGAAGATCCAAGAGTGAAAGATGTTTTAGCCATGTTAAAAGCATCACGATCTTACTCTTCCCGCTTCCATAGTAGATGGGAGGAGTTGAAAGGGAATGAAGAAAAGCTTGTAGAGAAAAAGAAAGAGACACCACTGGTTGAGCTCAAGCAATTGCCACCTCACTTGATATATGTATTCCTTGGTGAGAAAAATGATGTGTTCTTTGTGTCATACAATACACCTTGACCATGGTTGAGGCATCAAGCTAATGACTTTAAAGAAGCGCTTCGTGGGAGGCAACCCATAGGTAGAGGTAACTTTATTTTTGCAATCTTATTTTTGTTATTTGAATTTGTTTGTTTTTAATTGTGTGTTAATGTGCACTATGATGAAGAATTTTTAACAACTTGAAGTTGGTCTTAAGCTATCTATTTGGGATTTTGAAATTTAAATTCTTTTTCTTGGCTCATGTCATTGCTCAATTCGACAAGTTTCACTAATGCATACATTGTTGATTACTCATTGGTTGGCGAAGTCTAACTTGCCATTAATTTTTTTAAAAAAAAAAAATTAAACTTTTCAGTGACATATGTAGCATAATTTTGACAGTTCATACTCTCTCTTATTATCCTAGCTATGAGCTTTTGAGCCTAAACACATTAATTCTTTGTTGTGTGATTATCCAAACATGTATTATCCCTTCAGAACTTGCACTAATTTTGACTTGCATCACTTGTGATTTATGCATACACTGAGGCAATTTTGTTTGGTGTTTCGAGCCTTTCTAACTACCCTATGCTAATTTTATCCTTTGCTAGCCCCTGTTAGCCTTGCCCTATTCTTTCGGTTACTAGCCACATTACAAGGCAAAGACCTGACTTTAATTAAATCACCTTACTTGAAGTTAGGTAGCAAATTTTTTTGTCTTGTCTTGGTAAAGTTCTAAGTTTGGGGTTGCTCATGGGATAGCAACCTTTTAAGTTTGGGGTGGTGGTTTTCAAAAAAAAAAAGTTGATTGAAAAAAAAAAGGAGAAAAAAAAATCAGTTTGTGTACTTTGATAAATAACATCTTCTTGGTTCCTTTGTCAATGATTGAGAATCTCCACAATGAAAATATGAAGAAAAGAAAAGAGGTAGAATAATTTGAAAATGTATACCTAACTCCAAGTAGTAAAAGCCTACTATCCCAAAAATGTTCTACCCTTACCTAAGCCCCATTACAACTCGAAAGTCCTCAAAAAGTGTATGTGTTTGTTGCATTGTGATTGCTAACTAGAATTTTTTCAAGCCTATGGTAGCGTGATGCATGTTCCAGGATTTGAGTAATAAATTCATAACCCTTGCTAAACACTTGTGGTATGATTATGTGAGGAGAGAGTTGAACTTGATGAATAAATGCTAAGTGTACAAATGGTGTTGTTTTTGTTGTTGTTGTTATTTCTTTTTTTTTTTTTTTTTTTTTTTTTTTTTTTTTATGTAAACAACCATGGAACATGATGAATGTTTTGTAGTAGCTGCAACTTTGAGAATTGAGTTTGATTTGATTTGAGAAATTGAGTTTAAGCTTACTTTTAACCGTACCAAATATGAAATTAATTGTTGCTTGGGGACAAGCAACAGACTAAGTTTGGGGTTGCGATAACTCTTCATCATAAGCATAATATTCATTGTTTTAGTTTTATTTATTTTTAATCATTAGTTCATTTAAGGAGTTAATTGATATAATTTGTTGATTTTAGTTCTTGAATTTAATAAAATGTTTATGTTCTTATTTCCTTGATTAAGAAGAGATATTTCGCAGTATTGCGTTGTTTTTTGTTTTAGTGCAGTTATCAACATGACCTAAGTGGCGTATTTCAGCCATATCTAGAGTTGTAGATGTCCAATTGGAGTCACACCAAGTGCAAATGAAAGCTAAGATCTATAGCTACAACTTTCATGCAAATACAGAAACCAAATTCGAACTTAAAAGAGGAAAAAAATGCAGTAAACTTTAGACAATAGATGTTTTGCGCGCGCCTTAAGCGCATTTATGCATTCTTGAAAGTGCCCAGGCACGCCTGGAGCGCAAAGGCTGCGCCTAGGGCGTGTGGCACCCTGCTGAATGTATAGAAACGCGTTTTTCTCACTTTTTAGGGATCTTTTTGTCATCATTGATGGAGTGGCATAACAATCATAGTAGCAATTTATGCGAGTAGCTGAGGTCCACCAAGGAGAATATTAATTGTTTTGATGTGAAGGGTGAATCTAGTAGTTTAGATGAGAATTAAATTGTAGAGAGGGGTTTCTTATCAGCTCAATTATTCTCCCTCTCTAGATTGTATTAGAGTATTCAATGGAAGAAATCAAGGGTGAGGTGATTGCAGAAGCGTAATGCTAATTCGAAGAACTTTCATGTTGTTATTTCTTATAAGAGAAGACATAATGCCATCTTGAGTATTGAAGTTGGAGGTACTCGAGTAGAAGGTGTGGAAGGAGTAAGGGAATCTATTTTTCAATATTTTAAAAATCATTTCCAATCAAGTCGACCGAGGAGGATTATTCATTTTAAGTCCATTAGTGTTGAAGATGATTCTCAATTGACTAGAATGTTTGATGAAGAGGAAGTGAAGGAAGTTGTGTGGGATTTTGGTTTCTTGAAATAATTTAAGGATGATGTTAATTACAATTTCATGATGTTTTTGCAAGAATTACAAACGAATAGCAAGTTGGTGAAAGAGTGTAATTGTACTTTTATTATTCTTTTTCTAAAAGAAGGAAAATATTCAAAAACTTAATGACTTTCACCCTATATCTCATGTTGGGTTCATGTATAAAGTTTTAGCTAATTGGTTAAAAAGTGTAATTGAGCATGTTATCTTAGAAAATCAGTCTGCTTTTGTCAATGGTTGGAAGATTTTTTATGGTATTTTGGTGGCTTTTGAAGTTTGTGGATGAAGCGCAAAAGAGGAAGAGTGAGTTAGTATTGTTCAAAGTTGATTTTGAGAAGTGTTATGATTCAGTGGAGTGAGATTATTTAGATATGGTGTTGACATCTATGAATTTTCCAGTAAAATGGAAGTGTTGGATATTGGAGTATTTGGTCAAATGGGATAGTGAGAGGTATTCAGGAACAGTGGTTCTCGAACAACTTAGTAAGAAGAGTAGGTAATGGTGGAAATACTTTGTTTTGGAAGGTGGACCATTACGAAGTAGGTTTAGTCGATTGTTTAAGGTGGTGTGTGATAAATTTATAACAATGACGGATATTGTAAGTACAGAGGTGCACCTAAGAGGGGGGTGAATTAGGTGTTTAGGAAATTTTCTTGTTTTCAGCGATTTGGTGATCGATTTTTATGCTTTAAGATAGTAAGTGACAATAAGTAAATGGCAGCAATTTAAAGGACAAGGCAATATTATCCTGGTTCCCCTTATGACCAAGGGTACATCTAGTCCTCTTGCACACTACAAGAGATTTCTCCACTATTGTCAGAAACTGTACCAATCCCACCCTAGGATCTCTGCTACAAACTTCTAACAAAAACTTCTAAGATAGCACACCACTATCTTAGATTAGACTACTTTAAGAAAGTACTACTTTCTTTTACAAACAATGTAATTTGATTTGGATAAGAATATAAGAGTGGTATAATGATATCAATCCAATATTATTTCAAGTACTTTGAGAACCTTTCTCAGTGATATGAAAATGTAATGCAAGTAATTGAACTTTGAGAAAAAAATCAGAAAATTGTATAAAGTTGTTCAAGGTTTGGTAGTAGGATTGTGTTGAAATAATATGAATCTATGGGGTATTTATACTCCATAGACATCACTTCAGATTCGTGGCCATTGTTCCAAGAGGTTTAATGAACAAATGCAATTATCTAGAACTATTTCAGATCTAAAAAATTGCATTGTTTCCAGTTGTATTCGAATATAGTATGTATGTATTTGAATACACCTCTTATAACGTTCAGATTTATTCAAAATTTTCATCTTGTATTCGAATACAAGGGTCATGTAGTCGAATACAAATAAGTGTATTTTGCCACTGACTTGTTGTTTGTATTCGACTATATCAGGTTGTAGTCAAATACAGATGTGTAGTCTGAGCTACTGACTTAGCACTTGTATTCGATTACAGCACCTCGTAGTCGAATACAAATGTCAAGTTTTTGCTACTGACTTAGCATCTATATTCGAATACAATATGCTGTATTGGAATACGACATTGCTTTTTGTCAAAAACTTTAATTTTAAACATTGTTAATGTAATTTTGACATGTGAAAAACCTTTTTATGCATATGCAAAGATGACTGGTTCTCATGTACTTTTGAATTATTGATTGTATCATGTAGCTTTACATTTATTAAACATCTAATATGTTATTTATAGTTGACTTTGATATTTGAACTTCTTTTTGAGCTTTGTTACTTCGATCACAAGTCTTGGTCTTTGTCTTCATCAAAAACATGTGTTTTACAGATATGTCTAGATTGGGATGGAAAGTAGGGGGATGGATGTGAGTGGTGACATAGTCTATTTTAGTGGAAAAAGAATTTGGTGGAAGAGTGTGCTTTGTTGTTTGTTAATGTTCTTTTGTAGGATCAAGTTGGCGATTTGTGGCAATGGAAAATGCCGACTTGTGGTGTGTACTATGTGAAAGATACTTATCAAGGATTGATGCAAAACTCTATTGTAGATCGTTCTCCTTTTGATGACATTACTTGGAATAAAATTGTGTCGCTAAAGGTGTCTCCATTACCTTGGAGGTTGTTGCATAATTAATTACCTACAAAAGACAAGTTGTTGAAAAGAGACATTTTGGATAGCTCTTCCAACTCGTGTGTGGGTAGGTGTGAACTTGAAGAAACTGTTCAACATCTATTTTGTTATTGTCCATTTTAAGGTTCAATTTTGCATGACATTTTTACCTGATTGAACATTCAGGGTCCTTTGTCTAATGTTGTTTTACACCTTACTCAACAATTTGGTGGGTTAGGTGTGTTTGGTAGAAAGGGTCAACATTTTTTCAATCTTCTTTGGTTTGCGTGCATTTGAAATATATGAAAAATGAGAAATCATATTATATTCAGATCGGAAGGTGTAACACTATTGAGACGACAACGTGTTAAACTACTCTGTTGGTGTTGGCTTAGTTTTAAAGGAAATAGTTTCGAGTATGACTTTAATCAATAGTGGTCTAATTCAATTCACTGCTTGATGTGATTATTTGTTGTTTGATTTTGGGTTGTTTCTGGTGTGTATGAGGGATTTTGTTCTTCTAACTTCATCTGTTTTATTTTTCGATTTAGTTTTGTTAGCTCTTTTATCTTTGTTTATTTGTATTCTTCGCACAACTTGTGCTTAGAATTCTATTATATTAATATATCATTCGATTGTTTAAAAATATAGTTTTCATTTGGTTCATATAAATAAAATACTTTGTCTATGTTTTTACCATTCAAATAATCTAAGTTTAAATATTTGTTTCGTCTCAGTAAATTCGCACCTTTCTGATTTTCATCCCTATAAGTTTTTTTTGTTTCAATTTTAACCTTGTAAGTTCAATTATGTTTTAAAATCACCAATGTTGTTAGTCAATATTAAAAAAAAACTTATGTGACAAATGAAGAAGTGACGTGACAGTCTGATGGATAATTATTATTAATTAAATAAAAATGGAATAAATTAAATAGTTAATAAATTGCAATTAAGTAATTAAATTGATTAAAAAAGAAATGGAATTAAGTTAATAGTGTTATGTTTTAGTCCCTCTCTCCAAAATCAGAAATTAGGTTTTGTGAATTGGGGGAATAGCGTTATCACACATTGCTCTCCTCCTTTCTCTATTTCTCCTTGGTAATCATCACCATCACCGAATCCCATCATTACATCACCATTGAAGAAAAAAAAGGTTGCCTAGGAGAGGTTGAAGGTATGAATTAGATACTTTTTTTTCCTCATTTTCTATTTTTGGTTGTGGGAAGGGTGTATGGGGAAACCTTTTATTTTTTGTTTATCTTTGTGTGTAAAGTACAAATCCTTACAATTGAAAACTAGTTGAGTTTGTTGCAGATGAAAACAATACCATGATGATGATGGTGATAAAATTGATGATTACATCATACATTTAGTAGTTTTTGATGCATTTAGATTCAAGTTATATACTTGTTGTGGTAATGGCTTCTTTGTTTGAATTTCTCATGCTCTTATTTATTGGACAATGTGATTGAGAGTCATTTATTGAATTTTAGATCCTCTATTATGTACTTGTTGTTGTATGCATGTACTTGATGTTGTTATGGCTCATTTGTTTGAATTTACTAATCTTTGATTTAATTGACCATGTGTTTATGAGAGTAATTTCTTGAATTTCCTTTCCTCTACTATAAACTTGCAGTTGTAAAGTTAACTAATAAATATATATGTTTCTCTATTATATTTTTGCATGGTTGTGTTATTCTAATTTTAATTAAACTAACACGATTTCATTACCAACAATTATTTATAGATGACAGGAAGAGGTAGAGGCAGGAGAAGAGGTCAGGGTAGAGGAATAGCACTCATCCACCTATTCCATCTTCCTAAACTAAAACAACACCATTCAGGTCTCAACCATTAGAAAAGATCCTACAGTTGCCCCATCTATTTATCCCCAAATTAGGCAAACACCACTCACATATCAACCATTATAAAAAACCACTACACCTGCCCTATCTACTCATCCCCAAACTAGGTCGACACTACTCATATCCCAATCATTAGAAAAACACACTACATTTGCCCCATTAACTCATCCCAATATAGACTAACACCACTCACATCTCAAACATTACAAAACCCTTACATCTGCTCATCGCCGAACTAGACAAACACCACCCATAGATCAATCATTGCCAAAAAAAACATACATTTGTCCCATCTCATTCTCATTCCCAAACTATGCAAGCACCAACCATATCTTAACACCACTACAAAAAACTTAACATATGTCCCCTCTCATTCTCATTCCCAAACTTGGCTAGCACCAACATTTGTCTCATCTCATTCTCATTCCCAAACTAAGAAAGCACCAACCATATCACAACCATTACAAAAAACATATACATATGTCCCATCTCATTCTCATTCCCAAACTAGGCAAACACCAACATTTGTCCCATCTCATTCTCATTTCCGAACTGGGCAGCACCAATCATACATCAACCTTTCCATACTACGACTTTCATCTTCTCATCCCCAATCTACCCCTATGTATGCCCCATCTCCATATTATGAAAGTGAGATATCTGTAGATATGCAAGATGATTTCCTCGATAATGGTTCACAAGAAAATCTCCAAAGAACGTCAAGTAGGGATCAAGGAAGTATAGATGAAAGGATTTGGATAATCGGTACATGAAAATAAGTAACTTTAGTTTTATATTAGAATTCTATATATGTGTGTGTGTTTTGGAGTGATGTGTATGAAGTTAGACATAAAGCTTGGTTTGAGGACTTTAAGGTATTATGTGGCATATATTTATTGTGCGACAAATATTCCCTATAGCATTTTTTAATTTGTTGGTTGCGTGTTGAATTTTGATAAATTAATTATGTCTAGTTTTCTTGATTTTGTGCTTGGTTGTGAATTTTGTCATTGAAATTGTGTTTGTATAAGTTTTAGTTTGCAATAAATTTTAATTTTGCATTAACAAGTTTGTGTTCATGCAATTGTGTCTGTATCTATATGTAATTTGATTATTCAATTAAAATAGTGTGTGTGTATCTTTTATCCTTTGCCGCCGGCTTCATTGTTAAGTCCTCTCTTTGGGTAACTATGGAGTGTGATTATAGTGTACTGTGTACAAAATTCATTTACTAGACTCAATGTTGGAACGGTAATTTAGTGTCAAGATTCAATGGTTTCTTCACTAATTCATCAATAAAGTCAAGCATGTGACACTATTTCATGTTGTCAAGTGTCAATTGACATTCATTTGTTTTTCCTTCAAATATTTTTTATAAGTTTTAGAGGAATGAACATGTAACTTAGTTATATATATATAGTTTATGCTTTTGGTTCTATGTTGAAGCATAATCATATTTTGTGCTTCCTATGATGTCATAAAAGCTTATTTATCTTTTATTTTCATATTTGTATGTTAAGCTCCACATGACTTGTTTGTTTGTAGGCAAAAATACAAATAGCTTGAAAATGATTAAGCAAACATTAAAAAGAGCTTTCACATTAGGAGATCTTTGTCCTAAAAAATGCTTTGTTCAAGGTGCATAGTGATAAAGATATAGGTGGTTGGATTGGCAAAACCAATCGGAAAAGTGGAAAAAAAATTGTATGCTTAGAAAAATAGGCAGTCTCAAGTTGGACACAATGTGTATAGTGGAGGGTATACATTTTCTAGAGAACATACCCAAAAACATGGTTAGATATTCTCAATGACAATTTAAATATATTTATACTAACTCAATGTTTTTGGTTATTGTTTTAGAGGGTGGAATTGCACAGGGAACCAACATATTTTGAGCTTTTAAGAGCGATATTTGTAAGATCTTGATTTTTAAACTCTAATCTATGCAATTTTATTATATTTTTTTTTTTGTGTTGAATTGCTTAGGCTTTTGGTCCAATTTTTATTTTGTGAATTAAGTACAAAAAATATATTTTGTTAAGAGTTAGTAATATGTTTGATATATATATATATATATATATATATATATATATATATATATATATATATATATATATATATATATAATGTATATATATTTTTGGAGACCCAAATAAAATTATTTATTAGAGTATAATTTAACTAAGTTACGAAAAATTTAATACCGAACAATTTTTTTTAAAATGTCACATGTTGCTGATAAATTTATCTGCCAACTGAGTTGTGACGAGAGTAGATATTTTTATTAAATTAGATTGAGAAGTGAGTGATGTGATGTGTGTAACAGTGATTAGATGAGATAATGATGAATTTAGTAATATACCTAAATATTTAATTATAATATATATATATATATATATATTTTTTTTTTTAAGTTAAAAAAAAAAAATAGAAGGAAGGAAACCTAGCCTTTTAAAAGGCAGCAGCGATCCTTTTCTTCTTCCAGCCATTCTTCTTCTTTTCTTCACATGTGCTCTTCTATTTGGTGCTTGTGTTGTTGTTGTTATTGGTGTTTTGTAAAAAAAATTAATCCTTGTGTTGATGTTGTGTTGTTGTTGTTGTTGTTGTGGTTGTTGTTAGTAATGGTTAGAAAAGAAATTGATTTTTGAGGTGTTTGAGTTATGTAATGAGTTATTTTCAAATAAATGAGTTTGGACTGAAGTTGAAATTTTACAAGAAAATTTATTGTTAAAATTGTGAAAAAGTTCAAATTTTAACTAAGTTAAAGAGTTTGAGCAAAAAGTTAGATTGAAATTAAAATGTTTAGAGTTAAAAATGTTACTTTTTTAATTACTCTTGGACTGAGTTTAAAAAGAAAAAATTTAGAGTACTACTTTATTAACTCAAATTTTTGGTACTCTAATAGTCGAGGGTGTGTATGTGTGGTTTGGAAAATATTCGTTTTATTTAGTTTTAACTAAATAATGTAGATAATTTGGTTTTAAAAATTTGATGTGTGAACAAGATATAATTTTGGAATTTTGTTGTGGTTGGATAAATTTTAGTTGTGAACAAATTGTTATAAATGTTTATGTTTATGTAGTTAGCTCCTTGAGTCTCGAAAAGGAATTGAGACCGTTGACACCGAGTTAGCGGTGGGGGAGAACTCTGATATATTAATGTTGTTGTGGTGATTAAAGAAAAACGATTTTTCTTAGTTTATGTCTTTCAAAAAATAATTGTTATGATTGATGAGAAAGAATGTATACATGTGGTATACTTTCAATTTATAGAAAAGTTTGCATGATTTTAATTAAAGTTTCAAGTTTATTAAGTAAAGGTTAAAGCCTTGAGTTAGAAATTCATTTTCTTTAAAGATTCCAAGTTTCATGAATTAAAATACAAACTTTGTAAAAAAAATATATATTTTGAAAAGGATGAAAATATTTCAAAGAGTTAGAACTTTGAAACTAGAAAAATATTCATTGATATTTGTTTTGTGTGGTTATGTTGTTATGAGGTAAATATTTTGATTGAACTTTTAATCTTTAAAAAAAATGTAGTGGATCAAACTTGTAGTTATTTGAGAAAACAAAAAAATGAGTTATGGCAAATTTGAGAAAAATTTGTGGTTGTGTGAAAAAATTTGAGAAAAATAATTTAAAACGTTTCGAATAATTGTTAGTGAATTCATTGAAAAATTAAAGGATGTTAATTTCTAAAAATATGTTTTATATGTTGAAAGTGTGTTGTGGATAATAATACTATTAGTCCTTACTCATTGTAAACTCTTTTAGTAAAATATACTCTAAAGGGGTTATGAGTAAGAAAGGGTTTGTAAGGTAGTTAAAGTTTCAGGGATTAATTTGACTAAGTCAAACACTATTTGATTGAAAGTGTCGGCACAAGTGAGATTTTTTCGTTGTGTTTGATTGTGGTAGTGATAAGTGTTGAAAAAGCTATAATTAAGGTAAGGGATCCTTCCAATTTTTAGTTTGCACATAGGGACCTTATATATGTGATTGATGTATGATTGATGTGTGAATAGGTGATGATTAATATTGATGTGATTATGCATTCTTGAGTGAAATACGTGTTGCTACATGTTATAAATTTTATTGATGAGATTATGTTTTGAGTATGCTCTGTGAAAAGTGTGATAAATTATTAGGGTGTAATGAGTATTAAAAGGGGAGTCTTTTAATAGCTACATTTACATAATGATTGTTGTGAACGAGTTAGAGTATGCTCATGCATTTCATAATTAGTGGTGACCGTGATGGGTCACGGTGTTAGTGGTGACCGTGATGGGCCACGTGATGGTTCCATGAGTTGATTGGTCCATCTTATCCTTACGAGGATTTTTAGTTGTGTAGGTCTGTGATAGACCACACTTTGGTAAATCGTGCTGATCTGTGATAGGTGGCACCTCGGTAATTAATACTAGTCTGTGAGATGCGGTACATTTATGATTTACGTCCCTCGAGGAGGGTTTGGAAATTCCAGAATCATGTACATTGGCATAAAAGCATTGCATTAGGGGGCTTGGTACGCGAGTCATGTTTGTTATAATATGATATTTGTATATACATGCTCTGTTATTGTTTGTTGTCATGTCGTAATTGCTACGTGTTATTGCTTGTCTTTATGACATAATTGTTAAATGTTATTTGTTAATTTCGGTTGGTGACCCTTTACATTATTGTGGAAATTGAGCTTCGCCCTCAGATGATACCCGAGTTCGTTCCACCAACTATTACCTTGACGACGGAAACATCGTTGGACTTCCCTAACCGACATTCGCCAACTGCTTGGGTATATGACCCCAGCTCAAGCAGGGCTACTTATACGGGGAGGGTAGTGAGGACAAATAGGAGAGCAGGGGCAGTATATCTCGTGGAGCTTACTCACGAGATGATCGACTATCCGGTACCCTCAAGATTGGTGCTCGGGGTGAATAGAGCATGGGAAGATGCAGAGGATGCCTCAATTAGAGTTGAGACGGTGGCCACCGTAGGAGCTGGGGATACAGTGGTTGGACCGGGGACTGGCGAGAAGGATAAGGGGTCGATGCTAGCGGGCAGAGATATTGCAGGACCATCTAGGCGGGTCGAGTCAGAGCTTCCATTTCCGGTGAATGATCCTCTACTACAAACTTCCAACAATCTCCCTAAGATAGCACACCAATATCCTAGTTTACAACACTTGAAGAAAGTATATCACTATCCTCAATTTACACAATAACTTGAATAATTTTTGCAACAATGATTTTGACTGAAATCAATTAGATATAACAGTTGATACTTTCTTGTACAATGATAACAGTCTAATATAATTTCAACTACAATAGAGAACCTTTCTCAATGATATGACAATGTAAAATATGTACTTGATATGAAAGTAAGACTTTGAATAACTAAAAATATTTTAGAAAGTTTGTTCAAAGTTGTTCTAAGATTGATGTTAAAGTTGTTAAGTTAAATCTGAATCTATGAAGTATTTATACTCCTTAGATATCACTTCAGATCAGTGGCAATCGTTCCTAGAGGTATGATGAACATATGCAATGATCCAGATTGAGTCTGAACTGAAAAATTGCATTGTTTCGCAGTTGTATTCGGCTACAGCCTGTGTGTAGTCGAATACACCTCTGTAACGTTCAAATTTATTTGAAAATTTTAAGCTTGTAATCGAATACACATCCTTGTAGTCGAATACAAATGAGTGAAATTTTCCAATGACTTGGTTTTGTATTCGGCTACAACATGCTGTAATCGAATACAGATATGCAATTTTTGCTTTTGACTTGAGTTTGTATTCGACTACAAGATGTTGTAGTCGAATACAACTTTGACTTTTGTCAAAAACTTGATTTTCAAACATTGTGCATGCATTTTGACACTTTAAAAATTCTTTTGATGCATATGCTAAAATGGAAGGTTTCTCATGTGCATCAAAGTTGAAATATATTATTAGATTGCATCAAGTACCTTACATTATTAGTCTTCTAGCATATTTGACCATAGTTGACTTGATTGTTGACTTCTCTTTTGAGCTTGCATCTTGATCACTTTCCTTGGTCTTTTTCTTCATAAAAAACATAAGTATTTTACATTCTCCCCCTTTTTGATGATGACAAAACCTTGTTGTTGTTTGAAACTTCAAAGCGTTGATCGTTTTGATTTTTCTCTCCCTTAATGCATGCTTACTCCCCTTTTGATCTTGAGTTCATACCATCATGTTTTGAAAGTTTGAAAACCTACAAATTCTTTAACAACAATAGCATACAATTTTCTCCCCCTTTTGACATGATCAAAAAGGAAGAAAAACACCAAATAAATATTCCAAGCATTCAAAGTATATATGGAATAAAAAAACATGACACAAGATAGGGAATATAGTAGCAAAAGCATATTAAAAAGATAAACATGTCTAAGTCATGTATCAGCAAATTTAGAAGTTAAGTGAAATGTTTTACAAAGCATTGAAAGTAAATAAATAAATGATAGTATTTAAAAGACATAAACATGTTGAGAAAGCACATATTCATACATCAAAGATTTAAATCTATCAACTTATCAAATGAAGATTCTAGATTTTGAAGAGAAGTGACTTACAAAGTATCAATACCTTGTATTAGAGATCATTCTCATTTAGAATGCCAAGTTCTCTTTGTATCTTATAGAATGAATCTTTAGGCAAGGGCTTTGTGAAGATATCCGCTAGTTGATTATGTGTATCCACAAATGTAACTTCAACATTTCCCTTGAGCACATGATCTCGTAGAAAGTGATGGCGTATGTCAATATGTTTTGTCCGAGAGTGCATGACTGGGTTCTTTGTGATATTGATAACACTGGTATTGTCACATCTTAGAGGGATGCATCCGAGATCAAGTCCATAATCACATAACTGTTGCTTGAGCCATAGAACCTGTGCACAGTAGCTGCCTGCTATTATGTATTCTGCTTTAGCAGTGCTTAGAGCCACACATGCTTGCTTTTTATAGGACCATGACACCAAAGCATTATCTAAGATATCATAAGTGTCGCTTGTGCTTTTGCGATATGTTTTACATCCTGCATAGTCAGAATCAGAATAACCAACAACGTTGCATATACTGCCTTTTGGATACCATAAGCCAACGTTGTTGTTCCTTTCAAATATTTCATTATTCGCTTCATTGCTACAAGATGTGATTTCTTAGGATTTTCCTGAAACCTTGCACAAAAACAGAAACTGAACATAATATATGGCCGGTTGGCCGTTAGATATAAAAGAGAACCAATCATACCTCGATATTTTGATATATCTATTGATTCACCAGTTTCATCTTTATCTACATAAGTTCCAGATCCCATAGGAGTTGCACTCTCTTTACAACTGTCCATCTCAAACCTTTGTAGTAGTTCCTTACAATACTTTGCTTGATTGATGAAAATGCCATTTTTGAGTTGCTTGATATGAAGTCCAAGAAAATAATTTAACTTGTCCATCATAGACATTTCAAATTCTCCTTGCATCATCAATGAGAACTCTTCACATATTTTATTATTGGTTGATCCAAATATGATATCGTGAACGTAGATTTGAACAAGTAAAGTGTGATCATTAGTCCTTTTAATGAATAATGTCTTATCAACTTTACCGTTTTCAAATCGTCGCTCACATAGAAAGTTGCTTAGCGTATCATACCACGCTCTTGGAGCTTGTTTCAAAGCATAAAGAGCTTTCTTTAATTTGAAGACATGTGAAGGTTTCTTGAAGTCTTCAAAGCCGGGTGGCTGTTTGACATATACTTCCTCATTAATGTAGCCATTTAGAAAAGCATTCTTGACATCCATCTGAAATAATTCAATATCCATAGAGCAAGCATAAGCAAGTAATAATCGGTCTGCTTCTAACCTTGCTACCGAAGCAAATGTTTCATCAAAGTTGATCTTCTTGATTGTATCCTTGAGCAACCAACCTTGCCTTGTTTCGAACAACTATACAATTTTCATCTAGTTTATTGTTAAACACCCATTTGGTACCAATGATGTGTTTATTGCTAGGATTAGGAACAAGTTCCCACACTTTGCTTCTTTCAAACTGGTTTAGTTCTTCTTGCATGGCAAGTATCCATTGATCATCCTTAAGTGCTTCACCTATTTGAGAAACAAAAGCCATATTCCAACAAGCATCTTGGAGTTTGAGTCTTGTAGTAACTCCTTTGTTGATATCACCTATAATGTTGTCAAATGGGTGATCTCGATGAGTTTTCCATTCTTAAGGGAGATCATTGTGTTGATCTTGTTGCTCAATACTGACTTCATTCTCTTGAATTGATTGATCAATTTGATTGTCTTTGCTTATATCATCACTTATAAAATCATCATCATCATCACAAGAGAAATTTTTATCGTCTTTCAAGGGGTTAGATTCATCAAAAGATACATGCATAGATTCTTCTGCTAACAAAGTTCTTTTATTAAAAATTCTAAAAGCTTTTCCTTACCATTATTCAGCACAAAGCATTTACATCCAAATATGTGAAAGTGAGAGA
The DNA here is from genome assembly GCA_037974755.1 of Cicer yamashitae. Taxonomy (NCBI): domain Eukaryota; kingdom Viridiplantae; phylum Streptophyta; class Magnoliopsida; order Fabales; family Fabaceae; genus Cicer; species Cicer yamashitae. The sequence continues at coordinate 41,879,112 of JBBPBQ010000002.1, forward strand.
TGCTTGGCTTTCTACCTTTATAGAGTTCATATGGAGTATTCTTTAGGATTGGTCTAATTATTACTTAATTGGATACATAACAAGCTGTACTTACAGCATCTGCCCAAAAGTATTTTGGTAAACTTGAGTCGCTTAGCATGGTCCTTGCAAGTTCTACCAATGATCTATTCTTTCTCTCAACAACTCCATTTTGTTGAGGTGTTCTTGGTGCAGAAAAGTTATGGAAGATCCCATTTTCTTCACAATACTTTACAAAAGAAGCATTTTGAAATTCTCCTCCATAATCACTTCTTATTGATACAATTTTGGTTGCTTGTTCATTTGGACTAGTTTGGCATAATTTTAAAATGCTTTAAAAGCTTCATTTTTATTTGCCAAAAATAAGGTCCAAGTGAAACTTGAGAAATCATCAACAATTACTAGTCCATATGAATTTCCACCAAGACTTTTAGTTCTTAATGGACCAAACAAGTCCATATGTATCAATTGAAGTGGTCTTGAAGTTAATACAATATTCTTGGGTTTGAAGGAAACCTTAGTTTGCTTACCCTTTTGACAAGCATCACATAATTTGTCCTTAATGAATTTCAACTTTGGTAAGCCTATAACAAGTTCATGCTTGACTAACTTGTTTAAATGATCCATGTGGATATGTGCAAATCTTTTATGTCATAGCCATGCATCATTGTTGTCAGTTACCATAAGACATTTCATTCTTAAGGATAAATCATCAAAAGTAATTATTAAAATATTTTTAAAATGCTTACCAACAAACTGGATTTCATTTGATATCACATTTTGGATAATGCATTCATCTTTGTTGAAAGCTATTTTGTAACCCTTGTCACAAAGCTGGCTAATGCTAAGAAGATTGTGCTTTAATCCTTCAAATAGAGAACATCTTCAATTGAAGGAGATAGAGCTCTACCAACCTTTCCAATTCCCAAAATTTTACCCTTGTTGTTATCTCCATAGATCACATAGCCTTTTGATTCAAGAGTAAGTGCTGAAAATTTTGTTTTGTCACTGGTCATGTGTTTTGAACATCCACTATCCAAGTACCACATATTAGAGGTACTTTGTATGCATTTCTACAAAACAAGATCAACTTTTGTTAGGTACCCAAAGTGTTTTGGGTCCTTGAGTATTAGTACCTTTCTTGACCCACACATAATGCCCATTTGGAATACCAAACTTCTTAACATGACAAGCATTAGGTGTATGGCTATTTAAACCACAATAATAACATGTAGGAGTAGATTTACTTCTATATTTAGGCATATGAGATTTCTTTTGAACAAAATTCTTCTTAGAATAATGATGATCATTTTGCACAACTATAACTTTCTCTTTGTTGGATTGGTCACTTGCCTTAACAAAGATAGTTTTATTAACACTTGGTTTATCAAATGTTGAATAACCAAGGCCACTCTTGTCATTGGAATATCTTTGCATATTAAGAATATTTTCCAATCCAACTTGTCCCTTTTCATATCTTTCAATGACTCTATTTAGTTGGACAATTTTAAAAGAAAGAGAATCACACTTATTACATATAGAATTCAGTTTTAATTTTTCAAAGTCTTTTTCCGTAGTGTCAATTTTGTCTTTAAGAGATGAAATTTGTTTCTTTTGAGTTGACACTGTTTTGCACATAATTTTACATTCCATAAGTAATTCTTTTATTGCATCTTGAGCATCATTACATTCAATAAGTAATTCATTATTATTATTATTATTATTATTATTATTATTATTATTATTATTATTATTATTATTATTATTATTATTATTATTATTATTATTATTATTATTATTATTATTATTATTATTATTATTATTATTATTATTATTATTATTATTATTATTATTATTATTATTATTATTATGAGAAGAATCTTTGTTACTAACCTCTTCTTCCTCGTCGGATTGGTGTGATGCCATCAAAGCAACATTTGCACATTCGTCACTTTCCGAATCCGAGGATGAACTGACTTCATTGTCCTCCCATGCTATAAGCCTTTTTGAAGTTTTCTTCTTGAAAGCACTTTTCTTGACCATATTTGGACATTCCGCTTTTATGTGTCCTTGCTTGCCACACTCGAAACAAGTGAAATTTTGATTTGTAGTGGAGACATCTTTCTTCCTGAAAGTTTTCCTTTTCTTAAAAGTTTTATCGTTTTGAAGGAACTTACCAAATTTCTTTACTAAGAAGGTGATGTTCTCATCTCCTTCTGAGTTCTCATCATCTATCTGTTCTCTTGACTCCATTTTCAAGGCAATGCTCTTGGGCTTTTTTTTTCTAGAATTTCATTCTTTTCTAGTCTTCCAAGTTCAATCTCATGTTCTTGGAGTTTTCCGTAAAGTGCAGAAATAGGCATCTTTGACAGGCTTTTCTTTTCTGAAATTGTCGTTACTTTAGGTTGCCATAACCTTGTTAATGATCTTAAAACTTTAAGGTTCAATTCATCATTAGTGAAGATTTTGCTAAGCGCCGTCAAGTGGTTGGTCAGACGAGAAAATCTTTTCTGCAAGTCCAGAATAGATTCTTCGGGCTGCATATGGAACAATTCAAATTCTTGTGATAAAGTATTAAGTTTAGAACGTTTTACCTCAATTGTTCCTTTATGAGTTACCTCAAGAGTATCCCAGATTTCTTTGGCAGTTTTGCAATGAGATACGCAGAAGAATTCGTCCATTTCAAGTGTCGATTGTAACATGTTTTTGGCCTTTTTGTCAAATAGCACTTTCCTTTTGTCATCATCTGTCCATGAGGCTTTTATCTTTATCTCCTCTTTATTATTGATGATTGTCTTTGGAACATAGGGGTCATTTTCTACTGCATCCCAAATATCATCTCCTTGGGACTCAAGGTATGCTTGCATGCGTATTTTCCAGAAATCATAATGTTCTCCAACAAAGCAAGGTGGTTTATTACTACTACCAACATCTCTAAACACTGGTTGTGCGGAAGCCATGAATAAGGATCGAGAAGTAAATTACCAGAACCTGCTCTGATGCCAATTGTTAATACAGAGGTGTACCTAAGAGGGGGGTGAATTCAGTGTTTCGAAATTTTCTGGTTTTTAGAGACTTAGTGAATAATTTTTCTGATTAGGATTAGTATATGGAAATATGTAAATGACAAAAAAAATAAGGAACACAACAATTTATCCTGGTTCCCCTTACAACCAAGGGTACATCTAGTCCTCTTGCACACCACAAGAGATTTTCTTGTACAATGATAACAGTCTAATATAATTTCAAGTACAATAGAGAACTTTTCTCAATGATATGACAATGTAAAATATGTACTTGAAATATGAAAGTAAGACTTTGAATAACCCAAAATATTTCAGAAAGTTTGTTTAAAGTTGTTCTAAATTGATGTTAAAGTTGTTAAGTTAAATTTGAATCTATGACATATTTATACTCCTTAGATATCACTTTAGATCAGTGGCAATCGTTCCTAAAGGTTTGATGAACATATGCAATGATCCAGATTGAATCTGAACTGAAAAATTGCATTGTTTCGCAGTTGTATTCGGCTACAGCCTGTGTGTAGTCGAATACACCTCTGTAACATTCAGATTTATTTGAAAATTTTAAGCTTGTATTCGAATACACATCCTTGTAGTCGAATACAAATGAGTGAATTTTGCTAATGACTTGGTTTTGTATTCGGCTACAACATGCTGTAGTCGAATACAGATATGCAATTTTTGCTTCTGACTTGAGTTTGTATTCGGCTACAAGATGCTGTAGTCGAATACAACTTTGACTTTTGTCAAAAACTTGATTTTTAAACATTGTGCATGCATTTTGACACTTTAAAAATTCTTTTGATGCATATGCTAAAATGGAAGGTTCTCATGTGCATTTGAAATATATTATTAGATTGCATAAAGTACTTTACATTATCAGTCTTCTAGCATATTTGACCATAGTTGACTTGATTGTTGACTTCTCTTTTGAGCTTGCATCTTGATCACTTTCCTTGGTCTTTTTCTTCATCAAAAACATAACTATTTTACAATATATATATATATATATATATATATATATATGTATATATATATATAAATTATTTTAATTCAAACAAAGTTCTAACTAAAGTCAAACACACTTATATTGTAGAATGAATAAATTAAAAATGATTATAACCTAGAATAATGAGCATTAAATAACATAATAAATTTCTACTCTATCTCAACTAGTAAATGTTTAGGTTGGACGTAGTTCGAATTCGAGACTTCACATTTGTGTGAATTAATTATGTTAAGATTTACCATTTCTTTTAAGATAAAAAAATAATAATAATAAATTTCAATCATGTGTAATCTACACTATAAACAATTGTGCTTCAAATAAAATAGTGCACATGGCAATTATCTACTAATCTCCTATCTAAAACATTTATTTTTGAATGCAATAAATAAAAACAGAATCTTTCAAGTACATTCTACCTTTTTTTTTTCAAATAGACTCATAATTTAAATACTTTGTATTTCAAAAAAAAACATTGAATACTTTGTCACAAACAAAATTTGTTTGCTCTAAAAAATTAGTGTTGTTAATGTGCTTTGAAACACATAAATGAAATGGATTTTTATGACCCAAATGCACCTAAATAAAATCACCAATCACATGACGCATTTAACATGCATAAATTATGTGATAAAAAAACATTTTTTTTACACAATATGATAAAAAAAAAAAAAAAAACTTCATGTTTCAAAAAAGCAATTGTATATATAATGACAAATAATTAACATATTCTTTTATACAAATTTCTTCCTTTTAGATTTTTTCGTTCATTAAACATTTTCTTTCTTCTACACGCTACCTTCTCTCTCTATTTTGTTGTGAACTATTTTTTGATTTCTTTAATCAATTTTCTTATTCTTCTTATATTCGGTTCATATATCCAATTTTGCAGGTTCGCTGACGATCACCACATTTAAGGCCATCATCGGTGTTCAAACTAGCTATCTATAGTTTCCCTATTTTTAGGCCTTTATATTTTGGCTCATAAATTTTTTTTATGAGTGTATGGTAAGTTGGTAACCCTAAGAAATATCTTATAACTCACTCAAAACTTATAACTGCAGAACCAATATCTATCTTTTTACATCAAACAATTGATGTTTTATGTTTTACATATTTTAATATACTTATTTCTATAGATTATATTTAGAGCAAATACATGTACATCAAATAAACTTTAGAAGATATGATGCATTTTATACTAATTTTTTATTTTTTTTATCAGTTCTGATATATTATATTATGAAGTTAGGAAACCATTCTTTCTTTTCATTTTTCAATTTAATTTTGTTTTGTTTTTTCATGTATATGCAAACAGTGTTGGTAACCACATTCCGATTCTATGGTAATTTTAGACCTTACATTTATATAAAAATTTATAACTCTATAGATTAATATGTAATTCTATTATAAAAATTTGATGAATTTCTATTACACTTTCATCTTTTCAAATTAAACTAGAATTGTAAGTGATAGAAATTTAAAATTACCTTGAAAACGAGATCGTTACATAATAGCAATAGGCACCAATGATCAAGATCATTGTGGTAATGTCTTTCACAATAGATTTTTTTCTTTTTAAATTTTACAAATTATGAAACTTACGTAAAAAGATATTGTAATAGATACTTAACATATATTTTTCTGCTCCAGTCAAAAACACATATTTCTCTCATTAATTATTTTTCGGTTCAATGTCTTTCCTTTATACTTCAATGCAGTAATGAACATCTCAAATTTTCCCAATACATGGGCATCCACGATAATACTAGAAGACACAATTTGAAATATCACCCAAAAATTCTTTTTTTTTTTTAGTTTGCCATGTCTCCTCAATACTTATGTCAATCAACCCTAAAACATATTAACATCTTGATTTACATGAATCTGTTACCAAAATAGGCATCTAAAATATAAATGCTTTAGATATTCCATGTAAAGGTCATCTATTTTGGGGACATTATTTGGACTATTATATGATATTGGAATTTAAATTATTTTCAGTGTAAAAAGTGTAAGTGCAACTAAAAAGAATAATGTCAAGTGTTATGAACAACTTAAACTTAAACGAAAAGTAAAAAATTTACTACTTTAAATTTATAATTACTTTTTTAACACTTAATCATTTTTTAATTACTACTATATCCAAGTATGGTTAGTTCAAAACAAGTTTGTCAAAATTTGGTTTATGACGTTCGTAACTGCTTCTAAAAGATCTAAACCAAAAAAGTGTGAATTATTTTCATGAAACCGTCATATTACCAATTTTATCATATATCAACTACGTTTTATGTTCCCATAAAAAAAAAAAAAAACTTAATTTTATCATATATCAACTAAATCGTATATCTAACATAAATTTCAAAATTATTTCTATTGTTTATGGAAGTGTAATAAATTGAAATTGAAAGTTTAAAATTTAGAATTTTTTTGGATTATTACAATTTATAAGGTGGCAATTAATTTATTTTTTTAAAATTGGCTGTACTATTATGTAGTACAATTGTTTTTTCTACTAAATATAGTAGAATTGATGTTAGTATTTTGTTTAGAAAATACTGCTATAACTTTTAATGGTAATTGACATTTTTTCGACCACATGATAGAATTGATTCACCAAACTACATTGAGTTAATAGCATGGTAAGAATGTCATAATAATAATCGAATTAATATTTTTTTTTTAAAATCAAATTAAATTAATTGCATTTTGATTTAGTTTAATAGAATTATTATTGCATTAATTAATTGTAGAATGCACTAAAGAGTATATGTGGATGCCACGTGCTAGGATTATTGCTTGAAATCGGTTGTATGTAATCTTAGTATATATTCTTATAATTTTAAATAACATAATATCTATAAAACATATATAGTAGTATATATTAAGTTCTAATTTAAACTCTCAAATCTTCTCACAAAAATAGAACTCGTGTGACAAAAATATAGACCAATTTTAATAATAATAATAATAATAATAATAATAATAATAATAATAAAAAATATAGACTTATTCAAAAATTATTAATGAATCTACAATATAAATATAAACAATAAACAATAAACAATTGTCTTGCTTCACATAAAATATTACACATGACACTTATCTAGCAACCTAATCATTTGTCATAATACTAATCTCCTTATTTTTGAATGCAACAAATAAAAATATTTTCTTTTTTGAATAAAAAAAAGTATCTTTCAAACATTTTCTACGTCATTTCAATATAAAAATCATAATTTGAATACTTTATGACAACACAAATATTTTGTATGTTTTAGAATAGGAATGTTGTTAATGTGTATTAAAACACATAAGTTGAATTGATTTATTTTGGTCAAGTGCAATCAATTGCACCAAATAAAATCAAGTTATTAGTTATTACCATTTGATTACAGAAGGAAAAAAAAAAATTGTTGAACCAAAGTTAACCTCCACGTTTCAAAAAAAGTATTGATATATAATGACAAATAATTAACGAATTCTTTCGTACAAATTTCTTGAAAAAAAAAATATTTATAAAAGCAAAGTTAACATTCATGTTTCAAAAGACAGTATTGGTATATATAATGATAAATAATTAACAAATTCTTTCATACAAATTTCTTTTTTTTAAATTTTTTTTTCATTCCATAAACCTTTTCTTTCTTTTAGAATTTTTTTCACTAGAAAATATTTTCTTTCTTCTACACGATACTTTCTCTTTTTTGGTTTTCTTCAATCACTTTTTTTTTAATTCTTTCTGAAACTTTAATCATTATTCTTATATTCGGCTCATATCTCTAATTTTTCAGGTTAATTGACCATATCACCACGTTAGGGTCCTCAACAAAGTTCAGACTAGGTATATATGAAGTTTTTCCTTTGTTCTTTTTTTTTTTTTTTTTAATTCTATTTTTTTCTTATAAAAATATAAAGTCAGAGTATGGTACTTCAGTTTAAGGTAGAGAACCGAACATCTATGAAGCGGTTTAATTATATTTGCTCAACTTCGTAGGCGTTTTTGTTTTAAATCTTTCAATAAACCCATTTCCGTGGATGATATTTAGAGTAAACTAGATCTCAACCCGCGCGTTGCGCGAGTGTCTTGAGATTTATTTTCAAAAAATTAGTAACCATAAGAAATTATATGATATATATTATTTATAAGTCTCCTTTAGAATTAATCATTTATAAGTCTCATTTTTTCATTTTGCTTTGTGAACTAACACTCTTATTAAACAAACTTTATATCTTAGTAGCATAAATGCAATGACTTATATATCAAATCAAACACAATATTTGTATTAACAATTTTATTTTACACAGTTTTATTTGTAAATATTATCTCAAAATAGTAATAGTTAATTAGATGTATGAATTATAAGGAAGAAAATTGACAGTAAAGTGTTAGTCACATCACAAAAGAATAACTTGAAAAAATATAAAAAGTGACATTAGCATATATAAAATTCACAAGAAAATTAAAGAAATTAAAAAATGGTTGAATAATTTGAATTGATAGTAGTAATTACTTTTCTTTCTACGAAAATAGGCTATTTTAAAGGAAACAGTTTGAATTAAAACAAATATATAACATAAGTGGAGCTTAAAAAATACATTAATTAAATTCAATTATGAAAATATGTGTATTTAGAATAGAATAATTCTAGAACGCCGTAGATACTTTGTTTTCATTGTATTAGTGTGAAAAACAACATCACTCTTCAAGATAAGTACTTCCTCCATCTCATTTTAAATATCTCATTTGAAGTGTGTACAATTCTATAGAAAATGATTAGTTAATTTGATTTTAATGATAAAATGTTTCATTTTACTCAATTTTTTTTTATTAATTGCAATTAGCAGAATAATTTGATGAGTTGAAATATAATAAATAAGAGTATTAGTGAAAAAAAGTAATTAATGTTGATTTGATATTGTAAAATGACAAATAATTTGAGACAAAAAGAAATGGCAAATGAGGTATTTAAAATGAGATTGAACAAATAATTGTTTCCTCGTAAGTTTGACTTGTCAGAATGGAATAACAATTTATAAATTTGTGACAAATCTAAAATATTTGGTTAAAACCTAATTTGTAGCCTCCATCTGTTCATCGCCAGCTCATATGTCTCTTGTGCCAGGTTCTTTTTGTTGAGTTATATGAGCCAAAAGCAACAAATATATGCCACTCATGATTCAATTATAACACAAAAGGAAATATTTAAATTTAATTTAGAGAACGTAAAGTTAAAAACATGCATTAGAGGTTTCAAATTATTCTATAGGCAAATGTGTTGTTATTGTTGTTCCTTAATTACTATGGGAACTTTAATTTTCCAAGAATTGTGTAAATTCCAACCATTGTTCAGTTAATTTATTGTGCTAAAAATATATGCATTGTAACAATAGATCTACTTTGAATGATGGAAATTAGGAACTAGGGGTGTACATGGGTGCGGGTCGACCCGCTAACCTGATCACCCAACTTGATTTTTACCCGTACCCGGTCACTTTCGGGTCCGACCCAACCTAACCCGTTGAAACCCACTTATATTTGGTTCGGGTAATGAGTTTAACAATTTGAACCCGTAGACCCGGCCTGGTAACTAGTTATATATATATATATATATATTTAGAGGAACATGAAGTTGACATTGCTTAGAATTGATGAATTTTCATATTTTATTGATTTACTGTTGTTGAATTTATTTATGTATATGAAGATTAATGGATTTATTTTTTTGTGTGAGAGGTTGATGATTTTTTAAAGAATTAATGATGTGATTGAAATTTTATAGTTTTTAAGACATTCAAGTATTAAATATATTTTTATTCAATATATTTTCCCTAAAATAAAAAACAGGATATTATTTATGTATAACCCGTCAACCCAATCCAACCCAACCCGTTCTTGATCGGGTCGGGTCGATTCGGTTAAATGAAAAAAATACGGGTTTAGAACTTAACCCAACCCAAAGATAATCAATTGTGTCGGGTATCGGATTTTGCCAAAACCGGCCAACCCAACCCACGTACACCCCTATTAAGAACTATCAAGACCTTATGGTTTAAAAAAAGAAAAGCAAATGACCTTATAAGAAGTGACTGAAAGGAGGGAAAATGTACGGTTTGTTGAATGAATCGACATAAAATTAAATAAATTAGATTTTTTTATTGATATTGTAAATGAAAGATTACATAAAAATTATGTAACTAAATATTAGGCATAAAATGGAACAGGCATTTCCTGTGGCTAGCAATCCCCTGTGAATGAAGATGGTCATGAAAGAGAAAAATATACCAAAGTAAGTTACTCAAATGAATATAAAAAACATCAGTTGCATTTCATCAAACACCACAAAAGCAATTTTGTTATACTCAAATTGGATAAGAAGTTAGCGTAAACAATGGTTCAGTCTCGAGGTTGTGGTATGTATCTTCTTGATTCTTGGTTCAACCAAGAAAAAAAGAAAATATATTTGGACTTACTTTGGAAATGGTTACGAAATAAATTCACATTTAATAAATGATAAATAGATAATAGATAAACGTTTTTTGCATTATGATTTATTATGAATGCTATTTTATTGTTGAATTTTTTTTTTGATGAAATGAAATTGTGTAGTATATGAAGAATAGAAAAAGAAGAGATTATAGCTATGACAACTAAGCAAATAAATGAGGTGGCACAAATAGAGTTATGTTGCATAAAATGTGATTAGGTGTCAAATGAATGGTTTGGAGTCTATTTTAATATATTATAATATATACTTATATTAAACTTTATATTGTAAAGTTATGAAATCATTCATTCTTTTTATTTTCCAATTTAATTTTTTTTTTCTTCCTTATGTGGATAGTGTTGGTAAAGATATAAATTTCTTTAATAATATGGTGAATACAATTAGCAATCTATATCAATAAAAATATGAAGAATAGAGAGAGATAAAGTTACACTTCTTAAAGTAGAAAGTTAAAAAAATAAAATTACACACATCAAATCAAAATGACGACTTTGAAAACTTTTCAAATACCTTTTAAAACGAGAATAATTCTTTTGTGAAACACATACATGTCAAATTTCATGTACCACTAGGAAATAAATCATTTTCCATTGTTTTCCACCCAACTTCTTTGTCATGGTAAACTTTGCATATGTAACAAGTTGGTAACCATTCCATTGTATTCTCAAAAAGAAGACCTTGTAATCATCTAAGGAGCTATGAAAGCAACATTATATTTAAATCAGCATAGCAATATATTGTTTCTTTGAAGTGACTTGGATGTAGCCATAAAAGACCATGACTTTGTGATTGGGTTACAAATGAACAACTCAATTGGGTCATGATCATTTATAGTGCAACAAAGAACTAAACTATTACTAAAAGCTAAGGACACTAGCTGAATTTGATAAGAATTTTAAAACATTGTTCGAAATACATGAAGTTTGTCTTTTTCTAAGTAAAGAATGTAACTCAACTATTTTTTTGTACCTTTGATTTATTTGTTCAAATTATATAAAGAAGTATGTGTCATCCATCTTCAACAAATTCCGTAATGATGACAATGCGAATAAAAAATAAAGCTAACATGTTAAAAGGCAAGAGACAAGAGAGTGTATGATTTTTTTTTTACTCAAAAGAAAAGAATGTGTGATTAAACTAGATTTTGTGCATGGGTATATATAATATATAATAGACATATATATATATATATATATATGAAGCTTATCACACAGTAATACAAATCTTATCATATTTTCTAAAAAAATAGAAATCTTATCCTGTAATATTTTCTTAAAAAAATATCACATAATATCTCAACAAATAATTTTTGATGATGAGAAAATCTTTTCTAATTAATTTTGAATTTTTTTTTTCAAATTAAGTAACACCCTTTTTAATTTGATAATTAATTAATGAGATTAAACCACTTTCCAAATCTCAAATAATTTATTGCAAATTTGAGAATTTTTTATGTAGTTCTCGTAAATATACCTAGTTGTCAAGTATTTAATATATCATCAACTATTGTTATGTCAAAGACTGCTACGTCACTCATCTGTTTACTACATAAGTTTTTTTAACATTAACTAACAGCAGAGATGATTTTGAAACATAATTGAACTTACAAGATTTAAATTAAAACAAAAAAAATTGATAAAAATGAAAATCAGAAAGACGCAAACTTACATAAACAAAACAAATATTTAAGTTAATAATCTATATTATTTTCAAGTGCAATTATTATTTATTCTTTTACAATAAAAGTGCAATGTGTTATTGTTTAACTATTACAACATCAATAATCAAGTTAATATTCAAATGACATATAAAGATTTGTATGTACCTCATCAAATATGATGCATCAATGTGTTTTTTCCAAAATAAAATTCTATAATTTTATTTTCACGGGACACAATTCTAATAAAATATAAAATATGATAATTAATACAATGACATTACATCCAATTCAACAACTCAACTAATGCCACATCAACTTAATTTTTTTTTCCAGTTTTACACATGGATCAATTGTTTGAAAATTTTAAAATCGAAGGATCTAATTTCATAATTAATATTTGGAGGACCAAAATCCTGTATAGACTAAAATTCAGAGATTAAAATTGAATTTAAGTCAAATAACTAATGTCCAATGCTTTTAGTTTATGCTGTTAGTGACAATTTTTTACTTGTCCATGTTATACCAAGTCTGGAATATTTTTATAACAAATTAAAGAGCTTCACTTTTATAGTCCAAAAAAAAACAAAAAGAGCTTTTGGTAAGCAAGGAAACATGTAATGTTATAAATGGTCGATTATCTCAACTATGTTGATTAATAAAATCAACTAAACATTAATCAACAATTGAACATCTGTGATCCTTAAAAATACCACTTTAAGACATAGATCAGTAGTGCTTTATGTTTTTACATAATATAAATAAAAATGAGTTAAAAGAAAGTTAATGTATTTGATCTTAATTTTAGATCAAATATAAATTTTGTTGATATTTTTTTACTTATTTTTAAAACAGTAGTATTTATTAACTTTTTGTATCATATCATGTACTAGTGTAAAGTGCTATAAGCAAAAACAAATAAAGAGTTTAATATAATTATTAATTACTAGCCACATCATTACAATACCCAATGTAAAATAGTTTATTTGCAATTTAACATTATTAAATAAACTTGTCTTTCACAATAATACGAATATACCATCGTGAGCAACTCACATGATAACCTCAATTTTTATTCACACACATAATTATATAATTGAAATGATGATTTTTTAATTACATTGTACGGCAAACTAAGTTTGGATGAAAGTAAGAACCAATGCTAATGATGCAGCTAAGAAGGCAATCGTAGTCCATGGTGTATTGAAATGAGTATTGTAAGCTTGAGCCAACCATGTTTTCTATTTATTTGTGTAATGCTTCTCAATTTGAAGCTTGGTTAGAATATTTTTTTTGCTATAGGTCACTGCAATTGTGCAGAAATGGTTGCAATACATTTTTGTTGGCAAATCATCGCCTAATTCATTGAACAACTTTGCCAAATCTTCGTCACTTCCGAGCAAGTTTTGAAATACACCAGCTATCCTAAGCTCCTTAACATCCTCTGCATTATCGACCAATGAATCAATGAAGCTTAAAAACGAGCAACATTCATAGTTGTAACGAACATCTGGACACATCTCAAATGCTATTAAGTTTCGAAAAAAATAGGGTGTGACATCATTGAACACAAAAACAGGGAGCTTTAGTTCTCCAATAAACCAATTAGACTTGAATGAAATGTTACTCCATATCCATTCGTTTGTCGTATTTGCTATCACTCGAATTCCTACTGTTTTTAGATCTCGTATGCTCTTATATGTACTCCAATAAACTTTTTCTTCATCACCAACTTCTTGGTTTTGGATTGTATCTTTCTTCATTAGGTGTTCGTTTCCTTTTGATTGTTCTTTCATATTATTTTTTTCCTTAGAATTGGGAATGGTTTGATAAGGTGATAGGCATATCGAGCGTGAAGAATCGAGTATATGAAAGGGTTTTTGATTTTCCAATTGAATTACTACCATTTGACCACGTTTGCATGCTCCCATACTATGATAATTTTGAAATAAAAAATTTAAGTCACTCATCCAATCTTTGCATAGAATTTCAAGCAATTTGGTTGGAAGTTGGTTTTCCAACAACATAACATCTCTCCACATATACACCAATTGGTCAAGCTTAAGGTTTAGCGCTTCCGGACATTGGTCATCGACATTTTCCATAAAATGTAGCAAAGCACATCCATCCACAAACAACATCCAATGAAAGCTATAATCATGAAACCTATAGCCAGGGAAACCATCAACTAAATCATCACTGAACATGTTTACCAATTCTTCCTTATTATCTACAATTCTTTGAAACAAAAGTTGGTATGCTTGATTATAATCTTGATCGATTTTTTTTGCATATGAGGCAACAAATGTTGATGCCCATAAAAGCTTATAATGATCTCCTTCCTTATAACTTTCATTGCGATGGATGGGACCAAATGATATAATTTTTGGTGTACAATACTTATAAAATCTTTGATTTTGTCGCAAAATCAAAGGAACTCTTTGAATTTTAGGAATTGAAATATGATTATTCTGATCAAACCTTTGTTGTGCCTCCTTTAGTTGGGCAAGTCCATCCTCTGTTGATTTTTGGGAATAAGAAACCATTTCAGAGACACTTCATGAATCAGAGGTCCAACCTACAAAGGGTTTTAAAAATGTAATTTATTAGATATTTGATTCCATCTTATCTAATTTAGCTAACACATATCAACTACAATAGGATCATCAATATCCAAATATGCGTATTGTTGATTCTTAGAGTGATGTAATGTTAGAGAAGAACAACGTTCAAAACGATTAAATCTCTTATGATTTGGAAGTCAACTCAAAGGCTATGATGTTGAGTATGACATATCCAAAAATGATTGTTATTGACGATAATTACATCCCATGATGCTTATGACTTGAATATATTGTGGGATTTGTTTAAAAATAGAGATGTTGGCGAAATAAATCATAGAGATGACGAGAAGACAATAAATATTAGTTTATAGAATCACTTCAGTAAATAGCTTTTTAAGGAACGGATTTCTAAGGCAAGGAAAAAAATATGCAGAAGAACGCTGTTGTATATAATTTCTACTCAAAGGTCAAAAATCTATATGATTTGAGAAACTTTTTTGACACTTTTTCTTTCTTTTTTTCTTTCCAAAGTTAGGTTTATATCGCTCTACTTGTTTCCTTTTTTTGAATAAATATTTAGCTTTTAAAAAAAGGACACTAAGTTTATAATTTGCCAAGAACATCCAAAATATGAAGAACGATCCTGTTTTAGGATTATGATATAAACAAGTATAATAATAATTTCTCAATTGATCATATGATATTATATCAAAGAAAAAGTGTGAAAGTTCACAAAAAAAAAAAATTGGTATTATAGGGGGCAATGATGATGAAGCAAATGTTAAATTGCGATTTGCATCTGCAATTGCAGCTGTAACATTGCACTCTTTTTATGTCTTTGCAACATCACAAATGCTATTTAGGCTGCATCAGCCACATTTTCCAGCATTTTCACGTAATATTAAAGTTCACAGCTTAACCATAATCACAATTTAAAATCATGGAATCTTGACAAGATGAAAAAGGCTTAGAAGATCGTGAAATTTTTTTCAGTCAACATGAAGGGACTATGCACATAGACAGGTCCAAGGGAGGACAGACTTGGACTCTAGCCCCTCCCTCTTCTTCGTCTATATAATATTGATCAATAAGCAATTTTGTAATGGAACAAATGAACCAATGCTTCTGGTTGAATTTTCTACTAACTTTTTGACGTCTTTGTACTAATTAGTATTACTATATTACCTTCTAGTTCTAATTGAAAGTAACATATCACTTATCAGTTTCATTCATTATTTTATTTATTTTAATTTTCAAATAATACAAATAAGTAGTAGTTCCAATAAGGGAGAAAAAATAATATTGGTCTCAATAATAATAATAATAATAATCATGCTAATAAGTGCTAAAAATATTGTTAAGAACGATTGATATGTTTCTTTTTGTTAATATAAAAAATAAATAAAACATTGATTGAATTTTTTATTTTATGTTCAATTTTATTGTTATTTTATTTTATTAATGTTCTTTTCGATTCAACAATGAGGTATAAAGGATAATGACAAAAAATTCTTTTTTATCGATTTCAATTTTTAGACTATGCAATTTTGATAATTATTTAATATTAAAATAAATTTTAAATATTTTTGGCTCCCAGTTTGTTGAATTACTGGATATGTCCCTAAAAGTGCATTTGAATTACAAAAATATTTGTACTGGATAGGATAATACATGATAGTACAAAATTGTACATGATGACTTTTTATACTCTATTGTGTTTGATGATAGTTGTATTGTACAACTCAATTGGTAGAGGGAGTGAATGAACCGTTGACTAAATCCCTAGGTCCTGGGTTTGACTCCAATGGAAAACAAAAACTCGATTGTTTCCAATTACGGGAAAGGCGGGAAAGAGAAGATTGTCAATAACAGTGTTAGTCAGAGGGGTTGGACTGTTACGGGAGCAATATAGACCTATGCATGAATGTAACTATCTAGTTCCCTATAGTTGTGTGGCAAAGAACGATATTAGGTCTTTCAAATTGGAATATTGAATTACTTTGTTTTTGATAAAGCCTATGACTCAAATTGTAGCATCACAGATCTTGTTGATGGAGCCTATGACTCAAATCAATAGGCTCAACAAGAAAGAAAGGTTCAATATGGAACTTGTTCAATTGTTGCCGATGAGTCAACTACACTGGTGAATGCAACTGATGGCACAACGTCCAATGGTCGAGGAATAGGCTAAGGACGTACTCAAGGTAGAGGATGAGGCAATGGAAAGGTATGCAACTAGTATTAAAAGATAGGTCGTACTGTGAAGGTATGCTACAAGAAACATGGATATCTCCATGTTTTGGACTTAGAGGTGGCAATTCATATGCAAATTACATTGATGATGAAAATGTAAATCCAAAATCAATCACTCAGAGTTCAAGAAATAAAGAAGCTGACAACATGTCTCTAACAAATAATTGTTACCAAAGCTTAGTGGCACTACTTAGAAGAATACAATGGAAGGGAAATGTGCAACTAATGGTAGCTATTTAAGAGGTAAAACTTTTTTAAGTAGGTTTTAACTCAATTTGTGGATTGTAGTTGGATATTTAACACAGGAGCCAAACACCACATTTTTTTTACCTGAATTGTTATACAAGAAAAGTTCAATTAACTAATGAGTTATGGGTGCAGAATGTCCTTTTCGTTCCTATTGTTGCAGTGAATCTCTTGAAAGTTTCTAAACTTTGTATAGAACAGTCTTGCTCGTTGACTTTTCCATCCTGATTGTTGTGTTATACAGAAAAGGAAAAATTTGAAGATGATTGGTTTTGCTTAAAAGTGAATAAAAAATTAGGTTCAATTTCTAGTTTAGTTGGTATTGATGATGTAAATAAAAATCCTACATCTCATGCCATTGTCATTTCCTATTAGTAGTACTAATGCAAAAATTATTTTTTATATGATTCATTTATACATTTGGGGACCTTTCTCGGCACATTTAGTTCTTGGATATAGATATTTCTTAACTATCTTGGATGCTTATAGTAGACATGTTTGGACAGTTATGTTGAAATTAAAGTCTAAAGTGCCAGACAAAATTAAGCGTATGACCTCATTGGTGGAAATTTAAATTGAAAAAAAGGTGAATATAATGAGTAGTGATAATGGATCAGAGTTTATGCTTGGTCAATTTTACTCTTTTAAAGGGATTTCGCATCAAAAGAGTTGTGCTGCCACACCACAACAAAATGGAATGGTTTAACGAAGGCATCAAGACATTTTGAATATTAGTTGAGCACTAAAGTTTCATTCCAAGTTGCCGAAACAATATTGGTCTTACGTAATGCATCGTGCTTTTTTTCTTCTTTTCTTCTTCCGATTAATAGGATTCCCACTAGACTATTGGGAAACAAATACTCTTGTTAGGTTCTTTATGGCAAGTTCCTTGATCTTAGTAACTTGAAAGTCTTTGGATGCTTGTCCCATACATCCATCTTGCTTTATAATAGACTTAAATTTGATCCAAGGGCTTGCAAATGTGCCTTTTTAGGATATCATCCTGGATTGAAGGTTTATGTATTGCTTGATGTTCATAAAAAAGAGTTTATAGTCTCATGTAATACTTACTTTTATGATTTGGATTTCCATTCACACATTGACACAGTTCATTCAACTTCTAGAATCTATGTGAATGATTATGATGATGACTCAAATGGACAAGACATTTCTAGCCATAACCCAACTCTTGTGTCTAAGGTTATTTTTGACCCCAGACATAATTCCTTTACCAGGACATGGTCATGATCATGTCCCAACCATAAACTAGGATGAACCTACTACTACACTTTCTTATGCACCTCGCCCCGTTGGATCTGAACCAAATACACCTGCTCCTAGCCCCATTACACCTGAACCAACTTCACATCTCCTTGGATAATCAACCAAAACTATTAATCGTCCTAGTTATCTACTTGACTGTGTTTGTAACACTTTCACATCTACCTCAGCTCACCCATTGTTTACTTACATCTTTTACTCTAATCTTTCTCCCACTCAAAAAGCCTACACACTTTCCATCACCTCTGACCTAGAACCTACTTTTTATAGTGGAACTACCAAATATCCTAGATGGTTTCAAGCAACACAACTTTAGGTTGAGGCCCTCAATGCTAAAAAAACTATGGTGTTTGTGGATCTCCCCACTTGTGTAGTTCCCATTGGAGATAAATGGGTGTACAAGGTCAAGAGACATGCAGATGACACAATTGAGTGATTCAAGGCTTGATTGTTGGCACAAGGTTTCAATCAAACTGAGGGCCTAGACTATTTTACCTTTTCTTCTATTGCTAACTTGTCCATAATGAGAATTCTTTTAGCATTTATGTTTGGCATCTTTACCAACTTGATGTGAGTAATTTTTTCTTACATGAAGACCTCCATGAGGTTGTGTATGAAGCCACCACCTGGCGTGTCTCCTCCTAAAGATGAACTTGAAGTTGCTCTCTCCTCCAAGGGTATACCTTTGTGCCAATGCAAATATTGCTTGGAATTGTTAACTTACTGTTGGCTTATAACCAGCAAGCCTGCCTCAAAATCTCTTGATCTAATTGTCCAGTTGAGTCATGACTCAGGGTTTGTTTATGCTAATGTGCCAGCTTATAGACACTTTGTTGGTAGGCTCTTATGGCTTTCTACCACACGTCCAATTTTTTTTTTTGCTACCCTATAGTTAAGCCAATTTTTGGCTTCTCCAATTGAGGCTCATTACAAGGTTGGCATATGAGTTTTAAGGTACTTCAAGTGTTCCCTAGGACGTGGTCTCTTCTTCCCATGAAAATTTAACCTTCAAGTGTTGGGTTTCAATGATGCGAATCAGGGTGGCTGCATTGACACACTTCATTTTATAACAGACTATTGTTTCTTCATTGGGCACTAATTTGTCTTTTCAAAATATAAGAAACAACAATCTGTCTCATTCTTCTCAGTTGAAGCTAAGTATCGTGCATTTGCTTCTGCCACCCGTGAACTCTAATAGATCTCTTTCTGCCACATTGTAGATTGCTTCACGAACGCACCAATCACATTGACATCAATTGTCATCTTGTTTGAGATAAGTTATAGACTATTTTTATGCGTTTGCTCCCTATTTCTTCCCATGCTCGAGTGGTTGGTATAGTCACCAAGGCTAGATATGGTGGATTTTGCCATCCTAGTTTGTGGGTGGGGTAACAATCACTAAAGAAAATGACATTTCCAACAAGTACATAGCTTATGTTATGTTAGCTTTTGGTTAGTTAGTTTTTTTGTTACAATTAGATAGTTAGTTGGCTTTTTTAAGCTTCTTGATAGTTATTCTTTTAGTACACTTAGCTCAGTTTGTAACTAGATCAATTCATTCAATGAGAAAGCACTATGTGCTCTAAAATTACTTTGAATTTGCATGGGCCAACAGACAAGAACAACGGTTTCATACAAAACCAGGAGGCTTATCATGTCTGTGGAGCTTAATTTTCCACTAAAAGTATACAATTTCCTTGTTGTCTAACATTTTGTTGTGTCGTAGGATATTTGATTGCTAATTGATTATTATTAGACAGTTCGTTCTCCTGCCTCTATGTTCTCAAATCTTCGTCTCGATTGTTCAATCCGAACGTGTAAAATACAGCTAAAGATTGGCCAATTCAGATGAAAATTTGGGGCTTTTTAGAAAAATATGAGTGGGAGAAAATAAGCTCACTAACTATTAAAGTGAAGTGTTTGACATTTACAAAATTCAGGTGTGTATTGGTCTCTATATAGCTTCTAGCGTTAGTCCATCCCTAGTTGGGTACCCACGAGTGTGGGTTGTGTTGTCATGTCGAGTATTAAGAAATGACTGTAAATAAAAAAATTATCATTTTCATCAAATTATCCTTATTAACTATTGATGTGTTTCTTTTTATCATAAATGCAAAGTAAAAAATGCTTTGAGAGTAATGTACGTAATATTAATTGAGTTATACAATTGAAAAAAATAATTAGTATTATATTGAAAACCTAAAATGACATTGATTTTAAGATAATTTATTTTGCTAAAGTGATCACACTCATTAAGAAATGTAGGGAGTAATTATTTTTATTCATATACTACCTTTGTTCTTATAAATAAGACTTTCTTGTAAAAAGTAAATTGTCTCTTTTTATAAAGCCCTTTACAAATTACAAGGTGCATGATTATTTTTTTACAAGAATAGGTCTAAATAAAAGATCATTTTTCTATTTCTCTTAATAATTAATTGAAAATTTTAGAAATCGAGTACATCGTTAACACATTTAATGTGGTTTTTTTTAAAAAAAAAATTGTGAATTAATCTAATGATTCTTATACGTAGGGACGGAAGTAGTGCATCTTATGAGTCACATACATGGACACTACACTTGAATAAAATTGAAAAATGAAGTTTGCATATATAGAGAGCAATTATTATATCAGCTGTTACCTTTAGCAACACTTATTGATATTTGAAATCAAAGAGTCGTTAAACATCCACCCAATAATGCAGCAGTGAAATGCAACCTGTTTCAAAGCAAAATGAATGAGATTCCTTCCAAGATATGTGATGAGCTCTAAAGTAGACGAAAGAGTGAAAAATTAATTGCAGCAGTTCTGGGGTGTAACAGAAAGCCAATTATAGGAATGGGAAGATGGGTAGAATTTACATGAAAACTTAGCTAAGATGCATTAATTGATACATGCTTCATGTGTTTATACAACTAGTGTGAGGCCTGTGTCATGAGAGAGATCAATGCCTCAAGCAAAGAATAATAATCCCTCACCAACAATAATAGAAGCATGGTGAAAAAGTAACAATTGATACTGGTTACGCAATAAGTAAAGAATATAATAATAATCATTCACCAACCTTATGAAAACAAGCATCAATTACAAGTTCACAATCATTATCTTTAAAAAATAATAATTTTATTACATTGATTTATAAAGACTCACACTTATAATTTTGTACATAAATATCTGGTTTCTACCACTTTATGTCGATATTTCAAGAATTTAATTAGTAGAATTTAAAATTGGATTGAAACCAGTTACACTCAAATTTTTGTCGTGATTTATTATTCAACTAAATTATTTTTTTCCACAAGAAAATTTTTATGTATTATGTGATTAACGTTTTAGTTGTATGGGATTTTGACAGATGTAAGACGTAGATAGGTGAATGAGTTGCTCAGGTTGTTAATAGGCATAGGGCCAAACTCTGCTGCGATAATGTTGTAAACTTGGCTACTGCTAACTATTTGATCACAACTGTTCTATTGCTGTGAACTCCCAGCTTGTTTGATATGCTTCTCAATCTTAGTCCTTCAGTAGTTCTTTATCTCATTATCTGCTCTTCTCGGTAGATATTTTGTAATATTTGACTCCTGCATTGGTGAATGATTAATTTGCAAAAGTAGCAGATATATAATCGAATATTAATTATCTGCATCACAATTTTGATTTCAACAATAAAAGCACTTGCTAAGTCTTACTTTACTTTGGTTTTACTTTTGTTTTTAAAACCCATTTTTTTAAAATTAATTGAAAAATGAATTTATAAAATTTACTAAAAAATTGGTTCGAAACTAAACTAAAAATAAATCAAAAAATAACCAAAAATTTTATGAAAGTGATTTTTAAGGACCGAACAAAATTATCTATATAGTCCAATTTAGTTTTTTTGAATCATGAATCAAACTGTTTATTTTTAACTTTTGGAGAATTGGTTATGAATTGGAAAATATTTCAAATTGGTGAAATCTTCTAATTTATAGATGCAAATTAATCTAATATACTTTGATAAAAAAGAAAATAAAATAATTATAATATTTAAATATATATATATATATATTTATATTATAATTATATAATATAATATAAATATGGTATAATGTGGGAAAAGAAGATTTAATTTTACTAAACATTGAATTGCAACAACAAAATACCTAAATCTATAGCCAATTGGAAGCAAAATAGCAATTGCAACAACAAAATGTCTAAACGTATGACCAATTGGAAACAAAATAGTAAGTTGCTTACTTGTTTGCATAAAAATAGCAACCTATTTATTTTATGGAGATAAGAGAGCAGTATGGGAGACTAATAAAAGAAAAATACTTTGAAAATTTGAGAGTGTTTGCGGTGGGAGTAAAATGTCTCAAATTTTAGAGCAAAAATTTATTTATTTATTTTATGATTTTATTCCTTTTCTCTTAATTGATGAACACTTCTATGCTATATTTTATTTATGTCAATGAGTAACTAGTCTCTCTTCTAAGTCTTTGGTGAATCTTGTTATTAAGATATCTTTTGACTATATCTTAGTTTTATTTTTGATTTTTGTTTATCTCAATTAAATTATTCTATTGTTTTATTTACATGTTTAGATGGTCAACTACAATTAGTTGATAAATCTATAGGATAATCGAGATTAAGATTCTTGTATGATGAACCATATATATTAATTTTCAATCATTCAACCTCTTGGTTCTTTATACTTTCTCTTAATTATATTTTTTGTATGATCAATCAAAGAACTAATTTAGGAGAAAACAAATAACGATTCATATAAAACTAGGATTTGAGGTATATATTGATATTACAAGTGAAACTATGACCCAAGAATTTCTCTATATTGATTCAAAGTTATGTTGCTATCTACTCTTGTTTTAATTCTTATGTTTTTGTTAGATTTTCGTTATCACGAACCAACCATAATTTTCATAAATCTAAATAATATAAAATCTTGATTAGTTTGATAGCTAGTTGTTAAATTAATTCTTGTGGATACGGTAATCTTATAAACTACTACTTGGCAAATCCGTACATTTACAGATTTTGCGCAACAAAGTGATTTTCAAAGACTAAATAAAACCTTTTATATGGTTCAATTCAGTTCAATTTTTGGCCATGAACATACCTACTCACCCAAGATGAGCTCAACAAGCGAGTAGCGAAGGGAAGCAAACTATCAAACATGTGTGCATTGTTATAACGAAACTGAATCTATTTCTCACTTATTTTTCCATTGTCCATTTGCAATTTTGGGTTGGCAGAAAGTTTCCTTTTAGTTGCAAATTGCAAACGTGATTAACAGTGAGCTAGAATTTCACTTCTTACTTGATAGAAGATTGCGAAGAATTTCACTTAAATTTTATCCCCTATACATAAAAGACTCACAACTCGTTCTATTTTCAGAAGAATCTCTGTTTCAATTTTCTTCGACGTGTATTTGGCTAATCTTATAAATAAAATATTCTATTAATGTATTATTAATAGATTCACATAAAATATTCTCAAATGATGAAGTCTAGCTCATCTACAAAGCATTTAAGGATTAGCTAAAAGCGACAAAAAAATAAGAACGAAGAAGTAGCCCAATGTAGTAGAAATGTAAACAATCAAAGTTCTAAAAAATATTTAGGAACTAAGCTTGAAGTAGTAGTGATTTTGTAAAACCATAAAGATTTTAAACTAAAATTTATTCTATAAACCCTAATGACATTTGAAAGAATTTTTGAATGTTCTTAAAAAATAAATTATCTTCAACAAAATAAATATATAAAAAATGAACAATTATATAATGAAGTACAACTTATGGTTTTTTTGTGTGTGCAGTACAAATTCATAAGCGCCTAACTATAATTTTGCTTTCAAGTTGTCACAATAATTCGATGCGGTTGCATTTTTATTTTATCTACTATGGCTCTCTATTCTTCATCAGGACTGTAGAATCAAAATCAGCATTGGAATTGAATAAAGTGTTTTCTGTGGCTAAGTGAATAAATACCATAATTCCTCTCCGGTTAATATTATAAACAAAAATAACTAATTTTTTAGATTTTAATTTATTAAATTGTCTATCGTTAGGAAGAAAGATTCACAAGAAACGTAAGCATCCTATGTGCATCTAATCCTTCGAGAGAATAATCAAGCACTACTCATGTTTGACCACCTATACTTTGATTGGTCAAAATCCCCTATTTTCATTCCTTCTTCTCTTTCTTGTAACTATTGTTCATAATAAATAACACTACTCTTTTCTGAAAGTAAAAGTATATTAGGAATATCATTATTAAATGAGTGAAAAATAGTTAATTTTTATTTAATAATAGTGATCAAAATTTAAGATCACTTTTTGTTTAAAATAGTGACTAGATCTAAGAGAGATAAAGATGTAAAGTGAATTTAAATATTATTACTTTGAAATGAAATATAAAAAAAAAATAATTAAAAAATTAATGTATCTAATCTTAATTTTTAACTAGACACATTAATTTTTCAACTACCATTTTTTTTTATAGTTCATTCCAGAGGTAGTATAATAATATTTTAATAAAATTAATTGAAAAAAATTTATGAAAAATTATTCGTTAGACACTTTAGAATTTAAAAATCAGTTATTAAATTAACATAATCAATTTTATATTACTTTTTTAATTGATAATTATAACATTTAATTCAATATTTATTGAGATAATATTAGTTTTCTTATTTTTATATTTGAAAATATTATAATATTGGGTTTTTTTTAAGAAGTATAAAATTTTTTAGAAACTTTTTTTGAGTAAGGATTTATTTACTTTTTAGAGATTTAAAGCAGTTGTTTTAGAAGTTTTACCTAAAAGAAGTTTTTACCTTTAAACCGGCCTTGTCGGTTTGTCTATTCATCCCACTACAAAGCTTTTGTATATATTGGAATTTTTTAACAACCTTCACAGTGACTTTATGTTAGAATGTTCCATTGCTGTTTTAGTTTTGCTTATATTACAATGCATTTGCTATCAAAGGAGCTTATTGTGAGGCTAAAGTGGGGAAGAGATTGAGAGACAAAGACACGTTGAGATTCAATATATAATAGTTATCTCGAGATATTTTAGTGGATTATTTGAATTCTAGAGGTTTTTTTTAATAATATCTTTTTGAAAAAAAAAATTATTTAAATACTCCATTTTAAAAACTATATATCAAAATGTCCATTTTTTTCCTATCTTACAAGTCGCCATTTAAAAATGCAACTTCCTTAAAGAAGCGCGCTTGCAAAGACGATTTCCTTAAGCAATTTTTCAAACAAAAAAAATTCAACTTTTTTCAAATTAACAAAAACTATATATATATATATATATATATATATATACATATATATATATATATTAATATAATTCATAAAAATACATAAACACAAATTTTAAATTACATAGATTGACTAGAGTTGTCTGTAACATTTGGACAATGTTTTCGAGTATGACCAGTTAACCGACATAGTCCGCATTTTCTTGGCACTTTTTTAATTTTTTTAACAAACATAATTAATATAATTCATTCATAAAAAACATCAAAAAAATTACGATCACAATTTTTGATCGATATCCAGCGGTATGATATCGTAATTTTTGTAAAATTTGTAATGTTTTTTATAAATGAATTATATTAATAATGTTTGTTAAAAAAATTAAAAAAGTTCCAAGAAAATGTGGACTATGTCGGTTAACTGGTCATACTCGAAAACGTTGTCCAAATGTTACAGACAACTCTAGTCAATCTATGTAATTTAAAATTTGTGTTTATGTATTTTTATGAATTATATATGTTTGTATATATATATTTGTTAATTTTTTTAAAAAATTGAATTTTTTTTTTAAAATTGTTTAAGAAAATCGCATTTGCAAACGCGGGTTTCTTTAAGGATGTCGCTTTTATAAATGGCGACTTGTAAGGTAGGAAAAAAAGAGACATTTTAATATATAATTTTCAAAAGGAAGTATTTAAGTAAAAAAAATTCAAAAAGAAGTTATTAAATAAAAAACCCTATATAATAGACCGTATTTTAGTTATCTCGAGACAATGACACATTGAGATTCAATATATAATAGACGGTATTGAGAAGAAAAGGTAGGTTGTGGATCCTTTAAGTCGTCACCAAATTTGGTGTGCGAAATGTCAACTATCATTACATGTGTCCTTGGCATTTAAAAAAAAACAACATATGTCCTTCTCCAATTAACTATAAATTATATTACATTTAAATTTTATGCACTTATTCATATTGCACTATAATATTCATCATTCATCTGCACAATGCATTGGTTAGCATCATCTAAAGTAGCGTGTGAAGATGGTTGTTGTAAACAAAAAATATGGTACATTACTAGAGAATCATGTTTTGTGAACATGGTGAGATTCTTACAAATAATCCTTTTTAATCGTTAATAAGTTGCTATCTAATTGGTAGTATTAATTAATAATTTACTTTTTATTGTTATTTCAAAGGATCAAACGGTGAATGTAATTAAATAATATAGCTAAACTAAGTAATTGAACTCAAACTGATTAATAAGTTTCACAAATTGTTTGCGAGAACTCGAATTTAAATTTCATATATAACAATTTTTTGTCAAATTTTCCTTACCTCCCGAACGAACTTTAAATTATTAAAATAAGTTTTTTCTGAGAACCGAGATAATTAAATAAATAAAAAAGACTATATCGGATACTAACAATCTAAATAGAGGTTATTGACTATTAATTTGAGAAGGAGTTTCACCTTCATTTACAAATAGAAGTGTATTTTGGTTATTTTTGTTATAACTTTTATGAATATTATGGCTCACATTGTAATAGAAATTATACAATATCAAAATAATACTATTATCTTTCTCTTATTCTCTTTTCTCTTTTCCTCTCCCTTGTTTATATTCTCCTACCTCTTGCTTTTTATTTGATTAGTTTCATAACAATAATTTTATACTTCTTTCATTATAAATTAGATATCATTTTTTTTATCTTACAAGAGATAATAAATTTTACTATAGTTAATTCACACAACTGTGTGGCCTTAGATTTGAATCGGCATTTGTCATTTGACAGATATCACTTTAATAAATAAAAGATGTCACAACTGTCCTTTTACATATTTAATATAAAACAATTGTTATATAATTTCTTATACTTATTTTTGAACAAAAATAATACTGTAACATCAAAGATTTTAGGCTAGCTCTTATTTGTCCACTACGTATACTAATTTGAAATAAATTATCTCATTGTTTCTTCTAAATATTACATTTTTTATGATTGCATTCAATATTTAAAAAATACAAAAGAATATATAAATTACAAATCTAATAAAAGAATTTTACACCCATACAACACAAGGGTCACAATCTAATTGTAATAATAATAGGAAACATGCACAACAAGAAATCGAACTAAAATTAACGAAAACTGAAGAAACTTGTACGACATGAGAATATGAAATCATAGGAAACGATCTACAAATCACAAATTGAAGCGTAGGAGAAATTGGGTGACTAAGGTGACTACCAGAGTTCGTGGAATTTTGAGACAATTGCAGTGATAGAGGCAAGAAATGAAGAAATTGAGGTGATTACGATTTGTCTTCATATTGCAATCTTTGTGTGAAGGAAGAGAGTGGTGTTCGTCCAAAACAATAAATTTGAACATTCAATGTGAAAATTTGAAAAGAAAAAATGAAGGAAGGAGAAGTGCAAAATAAAATATAGTAATCTTAGCCACGACTAATTAAGATTCTTACACATGGTCACGGTAAGTGTGGCTAAATGTCACTGTTTTTATAGTGAGATGTTGTTTAAAATATATTTGAAAAAAATCATTTAAATATTTAAATTAAAGGTATATATTAATTGATTTAATAGTAGGAATTAAAATTTTTGACAGAAAATATTGTGAGGACTAAAAATAAAAAAGAGTTTTAATAAAAACTAAAAATATCTTTTTTTTTTAATATTAGAAGGACTAAAAATTATATTTAATCTTAACAGTATTTTAGATGAAAACTTAATGCGTGTCTACAACAACAAAGATGACAAATTCTAATGTGGACCGTCTATCAAGGTTACCGAAGATTAACACTTAAAATTACTAAAAACTCTAACAACAATAATAATTTTTACTCCACCAAAAACCTTTAGTAGAAGTTTTTAATATGTATTGTAGGAATTTTTTAGTGATAAACTATAAAAATATATATAATGAATTTTAAGATAAGGTAATATTGTGTGAATAGTATTGATAATAAAGATGAAGAAAATAATTAAAAGATAACTTTTAATATAGAAAAAAGAGAAGAAGAAAGAGATATGCACTACAAAAAAATTGACTTATCGTGACACACAAAGTGTGTCACTAAATGTTAAAAACTGTAGGTAAAGATCAAGAATACTTTGAGTGACACCCAAATCAAGTGTCAATTTTAAGGGGGCGTCCTGCTACACTTTCAGGAGTGTCACTCCATGTTCTGACGATTGTCACTACATGTTTTATATTTCTACCTACAATAATGACTGTCACTAAAACCTAAAAAAATATAAATAAAGAATTAATCTATGCCTACGGTATTGTCTGTCACTAAAACCTAAAAAAAAATACAAATAAAGAATTAATCTATTCCTACGGTATTGTCTGTCACTAAAACTTATTATTATTTATTAAATTAAATTAAATTTATTTTATCTCCCTACTGATTGTAATTCTAAATTATTAATACCAGTAAATTAAATTAAAAATTTCTAATTTATTTTTATTAACTAATGTCATTGAAACATACAATAAAATATAATTTAATTTTACTAATTCTATTAAATGCAAGATTTTCATGTTAAACTTGGAACATTAAGCTAAAATAGGAAGAATACGTGTCAAAATGACTGAAAGATATAAACAAAATTAAGAAATAAGAATTCAACCACAAACACCTCACCAACAAACCAAACCCATTTTACAAGCAACTAATTAAGAGATGATGATGAACCAGAACGTGCTTCTACTGAAAAATGTGGAATATGGTGCATACAAACATCACCCAAGTGAATAATAACTTCAGCTCATATCCATTGATTGAAGCAGCTGAAGAAATTGTTTGAGGCCTGAAACAAGAAAATCAACATCAATATTTAACAACATTCGCGCTTTTTTTTAACTTAGGGTAATTGATAGAGAAAGAAGGATTATGGAACATACTTTTGCAAGTGTTGAAGGGCGCCGCAGAAAAGGGCGTTGTCGGGAATTGGAAACTCGGTCTTGTTACTAGGCTCTGGGTTGACAACCCTGATGTATGTTTCTTGACCAAGATACCATGAGTCGAGGTTTTCTGTTCTTAGATTCCAAACTCCAACATTGTCGAGGGAGACCAAAATCGCTGTCCATGCTCCAGGATAAACCTACATGGCAAAAAAATCAGTTGTGTGCTTAAAACTTGTAAGAATCATGATATAGTAGTAGTTAGTTATACTAAGGTCATATGAAAAAGACATGTAAAACTCAATAGTAAGTTGTTAGATAAAGTGGTTTATTGATGTAGTACCATAAATTATTTTTTGACCAAATGAACTAGATTTCATTCTCAATACCTCAATCTTTAAGAACCAAACAAAAATCAATGATTAAAATGAGGAGGGCAAATGAGTCAGGTCGAGCTAAGCACTTGAAGCATGAGTCTGGCTCAAGTGTGGCTTGTTAAAAAAGAGTGTAGTTTGAATATCTTAAAAATTGAGTAAAGCTTAGCGCTTGTTCAATATTGAATGAAAGCCCCAGTACATTAAAGCGTGTATCATATGATTCCATATCAAACACATAACTATTCACATATCAATGTCACAATTCACTGGTAGTTTAAAATGGGGTTTGTTATGATCATAAAATTAATCAAGTGATATGAACATAACAGGTTTTAATGAGGCATTTGACAGTACACGAAAACGTAAAAGTTTAACTACAAAAACACGTCAATGTTTGCGAGGAGCTACATATATTTTTAGGCAGAAAATATACTTGTGCTGTAGTACGAGCTATTCCGTCCCACTTGTTATATGTACCTCTGCTATTCTCAGACCAATCACCAAAGTCCATCCTGCAGACGAAGAATCAATTTGTAAGCATTAGTGGCTGCTGAACCAAGTAAAAGTGTTACATCATGTAAGGAATTAAATTTAAAAAGAGAAGGAACTTGTCATTACCCTACTACAAAAAATGCATATCCATTCAAGTGATAGGTATGCATCTTGGTGTCATTGTTCTGCAGTATCATTTCCATAAATCCTCTATAACTTCCATTGATTACCGACGCTTCTGCCCGAGGAGGTCCAGTTAGAGGATTCGAGGGAAAATCGAGCTTGTACACTTCCTTTAATTTGAATTGGTCAACAAGCCTGGTTGGAGTGGTAGGATTTTTATAAGAGATTCCACTAAGTGTTGCTCGCCGCTTGCCATCAATTTTCACTGGTGCCTTATTTTTTAATACATAAATCTCTGTCACATTGATTGAACCATATCTGAAAGATCCTTGTGGGTTTGGACGAGATCCACTTGCCGATACATTCCATCTACAAAATTAACCACAAAATTGCAAAATGAGTCTTGAATTTTTTTCAACTATATCGAAACACAATGAAATATAATTTATAGAATTGTAGCATAATGAGACCTGATGGATCTTGCTTGGTTCATTGAGTAAGTTTTGTCAAATTGATCATCCGGACCCGGTGGTAACGAATAATGCAAGCAAATTGAAGAGTCCCCTGTATGTTCCATACAAAATAAGTAGGGAAAGTATAAACAACCAAACCTCCAAAAATAAGGCTCTGGTGGATTTTATGTGTCCATTAATCAATTTAGAAGTGTCCCCATCAACAGTCGATACCTCCACATATCTGAAAATATAAAAGATATCAAGTTTGCTATCAGACTAAGGAAGCACATCACAACATATATACACCATAAGCTAGCATACAATATCTTCCTACCATTTCATTACTTCAAAAAGTAAACAATCGAGTAGATACATGGCTTGCAGACATTATAATGATATGAAAATATATGCAACGAATATATTATACTATGGATAGACATAATCTAATCAAACTAGAGGGAAAAGTTTCAATAGTAAGATGATCAGGCATATATCAATATGCATTTCAAATGCTATTAAATGTCAAATTGTAGCAATCAAATGAAAATACTTTATAACTTCGAATTTAAATATAGCACCATTTTCCTGGACCCATTCCATTTGTAGCTCCATGCTTCCCACAAACAACATCCACCTGATATGGAATAGAACAAATACAACTAGCTCATAACTTCTAGATGAGTTAAAATAAAAAATAAAAAAACCACACATAAATATACACACACCGCACTTTGAGGATCATGAAGCATGGAAAATGTGACATCGCAAGATGCTGCTACTTCCTCGGGAGATGATTTATATCTACAGAACAGATTAGAATGTGAAGAACTAGTAAACATCCTGTGCAAAAATATTGCACATGGTTTCACATTCAGGTGGTCAAGGCATATTAATCATAAGTAAACTAATTACCCTTTTACAATGATCACCATCAGAATTTGAAGTATGTCTCTTGAAATTTACAAAATCAAACTCTTACTACTGAGTTGACACGCACAATGAAATTTGAATTAGAATCTACTGCTACTAGTACTATTATAAAAAATAAAAAATGCATTAGAGAAACTATTAGTAGGTTAATTAATAGAATAGTATGACAATATAAAGATATATACCCAGCTTTGATGAGATTTTGTGCCATAGGGGAGCCCATGATTTCGAGTCCCAAAAAGCCAACACGTGGAGGTGTCTGAACCCCTGAAAGCAAGAGTGTATGTGTTTATTTAAATGTTGAGATGAATTGAAAACTGGCACTCCAGCTCCAATAACACAAATACCACATGCTTCGGCTCCGAACCTCATTATCAATCTGACCTTTGAGATCCTATCAATGAAAACTCTTCACATGGCTTAACTTAAGATGAATACATTACAGACTTAGCAGATTGTTTCCCTGACATAGATCCACAACAAGCTTTGTATTTCTTTTTAGAACCAAACGGGCATACCTTGTTTCGAGGAATCTTCCCGATAGAACGAGAAGCAAGAACAACAAACCAGAATGTCAAAGGACAACATAGTATTAGAACAATTTTTGTGAATGCGAACAACATATTGATTTTGGATCACCTAACCAACTCAAAGGCAATTAAAACACCAACAAATCACAATACAAGAAGAAAAATAGAAAGAAAACCTTGTCATTTTGTTGTAATGTGATTTTATCATCGGTTTTCCTAGAGCTATTGTTTGATTCATCATTAGTGTTGTCCTCTACGATGTTTTCTTTGTGCTTTTCATGATTCTCATTTACATCACAACCTGCACATTCCAAGAATTCGAGTTAAGAGTTGGAATATAAAGAGTAAACACAAGCATGAATGAATCCTACCAAGATGTAATATGCTAGAGAGAACCAAATTAACGATTATGAACAGGAAAATATGATGGTTTGACTTTCAGAAAGTGCAAAATAAAATAACTAGCCATTTCCGTTAGTACTAGCCTGACTTTAAAGGCAATCAGAATTTGAAGAGCACTCTTCTGCTCCTTGTTCTGCTATTAACTAAAATCACATTACACCAGTCAGAACACTAAGAAATCACATTAACTAAAATTTAAGTTATTTATCTGACACACCACATTTGCAGTAATTTAATTTACTGGGCCAATTTAAAGCACTTATAGTTCTTCAGGTTATGGATGGATAAGCTTAACCGAATTCATTCATGGTTTGAAGAATCAAACATAATCTCCAACAAATTCAATTACATTATTACATTCCACTTGTGTACAAGAAACACATCCCAGAAGAACCATCTTCTTCTTTTTGCATCTAATTTATTTTCAAGGCAAGAATTAAATAAAATCAAAGTAGAATACAAACGACAGACAATTATCAACTGCCTGACAAAAGGGTTTTATATGAACAAGTACTGAAAAATGACTAAATGACTAAACATAAACTATCTGGCTAATAATCTCATCTCATCAACACAAAGAGGAACAAAAAAAATTAACCAAAATAATGAGAATTCAATTCAATGAAATTTAGACTGAATGAACAGAACTGCAGAGAAACATCAAACAATTACCGTAGTAGTGTCTCTATCTATGAAGAATGAGTGTGTCCATACAAATCAAACGTTGCCCAAAGAGCATCAAGAGGACATGGTCGTTTAGAATCAAGTCTCAACCATGGTTTACCACTACCTGACCAATGTAGCAAACTAACTGGACCAGCATGCAAATCTCTACAACTACCCTTAACAATATCACCACCTAAACCATGTTGATTCCACCGTTGTCCTGCAAAAACCAAAAGAAACGGTGGAAGAGAACCAAGCTCGTAGATCCTTTCACTCTTCGGAATCTCCATCCATTTTTCTATCCTCTTCGTGTACCCTTCTTTCCTCCACCGTACCAGATCCATAACCATAACTCCCGTGTTACATTATCAAACCTTTTTCCGATTCTCAAACGCCGCTGTAAACCGCGTCTCCGACCAAAACGCCGCAGTGAAATACTTCGTGAAGTTAGCGTGACAATATTCCGGAGCCTGATAATCCAGTGAAGAGGTCTTGAAGGAAATGGATTTCGAGGAAATTGTGATGGAAGAACGATATTCATTTACTTGAGATGGAAGAACGATTTGAAACTTAATTTTTACGATTTTGTGAGACAGTGAACGAAATTGAACAAAATTGGATGAACAAAATCGAATCGAAAGGAGAAGAAGAACGATTTGAGAGAAGATGAACGATTTTATGATTTGAGTGAAGAAGAGCTAAATTGAATTGCAGAAAATCGAATTGCTACGAGAGAGAAGAAGGCAGAAACTGAATCTGCTTAATTGTTATTTGTTATGAGAGAAATTCGATTGAACAAAAAATTGAAGAAGAATATGAATCGAAGAGGAAAGTTGAAGGAAATCGAATTGTTAAACCTAGCTAAATTGTAATCGAGAAGCAAAGAGATTTCACCCTAACTGGAATTGTGGAATCGAGAAGCGAAAATCGATTTCGGAGAGGGAAAATGGAAAAACGATTTCACCCTAACTGGAATTGTGGAAAAATTTCTGAGAGGGAAGTAAGGGAAATGGGTTTAATGAAACATGAGAGAAATGGGAAGAAAGGGAAAACCATTTTCTACTTGAGAAGATTTGTGTACATTTAATTTTTTTACAAAAGAGTATAATATTTTCAGAAACAGTGACACCCTAACTGTAGCTAAAAATAACTTTAGTGACAGATAAAAAAAACATCACAAAATCTGAGTGTCATAGTAGATACTTTTTTTTGTAGTGATGATAGACAAGAAATTCATTATTTATAAAATTAGTATTAGAAACTAAAATTAATTTTTTTTTTTTGCTTTTCTATTTTCATTGTTGTAATTTATTGTTGTTGTTGTTGTTTTTTTTTTTTTTTTTTTTTTTTTTTTTTATCCTTATAATTATGTTTTATTTTGACTTTTGTCTCGGCCATGAGATAGACAACATTGGATAATGACATAGCACTATTGACATGACAACTCAACACCACGTGTTGTCAAAATTTCATGTTGCATGTCATGTTAGCATGTCAGATTATCAAATTCTATCTACATGTGCAAGTAGAAGAACAAAACTACAAAAATTTCATATTTCAAATGGTAGGACTAAAATTACAAATAATAATATTTCAAAATACTTACTTGTGTAAAGTGCTCCAGACAAGAAAATAGTATGGGAGAGCCTAAAATATATAATTGTTAATCACTACCCACGTTGTTACAATTTCCAATGTACAGTTAGTTTTTTTTGCACTTTAACTTTATTAAAGAAACTTGGATATTAATAATACAAAATTATGTTGTATCAAAATAAAAAATAATAATACAAAATTACTATCTTGAGCAAAGTCACACAATAACATCAATTTTTTTTCACACACACATAATTATTTCACATGATCAATTATGATTTTTTAATTAGGATGTATGGCAAACCAAGTTTGGATGAAAGTAAGAATCAATGCTAGTGATGCAGCTAAAAAGGCAATCATAGCCCATGGTGTATTGAAATGTGTGTTGTAAGCTTGAGCCAACCATGTCTTCCATTTATTTGTGTAATGCTTTTCAATTTCGAGCTTGATGAGAATATATTTCTTACTATAGGCAACTGCATTTGTGTAAGAATTGTTGCAATACATTTTTGTTGGCAAATCATCACCTAATTCATTGAAGAGCCTTGCCAAATCTTCATCACTTCCAAGCAAATTTTGAAATACACCAGCTGACCTAAGCTCCTTTACATCCTCAGCATTGTCAACCAATGAATCCATGAATGTGAAAAACGAGCAGCATTCATAGTTGTAGTGAACATCCGGGCACATCTCATATGCTATTAGGTTTCGAAAAAAATAGGGTGTGACATCATTGAATAAAAAAATAGGGAGCCTTAGTTCCCCACTAAACCAATTAGACTTGAATGAAATGTTACTCCAAGTCCATTCATCTGTCTTATTTGCTGTCACTCGAATTCCTACCGTTTTTAGATCTCGTATGCTTTTATAAGTATTCCAATTCAAATCAACTTCTTGTTTATCACTAACTTCTTGGTTTCGGATTGTATTAATCCCCATAAGATTGTGTTCATTTCCTTTTGATTGTGTTACCATTTCATTGTTTTCGTTAGAGTTAAGGGTGATTTGAGAAGATGATAGGTACATTGAACGAGAAGAATCTAGTATATGAAAAGGTTTAGGATTTTCCAGTGGGATCACAACCATCCCATTACGTTTGCATTCACCCAAACCATGATAATTGTCAAATATAAATCCCAAGTCAACTCCCCAATCTTTGCATAGAATTTCAAGCAATTCGGTTGGGAGTTGGTTTTCCAACAACATAATATCCCTCCATATATACATCAATTGGTCAAACTTAAGGTTTAGTGCTTCCGGACACCGATCATCAACATTTTCCATGAAATATAGCAAAGAACATCTATCCACCAATAAAATCCAAGCAAGATCACTATCCTTGTAGCCTTCAATCACATCCTCAGTGAACATATTCTTCAATTCTTCAATATTATCTTCAATCTTTTTAAGCAAAAGTCGACATGCTTCATTAGCATCTTGATCAATTTTTTTTCCATGTTCCGCAACAAAAATTGATGTCCATAAAAGCTTATATTGATCTCCAACTTTAAGATTGTTGTTGTGATGATGGATGGGACCAAATGATATAATCTTTGGTGAACAGTACTTATAAAATCTTTCATTTAGGCGCAAAAACTTCGGAACCCTTTGGATCTTAGGAATTGAAATTTGATTCTTTTGTTCAAACATTTGTTGCGCCTCTTTCAATTGGAAAAATCTTTTATCCATAAGGTTGTCAATTAGTTTCTCTGTCATGGTCTCGTGGTCGAGTAGTTCAATTGATAATTGTAATTCTAGCTAATTCAGATCGACAATTTTGTACTATTTTATTTGGTGAATTTCAACTCTTCCTTGTTTTCTGCAACCAAAATTAAAAAATTGAATATATATATATATATATAATGAAAAGAAGATTGATTTAGAACATAATAATAAAACTTTACATTGATATGACAAAAATAAAAGATGTTTCTTTTTTTAACTAAAAAAGTTATTTGTTGAGAACATAGTATATATAACATATATTTATATTAAAAATAAAAAGTTACTTAAGAATCTAAAAGAAAATTACTTTGTATTAACTCAATAAAAAGTAATTTACTAACTTTTGTTTTACCTTTAAAGTAAAGTTTGTTTTCTTTCTATCTTCAAACTAAAAAGTGAATTACTAACCAGTCTATCTTAAATATGAAATAAGAGTTAGGGATGGGTAGGTGTGGAAATAAGTAAGACCAAAGCTTTAATACAAGCCTATTTAATTAAAAAAAGTTAGGCTAAGACCACTAAAAAAGTCTTTTAAGCCGACCAGACCGATCTATTTAATTAAATAAAATTAAACTATTTATTACTATAATATTGAGTTTTAGTGAAAAAAATATTAAGTTTTCTTTTTTTTTTTGTTAAATCTTAAATTTGTTAACATTTTCTTAAATTTAAACATACAGATCTACATTAATATTTGACATATGTAAAAATATTATTATAAAATAGAATTAAAATATGATGTTATATAATGTTAGATACTCTAAAAGGTCATGCTAGATATCAAAATAGAACTTAAGTTCATTGACTTCATCAAAATAGAACTTTGTTCGTCTATTTACGAAAACCTAGTGGTGAGTAGTGCAGACTTTCATAACATAATAGTGAAATATATTTTTAAACAGACCTTCAGGTCTTGTTAGACTTTGATAAAGGTCTGGTCATTCCTTAACAATGGAACTTTGACTGGTAATAGGTCAGGCTCGGGATTAATATTTTAAATGTAGACCAGACTCTAACCTTGCAAAACCTAACTCGACTTAGTCTATTTCCACTTCTAGGGGTGGGGCAATGACACGACATTAAAGGCCTATGGATTTAACATGATGAATTGTCTTGCGTCCCATATAAAATATTAAAAGCCATTGTCAATATGTTATCCCTAAAGTAACTGGATATGGATTTCATCTTCACTTTTCCTCCATTGGTCTCTCATTTTCTCTACCTATCTCTTAATTTTATCCTCTCTCTTGATTATAGTTTATGTTTTAATGAATAGAGAATATAGTTAAGAGATGCAGAAAGTGATGAAGGAAAAGTGAAGGAAATTGTCTAAATCCTAAAGTTAGAGTCTCTTGCATTCAACTGAGTGAAAATTGGTGAAACTTTTTTGTTAATGAAAAGAGAGAAATAAGTTAGAATAGAGATATGTTTAGTTCAAAAGAGAGAGGATAATGAAAATAATTTTAGTTAAGTTTAAGATTGATTTAAGAATAGAGAAGTGATTTTTTTTCTATATAAGGTTTGTGGGAGTGATTTTTTTGTTTGGTTTGTGAGGGAGGAGTGATTTTAAATAGGTTATAAATAAATGATTTTTGTAATATTTTATTCTCTCTCTTCCAAACTCTACTAAAATGAAAAATAAACTTAACAGAGATTTTTCTTTTCGGCCTCTTCTATCTTGAAAATTGAATCATGTATAATTATCATTTAAAATATTATCTCACTTTCAATTCCCTCCATATTAATGAATTATTAAAGGGTCAACATTTTACAATAGCTCAAAACAGACTCGCGAGATAACCAAGCAACATGGGGAGCTAGGAGAGGTTCTCGATCCCATGTCAACTACCAAAACCTCTCTCCCCTAGGATGGACCTCAAAAGAAACACCACTAAAAGGAATTTCCTTTTTGAATCATATGAATTTAACATGATATCATTACACAAGATATATAATGTTTGATTTTAAGCTAAATCTTCAATTTGGAGTTTTATAGAGGTTTAAAATTGCATATATTAGAAAATCCTAAAAATAAATTTTATAGTATTAAAATAGTATTTATATGTATTTAAAGTGTAATATTGAATGAGAGAATAGAAAATATTAAAGAGAAATAAATTATATATAGTAGATCAACATTATATTTGAAACAAAACATCAACCACTGCGGAACATTTTAAATAAATTTAACCATCTCTATGACATTTATCATAGATTACTATTAAAGTGGTTCATCAGAATCTAACTTTTAGAGCTGTTAGGTTGATCAAGCTTATAAATATTACTATAATACATATACACCTGATTATTATACTCAAACTAGAATTTTCCCTTGTCATCTCTCATCTCCCAAAAGTTTTTTTTTACAGGGTAACGACGACTACGACGAATAGACAAGCAATGGTTTACGGCGACTACGGCGAGGTGTAACGACGACTACGGCGAGGTGTAATGGCGACTACGACGGGGTGTAACGGCGAGTACAACGAAATGTAACGGCAATTGGCGATCAGTTGTGATTACTGCGATCTTGAGCGGATATCTATGTCTTAATTTTGGGAGATTTTTCAGATTTGTCTCAACTTCTCTCCTAAGGATTTTCAACAACTAATTTCCTTGGTGAGTGTTTTGGTATTTGATGCGATTAGATCCTAATCTGCATCTCTTGAATTCTTGATTTGGGGCTCCTTGCTTTATGCAACTCGGTTACGTTTTTTTTTGCTGATTTTGTCTTATAATGTGGCATGAATTCAATGAGGTTGGCTCTGGTTATGGTTTGTGTAAGGATCATTAAAATTGGCTGATTGTGTTTTGTTTAACTGCTTTGGATCCATATGTGGGAAACGACTTGATTGTTATTGCTTGAGCTGGCTATGCATCACTGTTTTTTACATGTCTGGTTAAGTGAAATAGTAGCTGTTACTTGGATTTGTTGGGCTGACATAGCAGATTTGACTCTGCTACTCTTTAAATTTGAAGGATTCCATCTGATTCACATAATAAGGTCGGATAATCCAGATTTCATACAATCTGATTGGCTACGATTCTGGAAGATTTGGCAGGCTGGTTGGTATCTCTATATAAACCCAATCATGGAAAGGAATACTCACTCAATTCCTACTCAAAAAACAACTTACAACATATACAACTTGAGTAACATGGCAAGTCACATCTCTGAACATTAGGAAACAGTTACTATGCGGTTGGGAGCTCTCCACCTGACGAGCTGGAACATTGTATAGTTGGGAAATTATTGATAGATAAGTTGATCCGCTTTCCGATCATGAAGGATTGACGTGCGTCAATATGGCTTCCAATGAAAGGGGTTACCATTTCGTCTCTTGATGACAGCATATTTTTGTTCCAATTTTTTCATCCTTGGGATGTGACAAGGGTGATCAAAGATGGACCTTGGTTTTTTGATAACCATATGTTGGTGATCAAAAGGCTCGCAGTGGGGGACTCTCCACTTTTTGTGCCTCTTGATACTATTGAAATGTGGGTTCAGGTTTTCAATATCCCTATTGGATACATGAAAGAGGAAGTTGGAATCACTACTGGGAATTATATTGGCAAGTATCTTGCTTTTGAAAAGGAAAATTATTAGGGTCCTTGGAGAGCTTGCATGCGAATTCGGGTTGCCATCAACACAACAACCCCTTTAAAAAAAAGTTAACAATTATAGCAATAAATGGTGACCCTTTCACCGTCAACTTCAAGTATGAGAGACTTGGCACTTTTTGCTTTATTTGTGAAAAAAGAATGGAGATGGAAAATGATACCGGTGCCCGCACTTGGGGAAACTTCCTCAAATCAGATTTAAAAAAAGCAACCAGGGGCAGTGGTAATAAGTGGCTCAAGGAGGTGGTCAAAATGCCTCCACAACCCACAAATCATCACAAGGCAGCTGTTGGTCGAACTGATGCAAATTCGAGTTCTTCTGGTGTCCAAACTACAGGTACGATCAACACTACTAGTTCTGGGTTGAGCATGACTTTGCCACGTCAACTTACTGGTCAAGATCAAGGCATTGAGGGTCACAAAAAGGGTGTGATTAATTCAAATTGTGAGCATATGTTGCTGTTAGGTTCATCCAACACTTGTGGGGAGCCTATGGCAGAGAAGATTCTTGCCAATTCTCTACAAATGGTTAAGGCAGGACTTATGGAAACTGATGAGGGCAGCACTGCACCCAAGAAACGAGGTCGAATCGATGTAACTGCTAATTCTCAAGAGGCTGGACACACAAGTTTGGTTCTAAAAGAAGACATAACAATGAGTAAAGGCAAGTTTGCTGTAGGAGTTGATGAGGCTAACCATGAAATTCCTATGTATTCGAATCCTCTTTTTCAAAAAAATGTTGTAACGGCGGGTACTGTTAAGCAGACCTGCCAAGAGAAATGAGTATTATTAGTTGGAACTGTTGAGGTCTGGGTAACCTAATAGCAGTTCCAAATTTAAAATACCTTGTTCGGAATTATAATCCGGACATTATCTTTATGTATGAGTTTTTGGTGAACTTGAATAAAATTGAAGAATTAAGAGTTTTACTTGGTTATGATTTCTATTTTTCTACTAATAGAGAAGGTCGAGGGGGAGGCATAGCCATGCTTTGGCGCTCATCTTTTCCTTGTGTTATTATTGGTTTTTCAACCAATCATATTGATGTTGAAGCGGAGGAGAGTAGTGTTGGGCAATGGCAGTTGACGGGGTATTATGGCTATCCTGAGAGTCGTCGTCAGAGAGATGCTTGGAACATGCTACGTAACCTTGCACAAGTTTCTAATTTACCTTGGTGCATAATTGGGGATTTTAATGACATCTTGTCTTCAGATGAGAAGAAGGGCAGAGTGAATTGATAGAAGTGGTTAATAAATGGATTTCGACTAGCAGTGTCTGACTCTGAGTTAACTGATGTGCATATAGATGGCTATCCCTTTACCTTGTTTAAGAGTTTGGGAACTGAACGAGCTTGGAAGAACGATTCGGTCGTGCCTTGGCTAATTCTCTATGGCATCAAACATTCCCCAATGAAAACCTTGTCAATCTAGTATCTCAGTTTCAGATCATTACCCTATTTTATTGCGATGTGGGGGAAGAAGACAAACCCGATCTAATTCTCGTACTCTCAAGTTCGAAAATGCATGGTTACTGGAACCTGAATTTGATGATTTTGTTTGATCATGGTGGCTTTCTAACTCCCATCTGGATCTTCTTGCTAAACTAGAAATTTGTGCACATGATATGAAGCCTTGGGGTAGAATCAACTATCATAAACTTCGCCAAGAAATCCCACAATGTAAGAAAGCATTGGAAAGAGAGCGTGAGTTGGGCAGCGATGCAAATGCGGAAAGGTTCACTTATTTGAGGTAGCAAATGACTACACTACTATTCAAAGAAGACATTTTTGGGCGACAACGAGCTAAATCTTTCTTGTTGAAGGAAGGGGACCTAAACACTAGATTTTTTCATGCGACTGCCACATCCAAGCGCAAGGTAAATCGAATTCTCTCTCTCGAGGATGATGGGAACTGGCTCATCGAACATAGTGAATTATGTCGTGTTGCCTGAGACTATTTTACCACTCTTTATCAGATCACACAAAGTGTTCATGCTCTTGTTTTGAATGCCTTTCACGTGTTATTGATGCGGAAGATAATGATAAGTTGCTTGCTCCCTTTTT
The DNA here is from genome assembly GCA_037974755.1 of Cicer yamashitae. Classification (NCBI taxonomy): domain Eukaryota; kingdom Viridiplantae; phylum Streptophyta; class Magnoliopsida; order Fabales; family Fabaceae; genus Cicer; species Cicer yamashitae. Next base: position 41,921,845 of record JBBPBQ010000002.1, read on the forward strand.
AATAGAATAATTCAAAGAAGTTGTTTTTTCTATGGAGGCAGATAAGTGTCTGGGGTCTGATTGTTTGAACCCAGGATTTTATCATCATTTCTGGTCTCTGTGTGGCAGTGAGATTTTTCAACAATGTTGTGACTGGCTCCTGACTAGGGTATTTCCTAGTACACTAATGTAACCAATACAGCTCTAATCCCAAAAGGTGACGAACAGAAGACGATGAAAGATTGGCGGCCTATAGTTGTCTGTAATGTGATTTATAAGATCCTGGCAAAGGCTCTTGCAAATTGATTAAAACAAGTTCTACATAAATGTGTATCTGATAACCAATCAGCTTTTGTACCTAATAGGTCCCTCCTTGACAATGCAACGGCAACCCTTGAAATTTTTCATTACATGAAAAGTAAGACCCGTGGTAGAGTGGGTGACGTCGCATTGAAACTGGATATCAGCAAAGCTTATGACTGCATTGATTGGGGTTACCTTCGAGAGGTACTGACTACTTTGGGTTTTGCAGATCAGTGGGTGAATAATGATTATGTTGGTCATATTCTCCCAGGAAGAGGTCTACGACAAGGTAATCCACTGTCACCGTATCTATTTATCTTATGTGTGGAAGGGCTCTCGGCGTTAATAAAAAAGGCATAAAGTTGTTGTGACCTCCATGGAAAAAAAGTGTGTCGAAACGCCCCAGTTATTTCACACCTTTTATTTGCAAATGACTGCTTCTTGTTCTTTAGGGCCTCTATTAGAGAAGCAGAGACTATGATAAATATATTGTATGTTTACGAAGTTGCGTTCGGTCAAGTTATAAATTTGCAAAAATCTGAAGTGTTTTGTAGTAGAAATGTGAATGAAGACTTGAAGGGAAGGATTACAGACCTTCTAGGTGTGCGCTTGGTATTAGGAACTGGAAAATACCTGGGAATACCTTCAATGATTGCTAGAAGTAAAAAAAATACTGTCAGATTTATTAAGGATGGAATTTGGCGGAACATTAATTCATGGAGCAGTAAAAGTCTCTCCCGAGCAGGCCCAGAAGTCATAATTAAATCTGTTCTCCAAGCTATTCTGTCCTACATAATGAGCATATTTCTGCTACCCCCTTCTTTTGGAGATGAGATTGAAAAAATGATGAACTCATTTTGGTGGGACAAGCTCGCAATTCACAAACGTGATGGAGGTGTGAGTTTTAAAAACATTAGCGCTTTCAATCTATCCATGCTTGGTAAACAAGGATGGCAGTTATTATCTAACCCGGACAGCCTTGTCACTCGTCTTTACAAAGCTAAATATTTTCCCCAAAGTGATTTTTTGTCTCCTAACCTTGGTCACAATCCAAGCTATGTTTGGAGGAGAATTTGGAGTGTGAAACTGCTTTTGCATGCGAGATCTCGTTGGAGTATTGGAAACGGATCCAATATCCCTTTGTGGAATAACAATTGTCTACGTGATGTGTCTAATCTTGTTAAACCGCCAGGGGTGCCTAATCAGCATGCAAAGGCTTGTGTTGATAGTTTGCTTATGCCTTGGCAAAAAGAATGGAATAGACCCCTTGTTACAACAATGTTTGATCCTAGCACCGCTCAAAAGATTTTCAAAACACCTCTTTTTAATTTAGTGAGAGAGGATACCGGGGTTTGGAAAGCCGATTCTAGTGGTATGTATATTGTAACATCCCGACGCTTACCGTTATCGACGATGTTAGTCACGACCTTCTCGTCCCCTATCCACCTAGTGGAAATAACGAGTTTTTGCCTTCAGTGGGATTTGAGCTCGGTACTTGGGAGATAAGTACCGCCTCCACACAATCCCACTACCAAGTACCGGGATCGAATCCCACGGAAGGCAAAAACTCGCTATTTCCATTGGGTGGATAGGGGGCGAGAAGGTTGTGACTAACATTGCCGATAACGGTAAGGGTCAGGATGTTACATATACTGTCCGAAGTGCCTACCAGTTTTGTCTGAATGACTTCATTGATACTTCAATTTTCAACTACACGATAAGGGTGTCAATTGTCCTGATCACTATGCTCGGCGTGATGATGGTGTCGAAGATAGTTTGCATGTCTTCTTTTTCTGCATGATTGGTAGGAATTGTTGGCAGCAATGCAGTTTTAGAGATATGGTACAGGCGGTCACTATTGGAGCGAACTCTGCCGCAACTGTGATTTTTGCTATTTTGTAAAGAGTCGATCATACCCAAGTGGCCTGGATGGAAATGATCGTATGGTGTTTGTGGCAACAAGGAAACAATCGCATATGGCACAACATCAGTGAAAACCCAATGCAAGTTTTCAACCACAATATGCGACTACTAGAGGAGTGGAAGTTGGCACAAAATCTACAACAATGGAGAAAGTTGGATAATATAATTAACTCCCCCACTATTTGGCTCAAACCCAATGATGGAAGGTATAAATGTAATGTAGATGCCTCTTTCTCTAACCTCTTCGATCGTGTTGGCATTGGTATCTGTATCAGAGATGATGGAGGACATTTTGTCCTAGCTAAAACAGAATGGTTCACACCCATCTGCTTAGTAACTGAAGGAGAAGCCATCGGGTTATTAAGTGCTTTAATGTGGGTCCACGATCTTCAACTTACACCAGTGGATTTTGAATTAGATTTGAAGGGTGTTGTGGATCGTTTTCATTCCATCAAGGAAAACAAGACTGAATTAGGTGTTATTGTTTCTGATTGTCGAGCTATTTTCCATTCTCATTTTAGAAACTCCAGAATTGAGTTTGTTAGGAGACAAGGAAATGAGGCGGCTCATGCGCTAGCCACATCTATCGCTAGTCCTCATATTTTTATTGATATTCCAAATTGTATTCATGACATTATTATTAATGAAATGCTATAAGCACTTTTGAGTCAAAAAAAAAATCTTTCATCTCCCTCTCCTATATTCTTCTTTGCTCTAAACCTCCCCTTTGGAGAACCTTTCGAGCCACCAATAACCACACCACAATCACTATTGAACTCATTCTTTCTTCCTCTACAAAACCAATCTTCACCAACAACACAAGAATTAAAAAATCAAGCCTAAAAAGAAGAGTATGTTGCTTTGTACCATATTGTTGAGCAATTAATTCAATACTAGTCCCTAACTCCACAACGTATAGTGCATGATTCAATAAGAACCCAAATGAATCTTTAGAATTAGGGACCGGGCAGGTCCGATGATAAGGCTATTATAACAATCATTTTAGACTTTTATGAAAAATAAAATTTTTACTCTATTAAAATGCCTTTAAAAAAAAATTTACTTAATAAAAAAGTCTTAAATTTTAAAATTAATTTAGTAATGTTATGATAAAATTTAGAAAATTCGATTTAGAGTTTATATTAAAATTCGCTTTAGACCTCCAAATATGTTGGGTCTGGCCTGATTATAGATAACAAGGGAATAGTCTAAAGATAGAAATTATTTATGTATATATATGATTAGGTGTATATGAACTATAGTATTATTTGTAAACTTGATCAATCCAAGGACTTTAAAACACTAGAACATGATGAAAAACTTCAATAGCGGTCTATATTAATGAAATGTCACCTCTCTTTCATAGTTGTTATAAAGCTATTGTGTTCTATGTTCACAAAAATTGTGGCCCATTTGCTTCGGGTAGCCTTTATTATATTTGAAGGTAAAGACATTACTTCGAAGAGGATAGGTTCAATAGACATAGAAATCAAACAAATAACTCGAACAACCTTTGGCCTCAACTACCAGAGGAGGCTAAGGAAGAGAGTAGTAAAAAACGAATTGATAAATTAGTAGTGTAGGTATGAATGAAAAAATTGAGGAAAAAAATGGTATATTTTTAAAACGGCGTAAATATATCTTGTAAAAATTGAGATATTATAAAAAGAATAAAATAAAAATATAACAAACTAGGGGCAGTTTTATCATTCTACATCAATAGGTGATTTTGAAGTGTTTTCTTTCTAATTTGAGGAGAAAATAATTTTGAGTGGATTCCACCAAATATGCTTCTTTCTTTTTATTTTCAATTTATTCTAAAGAAAGAAATGTTTTTCTACACATGTGCTTTCTTATCTAATTTTTTCTTTATATTTTCTTTGTTTAAAATATAGACTTAATGCAATCATGACACGTCAAACTCAACGACGCGAGGTGATCACTATATTGTAAGTCTATAATAGATGCAACTAGTAAGCATGCATCCTTATAGAAAATGTATCCCCTATATTTTTTATGGTGAATCACTTTAGTGACTTTAGTGTATTTTAAAGAAAAATTGATGATTAAAATAAATTACTAAAAAATATTTAAATGAGAGAAAAAATTTAATTAAAAGAGAGATAAAAACAACGTTACCAAAAGATAGAGGAGTCAAATTTAGAAGATTTGTTATTTTGAATTCCAAGAAATGTTGCTCATTAGGTACTAAAGTTTTTTAAAATCATTAGAGGCATTCTAAGCTCATTAGTATAACTTTTAGACGTGATGGAATCGATGAATAGTATGTTTATTAGGTACTAAAGTTGAAAATGATAAAAAATATGTGAAATGTATACAAGATCTACTTAACTCCTAGATTGATAAGAGCTCCTATTAATACTATAATATAGGTTTTAATAAAGAAAAAGTTTTTGTTTATTTTCATATCCACAAAGTAAACGGATGTCGGAGATAAGACACTCTGAAGTCAAGTTGTTAGATTTCAACTAACTAGAGAATTGTTGGCTTCAGAATGAACTCTCACAATATAATATTTGTGAATATGTTTTTTTGCAGTCAAATCACTTTTTTATAATGTTTAAGTTTGTAAGTTAAATATAGTTATTTGATAACGATTTTCTCTTACAATTTTATAGTGTTTTTTATATGTTACTTTGAGTAGAGTCAGTTGTGTTTATTGTGTAATATATTTTGTTATTTTTTCTTATTATCTTGATAAAAATATTTAAAGATTCATTATAATTAATTTTATATTATTTTACATTTATCAGTTAATTTAATCATTAATTTTACCAAATATTTTAAATTAGCTTACTATATTCGTGAGGATGTATTCACCTTAACATTAATTATTGTCTTGATGTTTTGTGTTTACTCAATATTCTAAATATTGAAGAAGAACAAAAATTTGATACAGAATAAAGATCGAATCTGAAATAAGTTTATAAATTAGACATATTACTAGTCTTACAAGCCTGTTTTAAATTTAAAAATATAATACTCTATTTAGATTTATTAGTTACAACAAAAGATTTTGACTTTTAATTTCTTTTTTCTTTACTAAGATTTATAATTTCTTAAACCATTTACTTAAAGATATTTACAAGACAAAAATAAAAGAAAATAAAAACTCACCAACATTAATTAATTTTTGGATTTTGATAGGAGAATTTGAAGTTATGGACACGATATGCTGCTGGTTGATCCAAATCTCGTGTTCCCTTTCTTTCTTCTAAAATGATTGACACAAACAACATTAAATGTATAAATTTGTTGGTTTATTTATAGTTAAGACTTAAGAGAAGTCTTGTCATGCAGAGAAAATAATTAACTAGTTTGAAATTACATACTAGAAGAACAAATAAATAAATAAATAAATAAATAAAAAGAAATATATCGGCTTTAGTACCTTTATCAGCACATATATTGATTTTATGAAACCAAAGAGTCGTAAAACATCTATACTCCAATGAAGAGTGAAATCTTAGTAACAAAGGAAGGAAAAATGAACAAAAAAGAGATTCCAAAAAGTGTGAGGTTGAAGAGTGTTGAGAGTAAAATTGAAAAGGATAGCTTTAGTGCGGAAATAATAATAGCGTTTGTATGGTGCAAAACAAAGAAATATTTATATTTAGGAAGATGTATAATGCAGAGTTGGCAAGATGCATTATTTGAGGGGATTGGGGAATTAATGCTGCCAGCGGCACCTGTAGTTTTGCTTTTCAAATCTTTAGTTTCTCCTTTTTTCTTGGACATAGTCTCTCCTTTTCAGAACTTTAGTTGTTTCGTAAAATAATAATAATAATAACTTTAGTTGTTTTTTTTTTTTCACAAAGAACTTTAGTTGTTTCAGCTTGTGTTTTTAAGGATTATTTTTTGAATAACCCTTATTTCAAAAAAAATTATCAAACAATTCTTTTTGAAAATTGTATATAAAAATATTTTTTTTTTGTTATAAGTCGCCTTTGTATTGGCAACTTTCTTTAGAAAGCAGGAGTTTGCAAAGGCTTCTTTAAGATAATTTTTTTTAAATTAACAATATATATATATATATATATAAAATTCATTCATAAAAAACAACAAAAATTACGTAGATTGATTAGAGTTGCATTTGGACAATGTTTTCGAGTATGACCAGTTAACTAACAAAGTCTGCATTTTCTTGGCACTTTTTCTCTAACGTCCATTTTAGTTCTAATATGAGTACTATTTAGACGACGTTTTTTAATTCTCTGTATTTCAGGAATGTGATACAATGTTTTACCTTCATATGTAGGCCAATATCCTTTATTGAATATAAGTGGAAACTCTTCTTTGTAGATGTTGAATACATTAACCTTGTACACGTTAGGAAGATACACTAAATAGTTTTAACGAGCGTAAGAACATGCAACTATGACATGTGAACAAGGCACGTGTATAGCTTGAAATTTTCCACAATCGCACCATTTTCTTTGAAGGTTGACTTCGAAATGACCAATTGGTCGCAGCTCTCTTTGGTTTACTGTTTCATGCACCATGAAAGAATAACAATTTCAGTCGAATCACATGACTTGGTTAGTGTTAGACTTGCCAACTTCATATTTAATCTTCTCCATGCAATCTTCTGTGTATACTCGACCAAAAGCTAATGATGCCTAATGTTGTTGTCCCCTTTCTACATATAAAACTCCCAATCTATAGTAAGTTGATTGGACCAAAGCAGTGATTGGGAGATTGTGTGTATCCTTGTGCATTTTGTTGATTGACTCGAAAATGTTTGTTTTCATGTGTCCCCATTGTTGACCTTGAGAATACGCTATAGTCCATTGATTTGGAGGGATATTATCGACCCATCTTAAAGCCTCTGGATTTGCCATCCCAATTTCATTTAGGTAATATTTGAATGATGGCTCACTTAAAGTGATAAGTGTAAAATATACTAAGAAGAATTAAATCATTACCCGTACAAAAAACTTTTTTTTGATGTTCCTTGTCGTTGAACTCTTTCATGAAATTTGTTGCAATGTGTCGGATGCAGTTCACATGTGTTGACGGAGGTGTGACGTACCTTCTCAGATTTTTTTAAAAAAAGCTCCAAGCACCCCTCGTCTCACCTTTTACAAGTGCATAAGCAATGGGAGTTATATTTTTGTTCCCATCCTGTGCAATGGCTAGCAACAGAGTCCCCTTGTACTTGTCGTACAACCAAGTTCCATCCACTAAGATAAATAGTTTACAAATTTGAATCCAGAGATGCACGGAGGGAAAACCCATAATAGTTGTTTGAAAATTTTTGAACCCCGTAATAGAGTATTAGCGGAATATGCAGGTGATACTTGCATTTCCGCAATAGATCCTGGAAGAAATTTTTGCATAGCCAACAACCACCTTGGAAGGCCTCTGTAAGACTTCTCCCAGTTCCCATAAATTGTTTCAATAACTTTGTTCTTTGCGATCCATATCTTTCTATAGGTTATTGTGTAGTTGTAATCATCACCTTCACTTTAATTGATGGGTCAACTTTCAAAAGCGACTTTATGCTTTCACATATGATGTTAGAGTCAAGCTTGGTATGATCTTGCGACATAGAGGAATTTGCACAATTGTGCGGCCCCTTCAAATGACCAATCACCCATTGCTTATTTTTTTGGCTTAGCAATGCCCTGCATTTGAACAAGCATTGTGGATTCACACATTTAATGACATACCTGTATTGATCAGATTGCACTACACGATAATTGAGTGAGTGTTTTATGTGGTAGTGCTTAATTGCAAGTTGGCAATATGGTTTGCTATTAAAATTCATTCCAATCTCAAGAGATGCATCTAATGGAGGTGGTTCATTAGAAGGCATATCAAATTTGGCGAATTGGTCAGCATAATTCAAGTTTAGGTTACACATATGGAATGGTGGATCGTATGTCATTGCAATTACATGGGGTTTTGGCTCTAGGTCTTCGGCGTCGTCCTCCTCCTCCTCCTCGTCAAAGTATGTGTTTTCTTCACTTTCCTCAATTATTTCTTCTTGGTCAAAATCGCCCACATCACCTAGTGGAATATACGGTTCAGGTTGAGATGGTTCAGGTTCAGATGTTTCGATTTGGTCAAAGTATGGCTCGGGTTGGTATGATTCGGGTTGATATGGTTCAGGTATGTAAGATTCATAATAATAAAAAGAATGAGTTTGTTGTGTTTGAAAATTGTATTCAGGGTGAGGTATGGTTGAGGATGATGGTTGACCAACATTTGATAATGGATGATCATCCTTAAACGTGACATATAACTCGATAGAGTCGAGTTGCGGCTACTGTTTATGAACATCAAATGTGAGTTAAACATCTTTGCCGTCTTCAACATTTAACAATTCATAATGAACTAGACCTTGGCAAAATGAGACAAGGTGTCGAAAAATAATATTAGCCACCCTCTTATTATTTTCTAACTTCAACATTTCTTTAATTTTTTTCTTTAAGTAAGTAAGGTTGCATCCAGAATGAATTCAAATACCTTTTTTTCCTCACTTTTGAAATATTTACCAATATCTTGTCTTCCACATATTTCGCCATTGTAGTAAATAAGGTAAACTACATCTTTTTTGTGACATTGATATGATTTAACAAATTCAGATGAAACGTAAAGAAAATAATAAAAGATAGTTATACACACACAACAAGCTACGCATGCACACACACAACAGATTCTTTTTCTAGAAGCTTTGGCAAATAGCCTTTCCAAAGGGCGACTTCATTTTACCAGTTTTGGCAAATCGCCATTCCAAAAGGAGCCTTTGATGGACCTTTGGAAAATCGCCATTCCAAAAGGCGATTTGGCGATGGAATTAGAACATATTATTTGCATATTGGGAACTCACAAAAGACTTACAAAACTCACATTTGAATATATTCCTCTTCGTCCTGTCCTTCATCTAGAGATTACGCATTTTGAAAATGGACTACTCTTCATGTGTGAAGCCATGCATGGCCTCCTGTTGGTCATTGAAGTCCTTAATTGAACAAATATGGATTTGTGAAATGGGGCCAATTGAATTTTATGTTACGATTGTTCGTTCGACAGATGAAATTTTATTACTTCTTCGACCACGAACTCAACCATAGTTGAAACTCTATATATAGGCCAAGTTTATGATCATTCTCTACACACCAAAATTTCACTCTTCCACTCTTCAAATATACATATTGCTTCTTTGCTCTTAGTCACAATTTTATTGTCATCAAAATGACATTGTTATGGAATGATGATAATCACAGATCAGCGCTACACCACATTCAAAATTTTGTAAGCAATACAATACGTTATGTTATATTTTTAATCTTTTCTTATACATTTTATACTAAGTTTTATTCTAAAATATAGTTTCATTCTAATTCCTGCAAATATAGGATTCATCTCATTCTAATCTCTTGAAACATATTTTTAATCTTTGCTTATAGCCATAAACGCATTGCACCAAATTCTTTAATAATTCCACCGTTAAATCAAGCTAGGTTTGGTAACGTATCGCAAACAGAAAACTATAAAAATAGGCAATTCACTTATTACTGCTTTTGTTGAAAGATGGAGACCTGAAACCCACACGTTTCATCTTCCAACGGGTGAATGTACCAAAACATTAAAAGATGTTGCACTGCTACTTGGATTATGTGTTGGGGGTAAAGCAGTTACTAGATCAACTATGGTATCATCGACATATGATTTTTTAGATTTGTTAGGAGTCATGCTACCTGAATCTCAAATAAAGAAAATTTTATAAAATTAAAATGGCTGAGAGAAACATTTTCAATGTTAACTCCAGAATCGTCGGACGAAGAAAAAATTATACATTGTAGAGCATACATTTTAGGATTGATCAGCAACATATTAATACTTGACAATTCCCACAACAGAGTGTCGCGTCCGGTTTGTCTGCAAAAAAGTCGCCACCAACTTTATTTTATTTTTTAAAAGGGAAAATTAGGGAAAACCTAAATTAAAGTTCTTGATTCAAAAAAACGGATTCGGGAGTCGACTATGAGTAGGAAAAGTAGTATTACCCTACATCGTCCGTTAAAACGGCCACCCTATAAATAATTGTATACAAATTATTTATTTATTTAATTAGTTATTTTACCCCTAAAAGAATAATAAAAAGGAAAATAAATAATTTCCATTAATAAAAGAAGGAAAAATACTTTTTTATTAATTTGGTTTGACAAGGGGAAGTATGTGAAAACAACGTAACACGGTGGTATGTGAACGAAACAGATGGACGCGTCGGTGAAGTAGCATGTTAAAGGATTTGCTCGTGCGTTGTCGGATATGTCGAGGCACAAAGGCCACCAACGGTTGGGGGTGAGTGATGTGGCGCGGCGAGTGAGGATGAATTTCATCCGGCGGCGGCGATTATTAATTATAATCCTAAGGGAAAAACTATTTATTCGTTGTTATGATTTTTTTTTTGAGTTATTTGATAAAGACGTGATATGAGTTTTCTGTTATATTACAATAGGGTGAAATTTGTTTTCTTGGTGATTGATTTATAACCATCAATTATTTATATTTTTTTTTAGTATTTTGTGTTGCAAAAAAAATAACTTTAGGAACAGACAACTTTAGAAAAATGAAAGCTTAACATATAAGTTTATTTTTTGCATAAATAGAAAAAGTGAAAAAAAAAAACTACGTTTTTTAATGGGATGAAATACAAAGACTAATAAGAAGAAAATTAGATGAAATAATAAGAAAGTGATACCTTACTATTGAATTAGTTTCGCTGGACTGATTTTCTCAAGATCAGATTCTCTACTCATCTTTTGCCTATTATTCTCTCTTCTTGTTTTTTTTTACTCAATAGTGCTCCCCTTTTCTACTATTGTTGTCGATTATCTATAGAATTTTTGGGTGTAGGTTACAAAAGACAAGAGAATAATTGCCAAGTGATCACCATTTTTATTACTATTAATCTATTTCTTTTCAGTTTCTTTTCATTCAATTGATCACAATTATACTGATTTTTATTACCATTGATTCATTTCTTTTAGGTTTCTTTTCATTCAATTGATCACCATTATACTTATTTTTATTACCATTGAATAATTTCTTTTCGGTTTCTTTTCATTCAAATGATCACCATTATAATGATTTTTATTACCATCAATCAATTTCTTTTCATTCAATTATATATGTTTTTTTTTTATGTTTTAGAAAAGAGTGAAAATTTATGAAAAGGAATTAGAGGAAAACAGGAACCAAAAGCATCCATGATTTTATAAAATTTAAAGGCCTAACTATTTATATTTATTATTATTTTTATCATTATATTTTATTTTTCATTTTTGTATATTTTGTTATTTTTCATAAAAAGTCTAAAAGTAGCGAACAAAATTAGGTGTCAACACATAGTACATATTATGTGGTTGCACTTGTTAATAGATTTGCGAGAAACGGGAGAATACAGTTGGGGTTCAGCGTGCTTGACAACACTTTATAGAGAATTCTGCCATGCATCTGAACCTAGTGTTATGTCGATGGGTGGATGTTCACATCTATTTCAAACTTGGGCATGGTACCATATGTCATTTCTTCCACTAATAAGTAATCTTGAGCCTCATTTTCCGTTCGCAAAAAGGTAAATATTGTATTTATAAAACTATTAATTAATTCACAAATGTTCAAATTTATTTTTGTAGATATAGTGGAAAGGGTATAAAATTTGGCGATACACCTCATTATCATTCTGCTGAATATCGATCAAAAATCGATCGCATGAGCGTTAATGATGTAATACATTAAAATATTAATTTATATTTATTATTTTATTTTTTTCTTATGCATACGTTACTAACAAACCTCTTATATATTAGTTAATCTGGAGGCCTTATCTACGTCTAACCTACGAAAATCCAAAAGACAATTGGCTATGGAATGCATCTGCATATTTGAATGGTTTCTACATAATAGAAATGCATCAAATAGATAGAGTGAAACAAGTCTGCTATAGTTGGACATTATTCTACAAAAATGAGAACAAAGAGTGGAATGAACGAAAAAATCATATTCTTCATGGCCATCCTTTAAATGTTGAATTTAAATCAAGTTATGAATACATGATTTGGTTTTGCAAAAATTCCAAACGATTTATTTATGTAGAAAACCAATTGGCTGATCCTCGTGTCAATCCACCCCAACCTCCACCACAATCTACCCAACATTTTTCCAAGAACCAATGCCCAACACAACACAACAAAATCAATATTATATACTAACACCGCCTGACACTCAACAACCTCCTCATACTTATTCTCACACATCACATTAATCTTACGAGTTCACGCTGTTGGAACCAAGTTCATTTTATACTTAGAATTTTTATGATAACAAAAGTATTTTACGAGAATAATATATTTGATTTCAAAGAGTATGAAAAAAAGATATGGTCAAGATTTGTAGAAGATTTTATCAAGATTTATCTACAAAAAAATATAAACAGAATCAATCTGAAGAATCTACAATCTCAATCTAACCAAAAAAGTAATATAATCAATTTGAAGCCCAAATTTTAACTATAAATAGATACTCAAGGCTGAAGAAAAAAAATCATTGAAAAGCAGAAAAGAGTGGTCTTAGAGTTCAAAGAGAGAAATACTTGTTTAAGTTAGAAATATTTTCTAAGTTTTCTTTTCTTAAAGTGTGAGAGTTATTATTATTATCAGCTATGTTAGAAGCAATTACTCAAGTTCCAATCTTTTGTATCCAATCCGATAGTGGTTTAGTTCCTTCGTCAATCTGGGGTTGTCAGGTTGTTAGGAGAATATTTTACTTATAGGGTCAAGGTGGTTAGTTCCTCAAAAGTCTGGGGTTGTCAGGTTGTTTGGGAAGACTAGCATGGAGGGTCAGGTGCTTTGTAATTCAAGGTATTTGAATTAGTGGATTAAAGCCTTCTAAATGAGGGGGCTGAATGTAGCCAAGTTAATGGTGAACCAGGATAAATATATGTGTCAAATTATTTATACTTTCACTGTTTACTGCCTTTGAATCTAATTGCTTCTACTCCAAGTAAGTCACCAAAAACAAACTAGTTTTTTATTTATTTTATAAATTAGCAAAAATTTATCAACTTTGGCAAACACAATTCAACCCCCCTTCTCGTGTCTGCACCTTCACACGTCGGGGGAACAATTTAATTTTGACAACCAACAACCACAACAAGGAGACAATCGTCGACTATACTTTGCATCAAGCGAAGATGAATTACTTTATTACACGTTCAATACTCATTATAATACACTTGAGTCCGCTGCCCAATTACTTAATAATATGTATCAACAAAACTTTCAGATTCCAAGTTTTGGGAATGCATATACTTCATTAAATCAAATATCGAACTGGACTCAAGAAAACCTTAGCAATGTGGTACTGGAGACCACCTTTGACATTAATTTTATTGTGATTTTTGTAAAATTTGTGATGTTCTTTTTTATGAATGAATTATATTAAATATTTATATACATATATATTTTGTTAATTTAAAAAATAATTGAATGTAAAAAAAAATTCTCTTAAGGAAGTCGCATTTGCAAACTCGGGTTTACTTAAGGAAGTCACCATTTGCAAAGACAACTTGTAACTAAGAAAAAAAAAAGTATTTAGGTATATAATTTTAAAAAGAGAGTAGTTTGGTAATTTTTTTTGAGATAAGGGTTATTGAAAAAAAAATCCCAGAATTTTTGGCTTTTGGCTGAAAATTATATATTATAGATTCATTCTACATCTTCTATTTTTTTCTCCTTAGATATCACATATCTAAAGGGCTCTTCACTAGAAATAGAATGATGTAGTTATCTAGAATATCTATCTTTAAAAAAAAAATCTGCAAAATCCCTGTATCACGAACAATCTTAGGAAGTAAATTATAGTCGATAACAATAACATTTGAAGATGCCATACTTGGGACCACAACCTTTGAATGTAAATTAACTTCTGATGACTCTTCATCATATGCATAGTTTTCATTGTTTTTAGTTTTATTTAATGAAATATTTGTGTTCTTATTTCCTTGATTAAGTAGATATTTATTTGTAGTTTTGCGTTAATTCTTTGTTTTAGTGCAGTGCTGAATTTTAGTGAGAAATCAACATGACCTATGAAGAGTATTTCAACCATATCTGGAGTTTTAGATGTCCAATTGGAGTCACATCAAGTGCAACTGAAAGCTACGTTCCATATCTACAGCTTTCATGAAGACACAAAAACCCAATTCGGACTCAAAAGAGGAGAAAAATGCACTAAACGCCAGATAAAAGATTCTGTGCGCTACAAGCGCGCCCGAGGCGCATTTCCACAACATTTTCTCATCTATATTCGATCCAGGTGTGCATGAAGCACGCGGCACGCATCGGAACTCATTAAAACCCTTTTTTTATCACTTTTTAGGTATCTTTTGGACTATTGGGAAGTTGGGAGATTTGTGCCCTAGCAGAGAAACTCAAAGACGGCTGTGCTAACACCATTGGAGCAGTTTTATCAAGAATCATTCATGAATCATTCTTGTAATTCTTCTCTAATCTCTGTCGCTGTCATGAGTAACTAAACCCTATTTGTTAGGGACGAGTGTAACAAGATGAAACCCTTATTTTTCTGATTTGATTTCTAGTAATATGAATGAGTTTATTGAATTATTTTTCTCATCTCTGTGGTTAATGCTTTTTATTGCTTGATGAACATTAAAATTTTCTACAATTCGTATTTTGAAATGAAAGTGGACTTTACGAATGCTTGAGATGAGAAATTCATGAATTTGTAGTCTAGGGATAGATGCAGGTCATGAAACCAATTAAATTAGTTGCAAAGGCAATAGTTTAACAAGAGAATTCTTGTACGGTAAGGCTTAATTCTAATCTTAAATCTACTAAGGAATTAGGGGTTACTTTGGAATTATAGGTTCTATCACTAAGACATTAGGGCAAGAATAATAACGAGAATTTGGTAATAATTCAATAAAGGAATTCAGTAACTAGGAAAAAATTAGACACCAAGGTTGGATTTGAAGTGAGACTCATCCCTGACATTTTTCTCATTATAAAGGATCAATTTTATTACTGTTGTTAATTTTAAATATTACTTCAATCAATTTGGGAACTTGTTGTTCAATTTTAGTAATTAAATATAATTTGATAGTAAAACGCAATCCTTGAGTTCGACACTCGGTACTACCATTTTATTATTTGCAACGATTCAGTACACTTGCTAAAACGCTATCAACTTCTAAATAAGTAGAGTTTTGATGGTTTTGAAGATTGTTTTCCTCTACCACGACGTTACTCAAAAAACTAACAATATGCATATCTGAATATTGATGATCTTCTCGAAGATGATTTGTGTTAGCTGAATAAGATAAGTTGGAACCATAAATCTCGTGAATTACATTTTTTGTACTTTATGTAGTCTGAACTTCAGATTCCTGAAGTGTTTCTAGAATGATTTCTAAATCCCCAAAATCAATTGAATCTGAGTTAGAAGCTTTTTCACAATTTTTATCATTTTTTTCCTGATCAATTCAAGGTAGATTATTTGTTAACAATGTTGCCACCTAATTCAACGTTGGAGATATGATCAACAAAAAAAAGAATTAACAACACGATAAGTATTATTACCATTAATATTTTTGTTTGCACTTTCACTTTCAACATTGTCTAGATCACTCTTGAGTGAGAGTGTTTTGTCTTTACCAAGTGTCTTATGAAATAATTTTTTTTATAGTCACTTGGTTTCTCATTTGTTCTTTTCTCAGGAGTAAAATAGAGTCATTAACAAATGTTTCGATAGTTGCTATGACTACATCTTTGTTCTTTTAGAGTACATTTTAGTACTTCCATTTCTTTGCTTATAAGCTTCTCAAGGAAATCAGACTGACTCCTTTACTTCAGCAATTGGGCCAATCTTATGTTCTTTCTCCTGCGAAATAGCAAGCAATCTTGGTGCCATAGACTCATGGTTCAATAGAGTTAGGATGAAAATATAATTTTCTCATATTGTCATCCATAAGATGGGATTATTCATCGTGCAAAACTCATGATAAAGAGATAATTATAAAAGGATCTAGTAATATATTAAAACATAATCTCAACTATATTGAATGACACGTCACACACTTATGTGCCACATTATAACATTTGCGCCACATCGTTTATATTTTTACGTGGCACCCTTCATATGTCTCTACTATTCATCTCACATATTATATTCCTCAATTAAGCTTTTGCATCTCACACATCATATACACAAGTTACAAACCCTTTCAAAAAAACTCATCATAAAAATAATTATACCATCTTCTCACTCCAATCAACTTTTGCGGCTCCTCCAATTCTAACTTTACATATCCTACAGAATAAATTTTCATGGCATATTTGATATTCTCTATAACAATTTGCAGCTTATGTCCTATTAAAAAAATTGTAGCTTGTGTCCTCAAATAAAATAAAATAAAATTATTTTCATCTACAAAATTGATAGACATTCAAACACAACCTCTTTCAAATTCATCTTGCATCTCACTCAACCATGATAAAATATAAACTTTTAAAATAATGTGATCTTAATTTTTTAATTTTAATAACAAAATTTAATCAATGACATTTTACTCCTAAATACAAAATATTGCAATTTTGGTTTTTTTTAATAGTTAATAAATAATTTTTTGATAAAATTATTTAAAAATAATTGAAATCGAAATTTACTTTAAACGAAATATTTGAAGTTTCAACAAATAAATACATATTAATACTAAATTAATTTATCTGATTTTGGACCCAAACCTCCTATAAACTCTTGAGTGTTCCTCAACAACCAAACTATAACTTAATTCAAATATATATATATATATATATATATATATATATATATTCATTGTAATTCATTACATATAAATACATATGTTTTTATTGTAATTCATTATATATAAATACAAATAAATTATCGCTTAAATTGCAACAACAAAAAATTAATAAATTTTCAACGAAAATGTTATATCTCTAAAGTTATCAGAAAATTCCGTAAAAAAATAAAAACACAAATTGGAATGAAAGTATCTCGACACATTTCAAGGTACATATTTTGAGTTTCAAAAATTGGATGTTTGAAAAATTGAATTTATATGTAAGAAGGAATTCAAGAATTTGCACTTCTCTTTCATTTTATTAAAATTTCATCACACATTTAGTATTCTCTATATCAATTTGTAGTTTATGTCGTGTTAAAAAAATGTAGCTTATGTCCTCAAATATTTTTTAAACAAATATTTTTATCTACAAATTTGATATGACCTTAAAACACGACCTTTCATGTTTAATCAATTTATTATTAGAGGAACCAAATTCATCTCGCATCTCACTCAACCATAATAAAATATAGACTTTTAAAATAATGTGAACTTATTATATTTTTAATAAAAAAATTTGATCAACGACATTTTACTCTTTATACAAAAGATTGCAATTTTAATTTTTTTTAATTGTTAATAATTTTTTTTTATAAAGTTATGTGATAAATAATTGTAATTGAAGTTTACCATAAACAAAATGTTTCAAGTTTCAACAAATAAATACACACTAATACTAAAATTAAGTGGAAAATTCAGTTATAGCTAATATTTTACTTTTAATCTTCTTTTGAAAATTATAATAATGGCATATTCAATATCATTATTAATAGCTGAAACATATATTTTTATAAGTAAATACTAGTAAATTAGTGGTTATATTAGTTTTATTAGATTTTGAACTCCAGAAGTTTACCTTAAACAAAATGTTTCAAGTTTTAACAAATAAATACACACTTCGGTGTCTCTCACTTAAATTGCACTAAAAAAAATTAAAAAAAATTCAATAAAACATTAAAGTAAACAAAATATTACATCTCTAAAAAAAAATCTAAAAGTAATTACAAATCTTTAGAGTATCATCGTAGGAAGATCTTAATGTAAAATATTATGATTGTTTTATCTGTGTTACACAAAATGATTAAGTACAAGTCGTTTTTGAAATTGGTTGTGTAGGATACATTTAAGAAATCATACACCTATCATTCAAAAACAATATATTTTATTATGTGAATATGATATCCTTAGCGCACAATTACAAAGATTAATCTCTCGAACCAAATTGGACTACAATGGACGACAAAACTCTCCTTCAAAAGATTTAACATTGTTGTATTCTCATAAAAAGAAATATATACTATAACACATTTCCATATTTACAATTTAAATAAACTATATAATCGATTTTAGTTTTTTGATGTATTAATGCTACCATATGTTGGCAAAGAAAAGCTTACAACTTAATTAATTATATTTAAAAATTTATTATTATATGATTCAATCTCTTGCTATTTATCAATTAACCTCATTTTAGCAATATAAATAAATAGATTATTCCATCCTAGATGATTTTAGTTCTTTTCCCATTCTATTTTTTCGTTATCGGTCTTTTTATTTTATTAATAATATTTTTAGGGTGTCTAAATATTTATACGTAAATAAAAGTGTCAATACAATTGGGATATCAATTAAAAAATATTATTCAATCCCGACTCTCTAATTTCAAGTTTACAATACATTTTATTGTTTCACATTAACAAACCATACAACATTATTAGTTACAAATGTTCAAAAATTCTTCAACAAAGACAGTTATGGCTAATTCTTCAACTAAAACTGTTGAGGAGTCACAATGGTGGAAGTAAATCAAAATTTAAAGTGGGTAAATAAATAAATGATGTTTACGAAAAAAAATTATTTCTATTTCATGTTGACATATTTAAAATTTTAACATTCTCCTAAATTTTAAAGTTACAATTAATTGTATAGTTAGTTATACAAAACTTTTATATCTTTATTTTATCTAATGTTATTGTGAAAAGTAATTATATATTTTAATGCAAAATTTATATATACATATATATAATATATCAACACTTACCGCACAACGTGAGGGTCACAATCTAGTTAGTAATAAAACCTACAACAATAAAAAATAAAATTAACTAATAAATAAAGAAAATAAGGGCAAAGGTTTTAAGATAAGGAGGAAAAAGAGTATAAGAAATAATTTTTACAAGCAAAATTAAATTCAACAAAAATAATAACGACACACAATATCAACAACACAACCTACAAATTCAAACATTTCTTGTTGGAGTACAGTTCTATATTAAATCAAGTTGTGAGGAGTGGGGCTTACAGCCTGTGATTCACTTTTGATTAATTTCGAATTGATTTTCAACAAACCATATTTTGTTTTGGATTGATGTTGCAAAAACAATGTGTTCTGACAGAAAGAAACTTTCAAAAAGAAAGAAAACTATTTTAAATAACCATTCAATTAGATATATGTTTAATGGCTAGTTGTATCAAATTGTCTATGTCCTTCACTTGAGTTAGTATACGGTGAATGCCAAATCCGGTTTGTTTCATTGATTCGTTCAATGCTTTACTTTGGTATTGACAAATGGTAAGCTCCAGATGATTGTTTGCATGAGTGTGCCTGATATAAAACATTAATGTTACGTGCTTTATAATGATATGCGAGTATGACATGACTATAGAAATGTGTTATCTTTTGTGATTTAGATGTTTTAAGTGTTGAGAAATAGTTGGGGGTGGCTTAGAATAAGTTAGAGTTAATTACTTTGGAGAGAACAAACTATGGAGTTCATCACATATGCGAGGCACATTGCTCGCACATGTGAGCGAATTATGAACATGGGAAAGTGGGACTAGGTGGCGTCACATATGTGAGCAAAGTTTGAAGTTAGGCACATAGCTCTCACATGCGAGTCAAGTCAGGGAGTTTGGATTTGTTCCTAAGTTGTGTTGCATATGTGAGGCACACAGCTTGCACATGTGAGGGAAGTCAGGGGATTTGTGTTTTGATTCTAAATCGTGTGGCATAGGTGACATAAAAGGCTCACAAGTGCGAGCCTAGTTAGGGGAAAACAAGTTTAGGGTAGCGTCACCTATGTGATAGTTGGTTTGCACGTGCGAGCAAAGAATTTAAATGAAGCGTCGGTTTTGAGTACAGGTCGCATATGCGACAGGTTTCACCCGCATATGTAATGTAGCGCAAATCTGGATAACATTTAAAAAAAATGAGGCTTTAATATAAAACCTTAGCATGCGAATTTGAGAGAGTCCTTCAACTCTCTTGAGTTCCCTACCTTAATCAACCAAATTCACTTCATTCCTCATTGATTCTAGATCAGACCTTGCAAACACGTGCATTTAGGAGCATTTCAAGTCAAATAGAATCTATACTATATTGATTTCACAATTTGGATAAGTGTTCATTCAATCATGTGTTCATAATAATATCTTAGACTCTATTTACGGTACCTTATGTCAGTTAAGATCACATTTCGATAACGCTTTTTGGATTGTTTCACGGAGGTTTCAAGCCAGAAGCCAAAACTCATTTTATGTGAAAGCAAGCTTTGACAATCAGGGGTTATGTTTGTGGTGATGCATACGATAAACGAGAGTAGCAGAAATTCCCACTTTTATCAGGGGCTTATCAATTGCTTAAATCTTTATAGTAAATCAATCGGTTAAATTAGGATGTAAAACATAATAAAAATACTATTTAGGTTGCATAATGATTTACCACTATTAAATAGTTATGGTTTCTTATTGGTTAAATTGACAAGTGTACGTTTCTGAATGTTGCTATATTTGTCATTATAGATATGAGATTAAATATTGTAATGATGCAATGATTACCAAATGTATTTTGAGTGTTTTTGTTATTAGTTGAACTATTCCAAATATGTGTATCATAAAATTATACTTAGTTCATATTTGTGAAACTTTGAATTATGATGTGATTGTGAGAATTGGGTAAATGTGAATTAATGTTTTAAATTTTGACCTATGAATCATATCTGATCCATGCCAATAATAGTCCTCCAATTAAGTAGTGACCTAGGACAATGAGAGGAGAAAAGCTTGTGTTAGGATCATTGACATAGTGTATATGTACATATCATTTAGTGAGGGCTTGACAACCAAGTGTTTGGGGGAACACAATTGTATTAACCTAATAGTGGAGGTTGCAAAGTCTTACGGGTCCATAAAGGGAGAATTTCTAAGTGGTTTGAGGTTAGTTCTTCGATACTGTAAGCTATCGTGCACCTCTTATTTACCTTGAACAACCACTTATAGTGAGTCTCGGGTGAGTTTAGCGAGTTTGTGAGGTTTTGAATGTGTTTGTTCATATGATAATGACATAGTACCATGTTCATTATAAGTGTTCCAAAGTAAATTTTGTACCACATCGGATATTAAGTCTTGTGAAGAATGTCAATCTTATGATTTACGTGAACATGAATAACTATGTAAATGTGTAAGCAATATTTGATTGTGTAGTGTATATGAACTATTTGATGAATGTGTATATCTAAAAACTTGTGTGTGTTTACTCTGTCATTGCTATACTTATGCATGATTTCATTACTTACCCTTGTTTATTGTGTTTGACGTTGCGATGACGAAGACCCACCACAATTATCATGTTATTTTGACTTTATTGGCTTCCATGCCAAATATTTTACTTTTGAGAATTTATACCATGCTCTGATAGTGACACCGGGGATGGTTTATTCTACTTAGTAATCTACTCATTCATTATTAGATGACGAGTATCAAACATATCATTCTTTTGTCATTGACTCAATTTTTATTACTCATGTCGTTTAGACGATGAACAGTATATTATTTCTTGTTCTCTTCTTTTACTTTCCTTTCTTTTCTTTTCTTTTGATTACTTTTTTTCCTTGGTTTGTTATCAGTGAATATGCTACATGCGCACTTTATCAAACACAGGAGGATAAATTTTTCTCTTATATTTGTTATCATCGAAACACCAAAGGTTACATTGTTCTCTTATATTTGTTATCTACTCACTTTATGGTGGTAGTTCAACAACTGAACTTGGTCAAACTCAACTGGACTACCTAGTTGACCTCAACTGTATATATTCAATTCAATTTTAAATTCTTCAACTTTGATGTTTGGTTAACATCAAATAAGACCTCAATACCTCGTTTAATAAATGCACTTGCGGTGCAATTGCAGTACAAGTCAAAATCAACCATGACCCTCAACAACTCCCAATATAACCAATGGAATAAAGCCATGTGGAAAAAGATAATGATTTTTAAGGGTATTTCTAGCACACTTCATCTGGCTATCCAAATATGCATCCGGAGCACTCGAGTGTGCTCTTTGACACATGACATATCCCAACCCGCACCTAGTCATTATGTTGGATGTTTGGGCTCTAACTCTATGCCCAGTTGCGTCCTAACCACTCTTGCCTTGGAGTTGGGAGAATGGTCCACCCAAAACCATACTTTTTTTTGCTTCAAAGTTAAGAAATCGTAGTCTAGAATCTAGGGGTGTACATGGGTGCGGGTAGACCCGCTAACCCGATCACCCAACCCAACCCGATTTTTACCCGTATCCGATCACTTTCAGGTCCGACCCAACCCAACCCGTTGAAACCCGCTTATATTTGGTTCGGGTTAAATGAAAAAAATACAGGTTTAGAACTTAACCCAACCCAAATATAATCGATTGGGTCGGGTATCCAGTTTTGTCAAAACCGGCCCAACCCAACCCACGTACACCCCTAGTAGAATCCATTTAGACCACATATACTTACATACACACACAACCAAACCCTACCTAAGGTGGCATTAAGCATGATAAATAAAATATGCATGTTACAACAAAAATCCATATATAAGTTTCATTATTGGTTTCAAATTACAATAAGACTTCTCACCATAAACTACAATTTCAATACTAGAAGTTGTTAGAACCAAGTTGATTTAAAGAACTATACACCTTACTTATTTTGATGATAAATAATTATTTTAGTAGAACAATTTAAAGCACTGATGTTCTGTTTAAGTGTCCAATTCCTAGATCAAGTTATTCTATATGACTTTAAGCTACATCTTTTAATGTTTGATATAAGTTAAAAGGGACATCAAGACTCTGCTTTGCAATTCGTTTTCTGAGTCTGAAGAACGCGCTCTGATACACACCTCTGGTGATTCTGATCATGATATCCTCTACTCCTTATATATTCGTATCATGATACGCATAATAAATTACAAGGGTAAATTTTGACTAGCTTTGATACTTCTTTGAAGATTTGATACGAAATTTCATGATTCATGTTGATTTCTTGCAATCAGGACAACTGGCAAAATCCCTAAAGCTTCGTATAAAAGGACGTGCAACCCTTAATGAAGAAACACACAACAACGTACTACAATAAGCACAATACAGTCGTCTATGCACTCTTACTCTTAATATTTTGTTTTGTTCAAGTGCTGGGAAATATTTTCTAAGAATGCAACATGGTAAACACCCTCTTGTGAGAGTTATTTAGAAAACCCTTAAACCGATTCTTTTAAAACCTAGCCCAATAGTGGTTGCCTCCCTCAACAGTTTGACTGTACTAAAGTAGAAGGTTGAGAAGAGAGGTTGTTATGAGTATTGAGATTGAGAATAGGAGGCGTCGATTTTTTTTTTTTCCTAGAGTTAGGGAGCGTGTTGTTTTCAACCTAAGCCCATTAAGACCTCAATGTTCACTCCACAAATTAATGTAATTTTGTTTTTAACTTCTGTTTTCAATTCATGCTTCTTTCTTTTCTATTATTATTATTATTACCAAAAGTTAAAATAACAAAATACAATTAAGTTAAAAACTAGTAACCATCACCAACAAATTTCTATAATAATTATCTCTACTCCTAATAAGGTAAAATATTATGTCAAATTAAATACATCATGTCATACACATATATACTTTTCAAAAATAATAATTGAATAAAAATATAATAATAATAACAACCACATTACTAATAATAAAAAAAAAATGAGGGTCTTACAACTATCATAAGACATTATATAAAGCATGTAAAAGGAGATCTTTCTATTAAAGAAAGAATAACAATCTAAGATAAAATGTATGGCTCTCTTGTGAAACACAAGCATGTCAAATTTCATGTTCCTACCAGCAAGAAAGAAATCATTTTCTTTTGTTTTCCACACACCTTCTTGGTCATGGTAAACTTTGCAAATGTAACATGTTGGTAACCACTCCATTGTATTTTAAAAAAGAAAGACCATGTAATCATCTAAGGAGCTATGAAAGCAACATTATATTTAAATCAACATAGCGATAGTTTCCTTGAAGTGAATTGGATGTAGGCGTAAAACACCATGACTTTGTGATTGGCTTGCAAATGAACAACTCAATTGGGTCATGAAGAATTTGATAAGAATTTTAAAACATTGTTAGGAATACCTGAAGATTGTCTTTCTTTAAGTAAAGAATGTAACTTGGTTTTAATTTCTGAATGATATTCTGTTCTATGTATGCATTGCTTTTGGTAGAAAAGAATTAGTAGTTAAACTGATCTATGTTCTTCTCTAATATATTGAATATGTACCGACTTTCTATTTAGTTGCAATTCAATCTTACTGTTTGTGTATCATTTATGTGGAATGCTCTGACTAGCAACCATTCACTCTTTTTGTCTGATGACAAAAGGCGGAGAATGAGGTTTTGCAAACAATCTCAAAGTAAACCATATATACTCTGATTTAAAACATTTAAAAAGGGGGAGTATATATTTTGAAAAACTGTCAAAATATTTCTTTTAACTCTTACATTTAAAACATGCTTAGAGTTAGAGGGTGCTTTGCTGATTGTTACTGCTTTACTTTGTTTTTATTGTTAAATAAATTGTTCACAAAAATTATTGTTTTGTCATCATCAAAAAGGGGGAGATAGTTGGAACCAGGTTGGTTCTAGGAATAATTCATTTATCGTGTTTTGATGATAACAAAGGTGCTTTTTGAGAATAATTTATTGCACTAATGATTTCATTGAGTATGCAGTTAGAACTAGGAAATGAAAGAAATGATATCAGAGGAAGACATTAGAAGAAGATATCATAGGAAATGAAGACATCAAAGGAAATGAAGCGGTCAGAGGAAATGAAGACATCAGAGTCAAAGGAAGTCAGCGCAACATTTAAACTCTGGTTATTACATGCGTTGTTGTGTACACGCATCTGCCTCTGAAGTTTTGCCTCTAAAGCGTCTGCCCAGTGTGTCTTTAAAGTTTCTGTGCGTTTGCCTCTGAAGATGGAAGCAGGCCTCTGAAGTTTGAAGCATGCCTCTAAAGCGCCTACTACAGTAATTCTGAAGCATATATTCGAGTTGCCTCTGAAGCTCATGTTTCGCTCGCTCTAAAGGCTGCAACTCATTTCAAGATGCTGCCTCTAATATGCAGAATGCTCTGAAGATGCAACAAGGTGACGTTGCCCATGCCACCAATTCTAAGTCATACAGTTCTTCATTTGCCTCTGACTACCTGGATCAAGCAACACAACATCTAAAGCTTATCACAAAGTAATACAAATCTTATCAAATTTTCTATAAAAAAAATAGAAATTTAATCACGTAATATTTTCTTAAAAAAATATCACATAATATCTCAACAAATAATTTTCGATTATGAGAAAATCTTTTCGAACTAATTTTGATGTTTTTTTTTTCAAATTAAGTGATATCATTTTTTATATTAAATCACTTTCAAAAATCTCAAATAATCTTTTGCAAAAATTGGAAATTTTGTATGTAGTTCTCATAAATATACCTAGTTGTTAAGTATTTGACATATGATCGGCTATTGTCATGCCAAAGACTGCTATGTTACTCTACTGTTTGTTACATAATTTTTCTTTTTAACAGTGACTAACAACATATATGATTTTGAAACATAATTGGACTTATAATGTTTAAATTGAAAAAGAAAATTATAGGGACGATAATAAAAAAAACACAAACTAGACAAAACAAATATTTAAGTCAATAATCTATATTGTTTTCAAGTGCAATTATTATTTATTCTTTTATAATAATTTTTTTTATCACAATGTGTTATTGTTTAACTGTTATAACATCAATAATCAAATGATATATAAAGATATGTATGTACCTTATTAAATATGATGCATCAATGTATTAATTCTATAATTTTATTCTTCTGTGCATCAGCCGGGACACAAGTCTAAATAAAATATGATAATTAATACAATGACATTACATCCAATTCAACAATTCAATTATGCCACATCAATTTAATTTTTCTCCAGTATGCTGTTAGTGACAAAGTTTTTACTTGTTCATGTTATAACAAGTCTGGAATATTTATATAACAAAAGAGCTTGACTTTTTAGAAAAAAAAAAAAGAAGAGCTTCACTTTTGGTAAGCAAGGAAACATGTAGTGTTATAAGTGGTCGATTATCTCAATTATGTTCGCCCTACTAACCTAAATTGACAAACCACGAGTAAGTATTATTAAATTAGAAAGATAAAATAAACGAACACATGGGACCTGACCAAAATCCATGAAAAAGAAAATTTAACAAAATCTAAACAATGGAAGACAATGTCTATTGCAATCAAAATCTTAAAAAATCAACAAAAGTGACAAAGTCCACTAGTGTAAGTTCCGTAAGTAATACATAAGGAAGCTAACTTGTCACACACCTATACATTGTCTCTCTATATATATATAAGAAACAACAAATGTTAATTGATTGACATATATATATATATATATATATGAGAAACAACAAATGTTAATCGATTGACTTCAACATGATTAGGATATTAAATTAATCATGTGATGTTTTTATACCCTAACTTAAAAATAATTAAGATATAAATAATTAAGAAACAACAAAATACATTTGATTACAAAGATATAAAACATTCCCCCATCTATTTTGAGGCGTTTCCAAAAGAACCAATTATAATTTTTTGAAGATATTAATAATTATAAAGAGTTAACTTTATTTTCAACTTTTTCAAATACATTATTATCATAACTGCAACTAACTCAACAACAAAAACACTAGCATGATTAATAAAATCAACTAAACATTAATCAAAAATCAAACTTATATGGTCCTTAAAAATGCCACTTCGAGACATGGATCCGAAGTGCCTTGTGTTTTGACATAATATAAGCAACAATGAGTCTAAGAAAATTGATATATTTAGTCTTAATTTTAAACTTTATACATCAACTTTTGTTAACCATTTTATGTTTACATTTAAGACTAGAGTAGTATTTCCTAACTTTTTGTATCATGTACTAGTGTCAAGTGCTATAAGCAAAAATAAATAAATAAGAACAGAGGGTATAATATAATTATTAATTACTAACCACATCTTTACAATACCCAATGTAAAATAGTTTCTTTGCACTCTAACATTATTAAATAAACTTGTCTCTAACAATAACACCAATATACTATCCCGAGCAAGTCACAAACTAACCTCAATTTTTATTTACACACATAATTATATAACTGAAATCATGATTTTTTTTTAATTACATTGTACAGCAAACCAAGTTTCGATGAAAGTAAGAACCAATGCTAATGATGCAGCTAAGAAGGCAATTGTAGCCCATGGTGTATTGAAATGAGTATTATAAGCTTGAGCCAACCATGTGTTTGCATTTATTTGTGTAACGCTTCTCAATTTGAAGCTTAGTGACAGTATATATTTTGCTATAGGCCACTGCAATTGTGTAGAAATTGTTGTAATACATTTTTGTTGGCAAATCATCACCTAATTCATTGAACAACTTTGCCAAATCTTCGTCACTTCCAAGCAAGTTTTGAAATACACTAGCTGTCCTAAGCTCCTTTACATTCTCGGCATTATCAACCAATGAATCCATGAAGGTAAAAAACGAGAAACATTCATAGTTGTAACGAACATCTGGACACATCTCATATGCTATTATGTTTCGGAAAAAATAAGGTGTGACATCATTGAACACACAAATAGGGAGCCTTAGCTCTCCACTAAACCAATTAGACTTGAATGAAATGTTACTCCATATCCATTGGTTTGTTGTATTTGCTATCATTCGAGTTCCTACTGTTTTTAGATACCGTATGCTCTTATATGTACTCCAATACAAATCTTTTTGTTCATCACCATCTTCTTGGTTTTGGATGGTATCTATATCCATTAGATTGTGTTAATTTCCTTTTGATTGTTTTTTCATATTATTTTTTACCTAAAAATTGAGCATGGTTGGCCTAGTTAATAGGTATATCGAGCGCATAGAATCGAGTAGATGAAAAGGTTTATGATTGTCCAATGGAGTTAGTACCTTTTTATCATGTTTGCATGCTGCCAAACTATGACAATTTTGAAATAAAAATCTCAATTCGGTCCTCCAATCTTTGCCTATAATTTCAAGCAATTTGGTTGGAAGTTGGTTCTCCAACAATGTAACATCTCTCCACATATACATCAATTGGTCGAACTTAAGGTTTAGTGCTTCCGGACATTGGTCATTGACATTTTCCATAAAAAGTAACAAAGCACATCCATCCACAAACAACATCCAAACAATGTCATTGTTATTGTAACCTTCAACTACATCATCATTGAACATGTTCCTCAATTCTTCAATATTATGTTCAATCTTTTTTATCAAAAGTAGGCTTGCTTGATAAACATCTTGATTGATTTTTTTTGCATATGTGGCAACAAATATTGATGCCCATAGAAACTTATAATGATCTCCTTCTTTAGGATTTTTACTATCGTGATGGATGGGACCAAATGATATAATATTTGGTGTACAATACTTATCAAATCTTTCATTTTGTCGTAAAAACTTAGGAACTCTTTGGATCTTAGGAATTGAAATCTCATAAAACTTTTGTTGTGTCTCCACTAGTTTGACAACTCTTTGCTCCATAAGTTTTCTTTGCTCCATAAGTTCTTGCTCCATATATTCTCTTTGCTCCATAAGTTCACGCTCCATATAATCTTTAAACATAGGTCGTCTTGGCTCCACAAGATTTTATGCCATTGGTTGTGCAGTAGTGTGATTTTTTTAACTACATTTATGGCTTATGCACATAATTTTCTATTCTTTTTCTACGAAATCATTTGACATTGCAATGGCTACACACAAAAAAAAAAAAACTACTTTCACAATTATGACAAAATTTAATTAAGTGCAGTTAATTTTTTTATATTTCTGGTAAAAAAAGTAAGTAAAATTTACTAAATTGTCCTTTTTAATATCAAACATTTAACAATCAATATTAAATGTTTTTGAATTAAATAAAAGCTATAATTGAAAATAACATTCCTATTGATTATCCATTAAATGCTTGAGCCAAAACTGGAAATTTAGAATTAGTATCGGACTAATTTGGCACATGCAAGTGGAAAAAAAAGAAAAAGAATCATCCATTAGGGTTAAGTATCACACTAATACAACAATTCACATTTATTTTCTTATTTTCTTCTTCTTCTTAAAGCTTAAACTTGCACTCCTTGAATTGCTAAACTATTGTCTATTGGGCTCTCAAAATTTATTATGACATTGGTTAAAAAATTGTGTGTAAGATATTGTCATACTGATTTACTAAATGAACTTGACAAAAAAAGTTCATTTGATCTTCTCTTATGGCTGCATTATCCACATTTTCCTTCATTTTCATGTAATATAAAACTTCACACTTTCTTGCATTTTCATAAAATCGTGACGAGGTGAAAAAGACTTAGAAAACTGTGAAATTATTTTTAGTCAACATGCAAAGACTGTGCACATAGAAGGATCCAAGGGAGGGCAGACTAGGCCTCTAGCCCCTCCGTCTTCTTCGTCTAAATAATATTGATCAATAAGCAATTTTATAATGGAACTAATAAACCGATGCTTCTATTTGAGTTTTCTACTAACTTGTTGACGTCTTTGTACTAATTAGTATTAGTATATTACTTTCTAGTTCTAATTGAAGGTAACATATCACTTATCAGTTTCATTTATTATTTTATTTTATTTTATTTTATTTTATTTTATTTTAATTTTCAAATAATACAAATAAATAGTAGTTCCAAATAAAGAGAAAAAAAAATGCTGGTCTGAATAATAATAATGCTAAGAAGTGCTAAGAATATTGTTAAGAACTGCTGGTTTGTTTCTTTTTGTTAATATAAAAAAATAAATAAAAAATTGATTGAATTTTTTATTTCATGTTCAATTTTATTCCTATTTTATTTTATTAATGTTATTTTGGATTCAAGGATGAGGTAAAAAGATAATAATAATTTTTTTTTTATCAATTTCAATTTTTAGACTATGCCATTTTGATAATTATTTAATATTAAAATAAATTTTAAATTCTTTTGGCTCCCTGTCTATTGAATTTCTGGATATGTCCCTAAGAGTGCATTTGATTCACAAAACAATTAGTACTGGATAGGACAATACATGATAGTACAAATTGTACATGATGACTTTTTATACTCCATTGTGTTTGATGATCGATGAACTATACAACTCAATTAGTAGTGGGAGTGAATGAACCGTTGACTTAATCCTTAGGTCCTGGGTTTGACTCCCATGGAAGACAAAAACTCGCTAATTTCCAATAATGTGAAAGGCTATAGAAGATTGTGAATAACAGTGTTAGTCAGAGGGGTTGAGCTATTACAGGAGCAATATAGACCTATGCCTGACTGTAATTGCCTAGTTCCCTATAGTTGTGTGTCAAAGAAGGACATTAGGTCTTTCAAATTGGAAGATCTAATTATATGGCACAAGATCCAATGGTCGAGGAAGAGGCAATGGAAGTAATCAAGGCAGAGGATGAGGCAATGGAAAGGTATGCAACTACTGTTGAAAGATAGGTCGTACTGTGAAAGTATGTTACAAGAAACATGGATATCCTCGATGTTTTGGACTTGGAGGTGGCAGTTCATATTCAAATTACACTCATGCTCAAATATAGATCCAAAATCAGTCACTCATAGTTCAAGATATGAAGAAGCTGACAACATGTTTCCAACAAAGGATCATTACCAAAGATTAGTGGCACTACTTTGAGAAGAATACAATGGAAGGCAAATGTACAACTAATGCAACTAAAGGTAGCTATTTAAGAGGTAAAACTTTTTCGGTAGGTTTTAACTCAATTTCTGGATTCTAGTTGGATATTAGACACATAAGCCAAACACTACATTTGTTTTACATGGATTGGTTAGTTGAATACAATAAAATTGATGCTATAAAAGTTAGAAATTCCATTGGTAATTCTGTCCAAGCAAATTATACAGGAAAAGTTCAATTAACTAATGCTCCATGTTGTTTTTCCGATTAATAGGATTCCTATTAGACTACTAGAAAACAAATAACTACTAGAAAATAAATACTCTTATTAGGTTCTTTATGGAAAGTGCCCTGATCTTAGTAAATTGAGAGTCTTCGGATGCTTGTCCTATGCATCCACTTTGTTTCATAACATACTTAAATTTGATCCAAGGGCTTGCAAATGTGCCTCTTTAGGATATCAGCCTAGATTAAAGGTTTATGTATTGCTTGATGTTCATAAAAAAGAGATTATAGTCTCATGTAATGCTTACTTTTATGATTTGGATTTCCCTTCACACATTGACACAGTTCCTTCAACTTCTAGAATCTATGTGTATGACTATAATGATGACTCAAATGGACAAGACATTTCCAGCCATAACCCAACTCTTGTGTCTAAGGCTATTTCTGACCCCAGACACAAAAGACACAATTCCCTTACGAAAACATGGTCATGATCTTGTCCCAACCATCAACTAGGATGAACCTACTACCACATTTTCTTATGCACCTCGCCCCATTGGACCTGAACAAAATACACCTGCTCCTAGCCCCATTACACCTGTACCCAATTCATATGCCCTTAGATAATCAACTAGAACTATTAATCCTCCTTGTTAACTATATGATTATGTCTGTAATACTTTCACATCTACCTCAGCTCACCCATTGTCTACTTACATCTCTTATTATAATCTTTCTCCAACTTAGAAAGCCTACACATTTTCCATCACTTCTGACCTAAAACCTACTTCTAACAATGGATCTACCAAATATCTTAGATGGTTTCAAGCAACACAACTTTAGGTTGTGGCCCTCAATGCTAAACAAACTTGGGTGTTTGTGGATCTCCCCACTAGTGTAGTTCCCATTGGTAAAAAATGTGTGTACAAGGTCAAGAGACATGCATATGACATAATTGAGTGATTCAGGACTCAATTGATGGCACGAGGTTTCAATTATACTGAGGGACTAGACTATTTTGAGACATTTTCTCCTATCGATAACTTGTCCACAATCATAATTCTTTTGGCATTTATGTTTGGCATCTTTACCAATTTGATGGGAATAATGTTTTCTTACATGGGAACCTCCATGAGGCTGTGTATGAAGCCACCACCTGTCGTGTTTCCTTCTAAAGATGGGCTTGAAGTTGCTCTATCTCCCAAGGGTATATCTTTGTGCCAATGCAAATATTGCTTGGAATTGTTAACTTACTCTGGGGTTATAACCATTAAGCCTACCTCAACACATGTCGATCCAATTGTCCAGTTGAATCATGACTCAGGGTTTGTTTATGCTAACGTGCTAGCTTATAGACATTGTTTTGGTAGGCTCTTATGGCTTACTACCACACGTCCAAATTGTTTTTTTGCTAACCAACAGTTAAGCCAATTTATGGCTTCTCCAATTGAGGCTCATTACAAGGTTGGCTTATGAGTTTTAAGGTACTTCAAGTGGTCCCTAGGACTTGGTCTCTTCTTCCCATGAAAATCTACCCTTCAAGTGTTGGGTTCCAATGATGCGGAACCAGGGTGGCTGCATTGGTTCACTTCGCTTTATATCAGGCTATTGTATCTTCATTGGGCACTAATTTGTCTCTTGAAAATCTAAGAAACAACAATCTATCTCATTCTCCTCAGTTGAAGCCGAGTATCGTGCGTTTGCTTCTACCATTCGTGAACTCTAATGGATCTCCTTCTGCCACATTGAATATTGTTTCATGAACGCACCAATCACCTTGACATCAATCGTCAACTTGTTCGAGATAAGTTATAGGTTGGTTTTATGAGTTAGCTCCCTATTTCTTTGCAAGCTTGAGTGGCTATTCACCAAGGCTAGATATGGTGGATTTTTCCACCCCAGTTTATGGAGGGGGGTAACAATCGCTGAAGAAAATGACACTTCCAGCAAGTACTTAGCTTGTGTTATGTTAGCTTATTGCAGTTCGTGCATTTAGCTTACAATCAGATAGTTAGTTAGCTTTTTGTTTTAAACTTCTTGGTAGTTATTCTGTTAGTACACTTAGTTGACTATATAAGCTCAGTTTGTAACTAGATCAATTCATTCAATGAGAAAGCACAATGTGCTCTAAAATCACTTTGAATTTGCATGGGCCAACATATAAGAACAACGGTTTCATATAAAACAATAAGGCTTATTATGTTTGTGGAGCTTAATTTTGCACTAAAAGTATACAATTTCCTTGTTGTTTAAGATTTTGTTGTGTCGTAGGTTATTTGATTACTAATTGATTATTATCAGACAATTTCTTCTCCTACCTCTATGTTCTCAAATCTTCGTTCTGATTGTTCAATCCAAACCTGTAAAATACACCTAAAAATTGGCCAATTCGGATAAAAATTTGGGGTTTTTCAGAAAAACATGAGTGAGAGAAAAGAAGCTCACTTATTATTAAAGTGAGGGGTTTGACGTTTAAAAAATTCAGGTAGTTGAGTTCGTCCATAATTATAAGATCATTTTTTTGTTTCTCTTAATAATTTTAGAAAACAATTTTACATCGTTAACACATTTAATGTGATTTTTTTTTACATTGTGAATTAATCTAATGATTCTTATAAGTAGGGAAGGAAGTAGTACATCTTATCAGTCATATACATGGGCACTACAGTTGAATAAAATTTTAAAAAGAAGTTTGCATATATATAGAGAAATTATTATACCAGCTGTTACCTTTAGCAACACTTATTGATATTTGAAACAAAAGAGTAGTTAAACATCCACCCAATAATGCAGCTGTGAAATGCAACCTTTTTCAAAGAAAAATGAATGTAGCAAAAATGAGATTCCTTCTAAAATGTGTGATGAGCTCTAAAGTAGACGGAAGAGTGAAAAATTAATTGCAGCAGTTCTGGGGTGTAACACAAAGCCAATTATAGGAATGGGAAGATGGGTAGAGTTTACATTAAAACTTAGCAACATGCATTAATTGATACATGTGTCATGAGAGAGATCGATGCCTCAGGCAAAGAATAATAATCCCTCACCAACAATAATAGAAGAATGGTGAAAAAGTAACAATTGATACTGGTTACACAATAAGTAAAGAATATAATAATAATCCTTCACCAACCTTATGAAAACAAGCATCAAGTCAAGGTGAAGTTAAGGGTGGGGGAAGTTTGCAAACTTCGGCATCATGGAGTAGGTTTTAGGGGTACAGAACCTGGTCTATTAATCCATCAAACTTGGTAAGGTTTGGCTCGAGTCTAACTCTAATTTGAAGAAAAATAGTGACATAAATACAAGACAAGACAAATACGCAGTTGGAGTAGAGACTGCTGTGGACTTTTGAATTACCCGAACTGTCTCAAAAATTTTAGAGGACACGGAATGTTATTTTTTACTCATTAATTGTATATTTTCATTTACAAGTTCACAATCATTATTTTTAAAAAATAATAATTTTATTACATCGATTTATAAAGACTCACACTTATAATAATTTCGTACATAAATATCCACTTTCTACCACTTTATATCGCATTTCAAGAACTTAATTAGTCGGGTTTAAAATGGATTGAAACCAATTACACTCAAATTTTTTTCCACAAGAAAATGTTTATGTATTATGTGATTAACTTTTTAGTGGTATGGGATTTTAACAATCCCAGCGCAGATTTTGACAGATTTAAGACGTAGATAGGTGAATGAGCTGCTCAGGTTGTTAATAGGCATAGCGCCAAACTCTGCTGCGATAATGTTGGAAACTTGGCTACTGCTAACTATTTGATCACAACTGTTCTATTGCTGGAAACTTGGCTGCCCTCTTCTCGGTAGATTATTTTGCAATATTTGACCACCTGCATTGGTGAAGGATTAATTTGCAAAAGTAGCAGATATGTAATCAAATATTAATTATCTGCATCACAATTTTGATTTCAACAATAATAACACTTGCTAAGTCTTACTTTACTTTGGTTTTACTTTTATTTTTAAAACTCAATTTTTAAAAATTCATTGAAAAATGGATTTATAAAATTTACTGAAAAACTGATTCGAAATTTAACTAAAAATAGATAAAACAAATAACCAAATTTTATAAATGTGATTTTTAAAGATTGAACCAAACTATTTATATAGTCCAATTCAGTTTTTTGAATCATGAATCAAACTTTGTTTATTTCTTACTTTTGGAGAATTGATTATAAATTGAAAAAATACTTCAAATTGGTGAAATCTTCTAATTCATAGATGCAAAGCTAATATACTTTGATAAAAAAGAAAATAAAACAATGTATATATATATATATATATATATATATTATAGTTCTATAATATAAATATGTTATAATGTGGGGAAAGAAGAATTAATTTTACTACACATTGAATTGCAACAACAAAATTCCTAAATCTATGGCCAATTGGAAGCAAAATAGCAATTGCAACAACAAAATGTCTAAACCTAAGGCCAATTGGAAACAAAATAGCAAGTTGCTTACTTGTTTGCATAAAAATAGCAACCTATTTATTTTATGGAGATAAGAGGGCAGTATGGGAGACTAATAAAAGAAAAACATTTTTAAAATTTAAGAGTGTTTAGAGTGGGAGTAAAATTTCTCAAATTTTAGAGCAAAAATTCATATTTTTTTTAATGATTTTATTTATTTTTATCTTAATTGATAAACACTTATTATTTGCTATATTTTCTCTATGTCAATGAGTAACTAGCCTCTCTTCTAAATCTTTGGTGAATCTTGTTATTAAGATACATTTTTACTATATCTTAGTTTTATTTTGGATTTTTTGTTGGTTATCTCAATTAAATTATTCTATTGCTTTATTTACATGTTTAGATGGTCAAATACAATTAATTGATAAATCTATAGGATAATCAAGATTAAGATTCTTGTATGATGAAACATATATATTAATATTTCAATCATTCAATCTCTTGATTTGTATGATCAATCAAAGAATTAATTTAGGAGAAATTAAACAAATAAGGATTCCTGTAAAACTAGGATTTGAGGTATATATTGATATTACAAGTGAAACCATGACCCAAAAATTTCTCTCCATTGATTCAAAGTTATGTTGTTATCTACTCTCGTTTTAATTCTTATATTTTTGTTATGTTTACGGTATTGCGAACCAACCATAATTTTCATAAATCTAAATAATATAAAATCTTGATTAGTTTGATAGCTAGTTTTTAAATTAATTCTTGTGGATACGGTAATCTTATAAACTATTACTTGACAAATCCGTACACTTGCGGATTTTGCGCAACAAAGTAATTTTCAAAAACTAAACAAAACCATTTATATGATCCAATTCAGTTTAATTTTTGGACCATGAACATACCTACCCACCCGAGATGAGCTCAACAAGCGAGTAGGGAAGGGAGCAAACTATCAAACATGTGTGCATTGTTTTAACGAGACTGAATCTATTTCTCACTTATTTTTCCATTGTCCATTATAGAAAGTTTCGTTTTGGTTGCAAATTGCAAACGTGAATAACAGTGAGCTAGATTGCGAAAAATTTCACTTCACTTTTATCCCCTATATACATAAAAGACTCACAACTCGTTCTATTTTTAGAAGAATCTCTGTTTCAATTTTCTTCGACGTGTATTTGGTTAATCTTATTAATAAAATATTCTATTAATGTATTATTAATAGATTCACATAAAATATTCTCAAATGGTGAAGTCAAGATCATCTACAAAGCATTTAAGGATTAGCTAAAAACGACAAAAAATAAGAACGAAGAAGTAGATCAATGTAGTAGAAATGTAAGCAATGAACGTTCCATACAAATTTAGAGCCAATACCATATATAGATGTAATTAGTCTTAAGGTTGTTTATCAAAGTTGCATTTGTTTAGAAATCATCAAATGATTAAATAATAATAATAATAATAATAATAATAATAATAATAATAATAATAATAATAATAATAATAATAATAATAATAATAATAATAATTGCAGAAGGCCATACACTCATACATGAAAATGACACTGGAACTGTTTGTTTGATGGACCATATATATATTGAAATGTTATTTGTCAATCAATTATATAACACTATGTAAAATAAATTAAATACGGAAAGGAAGAAAACAAAAAGAATATATATCATTTTCAACATCATCTTTTAAAAGTCAGTATCTTGATACATGTCATTCATAAATCGATTCAATAAATAACTGTACTAAAACGATAATAGTTCTTAGCGCAAGGGTAGATCACAAGTTCTAGAATACAATAACCGTTTACACAAAGAGTGTTTATATTCCGTCAAAATTACCCTTATAAAATGCAAGATAGACTAAAATTAATTTAATTATTTAGGAACTAAGCTTGAAGTAGTAGTGATTTTGTAAAACCATAAAGATTTTAAACTAAAATTTATCCTATAAACCCTAATGACATTTGAAAGAATTTTTGAATGTTCTTAAAAAATAAACTATTCAACAAAATAAATATATAAAAAATGAACAATTATGTAAATGAACATATCTTGTACGAATTTTAAAAATAAATGGGTGAAAACAGAAATATAAACAAATGAAACTAAAAACTACCTTTAATTGTTTCTTCCGAGTTGATGAATGAAGGAATGTCCATTTGTTAGGAAGAAATATTCACAAGAAACGTAAGGATCTTATGTGCATCTAATCCTTCGAGAGAATAATCTAAGCACTACTCGTGTTTGACCACCTATACTTTGATTGGTCAAAATTCCCTATTTTCATTCCTTCTTCTCTTATTCTCTTTCTTGTAACTATTATTCATAATAAATAACACTACTCTTTTATGAAAGTAAAAAAATATTAGGAATATCGATATTAAATAAGTGAAAAGTAGTTAATTTTTACTTAATAATAGTGACCAGAATTTAATATCACTTTTTGTTTAAAATAGTGACCAGATCTAAGACAGATAAAGATCTAAAGTGAATTTAAATATTATTACTTTGAAATGAAAAATAAACAAAAATGTAATTAAAAAATTGATGTATCTAATCTTAATTTTTAACTAGACACATTAATTTTTCAACTACCATTATTTTATAGTTCATTCCGGAGGTAGTATAATAATATTTTAGTAAAATTAAAAAAAAGAAATTATGAAAAATTATTCGTTAGACACTTTAGAATTTAAAAACCAGTTATTAAATTAACATAATCAATTTTATATTTCTATTTTAATTGATAATTATGACATTTAATTCAATATCTATTGAGACAATATTAATTTTATTATTTTTATATTTGAAAATATTATAATATTGGGTCTTTTTTAAGAAGTATAAATTTTTTTAGAAGTTTTTGTTTAAATAAAACATTTATTTATTTTTTAGAAGTCTAAAGCGGTTGTTTTAAAAGTTTTACCCTTGAACCGGTCTTGTTGGTTTGTCTATTCATCCCACTACAAAGCTTTAGTATTTATTGGATTTTTTTAACAACCTTCACAATGACTTTCTCTTAGAATGTTCCCTTGCTGTTTCAGTTTTGCTTATATTACAACGCATTTGCTATCAAAGGAGCTTATTGTGAGGCTAAAGTGGGGAAAGAGATTGAGAGACAAAGACACATTGAGATTCAATATATAATAGTTATCTCGAGATATTTTAGTGGATTATTTGAATTCTACTATAATAGACGGTATATG
The DNA here is from genome assembly GCA_037974755.1 of Cicer yamashitae. Classification (NCBI taxonomy): domain Eukaryota; kingdom Viridiplantae; phylum Streptophyta; class Magnoliopsida; order Fabales; family Fabaceae; genus Cicer; species Cicer yamashitae. Next base: position 41,960,955 of record JBBPBQ010000002.1, read on the forward strand.
AGTTTAGTGAGATCTTTTCAAAAACATAAGAAAGCTTTTTGCACTAACCTATGTTTGTTCAACTCTACCATTATATCAGGACTTCTAAGTGAACCAACATGGGGGCATCTAAGAGATTTACATAAAGCGATAAAGCAATCTGAGCCGATTTTAGTGTCTGTGGATCCGACAATGTCATGGCTGGGAAAAAACCTTGAGGTAAAATGCATGAGCTGGTTCATTATAAAAGGTGCAATATTATTACTGTGTTGAAGATTCATTTGATTTCTTTTGTTAATGTAATGTTAGGTACATGTTTACAAGACGAGCGCAGGTGCCTGTGCTGCATTCCTTGCAAATTATGATACCACATCTCCGGCAAATGTTACATTTGGACATGGCCAATACGACCTACCGCTTTGGTCTATCAGTATTCTTCCTGACTGCAAAACAGCTGTTTTCAACACTGCAAAGATAATTAATAATGACTTCATCAAACAACCAAACAAAATAAGGGACAATTAATAATGACTCCAACTTAATTTAAAAGGGTGTTGTCAACCCTCCAAATGTTTGTAGAACTTAATTTAAAAGACCGCTTGGAAAAACTTATCCGGTGTCGACTTGCAAGGTTTAAAAGAAAACAATTGCTTCATTTTAAAAGGAATTCTCCCTGTGTTGAAAAAAAAGTGTGCATAATATATTTTGTAAATATGATTCCTACATTTTATTTAGCTTATTCGAGATTATTGTAACTGAACATTTCATCGACTTATTTCTTACAAATAACTGTTGAAATTTGCTATGTTTTACAATTATTATGATCGATGGCACAATCTTAGATGGCCCACCAGCTCCCTGAAACACACAACATTGTGTTTGTTTTTTGATATTTAATTGAGTTTTTTAATAAGCTAAGTGTTTGTATCAGTTTAAACTTGTATGCCTCAAGTTGCCTTGCTCTATGCGTCATCCTTTATTGTTTGTAAGTTTGCAAGTTCTGGTTCGTTAATTAAAATTGATAACTGTATTGTTCTTCGGCAACATGGTGAGAAAGTACCTGCCTGCCGCTTCTGCTTAAAACATCTATTTTTAATTTTATTGACTTTCTGGGATCATATATTCATCTTTGTATATCTATGCGTATGAGTTTGGTCACCTTTGCTGACAAAAAAATCAAATCATTTGTTAGCTGATTTATACTGACATCTTCGTGTTATATTGGTGCTTATGGAGTGGTCTCCAGTTTTCCTGATTCTAATTGTTGACTGTATTTTACAATATCCCTATTCTAAATCACGTGATATTGTTGACTGCATTTGCATAGGAATATAATTTCAAAATCCAATTCAGGTCTTTACTCAAAAAATGTGCCAAGAATTTTATTGTATATGAATGAAATTATTTACGTCCAAAATATCATGTAATTTGTTCCAATGCACCCGTAGACAAACAGGTAACTTCTAAAATATTTTAATCATTATTTTCAACAAAAGGATTGGTGATATTTATTGATGTTCGGTCTCTTTATATGATTTGCATTCTAAAAAAATTTATTTTCTTTATTAGCTTCTATTATTGAAACTTGGAATTTTGGAAGGCCGACATGTGTTTGTGAATTTTGTGGAGCTCTTCACTGGTACGAAGAAAGAACGGAAAAGAGTAAACACCCTCAACATCCAAAGTTTTCTACATGTTGCATGGAAGGTCGGGTGCAACTTCCATTACTAAAATTTCCACCAACTTTGCTCTATGACTTGCTTGATTATCATGGAGATAGTGCAGCAAAAAATTTCCTTCGTAACATTAGAATTTATAATGCGGCTTTTGCTTTTACATCTATGGGTGGAAAAATTGACTATGAAATCAACAAACAGGGCGGCCCTTATGTCTTTCGAATCAATGGACAGACCTACCACCTACTTGGGTCTTTATGCCTTGAGAAGGGAGAAAAGCCAAAATTTGCCCAACTTTATATACATGACACCGAAAATGAGATCTCAAATAGATTAGGTTTTATCCAAGGTGATAACGAAAATAATCTTCTTCAAGCGAAACTTGTAATATACATTTTGCATATGTTAGACAATCACAATGTCTTGGTAAAATCATTTAGGATGGTCAGATATAAATATGACCACCATGATGTCGGAGAATTGAAACTAAGATTACTTAGCAATAGGTTGATTGATGGAAGACAAAATAACCTGCCCTCTTGCTCAGAAGTTGCAGCGCTTTTAGTTGATCAAAGCTCAAATGAAGAAAGTCATCGGGATATAATTGTTGAACACAAAACAACTGGTCTTCAGAGAATTACAGAATTGCACCCAAGTTTAATGGAACTTCAATACCCATTATTATTTCCATATGGAGAAGATGGTTATAGGATTGGGATAAGTCATCGAAATCCAAAAACAGGGAGCTGTTACAGGCGAAAAACAGTTACTATGAGACAATATTATTCTTTTCGCTTGCAACAACGAGCTGGAAAGGCACAAACATTGTTACAAAGTGGACGTTTGTTCCAACAATACATGGTGGATGCTTATGCTTCCATCGAAGAAGTTAGAATCAATTGGATTAGAAAGAATCAAAAGCAATTGTGAGTAGAACTATATAGTGGATTGAGAGATGCTATTAATCAAGGCGACATCATGACAAATTCCGTTGGTAGAATCACAATCCTTCCATCGTCTTATATTGGTGGACCACGATATCGTGTTCAAAGTTACCATGTAGATAATTATTTCGCTATATATATTTAGTCATGCGTTATATACATACCCAACAAATTTTTGTGACTTAAAAATATATTTTGCTTTGAAATAAATCCCCTTTCATGCTATTCTTCGACTATACTAAGGATGCCTATATTTGAAAGGACTCATAGTTCTTCCTACACATGCACTCAATAGGTTTAATAATTGAAGCACGTGATTGATAAGAGATGCATCTATATTTTATAATGAACGATGAGTTAATTGTCACACTATCTATTACATATGTAGTCCCTTGAGTTATGTTAAAGGCACTAAGGATGCTCTATAGTTTTGGGGATTTCTCTGTTTGTTAAATTTTACCAGAAGTTCTTTGGCTACACTAACAGTTGCAAATTGCAATAACAACCATATGAACTGAACCAACTGATTAATTGGCTTGAAGTGTTTCAATACATCGCAATTTTCTTTTATATGTATATATATATATATATATATATATATAATAACGAGGCCCAGCATTGCATTGCAATGTGTTTATACGTGTTTTTATGAAAAGATAGCATAGATAAGTATAAATACTTTTGATCCTTATGATATAATTTGAATGATTTTATTCTTTCTAATTTAAAAATTAATCAAGTCTTGAGTTACTATATCAAATTTTTGTTTCAGCTAAATCCTTTACAACTTTATTTTTTTTATTAAAATACTCGGGGTTTAGTGATGTATAAAATATATCAAAACCTTGAAAGTAAAAAGTTGATGGCACAAATGAATGAATTTCTCTCAATAAAAAAAAGTTTATATAATGATGTTATTCTTTGATGTAAACACATGTTTTTCTCTTTTATTTTTATATCTTATCACATCTTTTAAAAGTATACAGATCTTTGACTATATACAAGAATCATTTTGGATATCCTCTTTGACAGTCATTTTTCAAAGACGTATTTTTTAAGTCAGTAACTAACAATTTAAATCATACTCAGGATGCAATGGCTATATGTCGATATGCTGGATATCCCGACCTATTTTTAACATTCACATTCAATCCAAAATGGCCAGAAATACAATTTTTCCTTGAAACTATTGAAGGACAAAAAAGTGACGACAGACCGGACATCATTAGTCGTGTTTTCTCTATTAAGTTATGGGAGCTAATCAATGATCTTAAACGTCAACAAATATTTGGTAAAGTCATAGCAGGTAATATATTTTGTCACAATTTTATTTCATTTTAGTGTTTGATTACTTTTTTCTTTTCTCTTCACTATATTGTGGCTCAATTGAAAAAATGATTGAGTATAAATAGAGATAAACCCATATAGATGAGGACACAAGATGAGATATACATGCAACAATGAAAAATGCAAGACAAAATAAGAGATTTTTCTATAATAATGACACTGGTAAAAACTACTACAGAAAATGAAAGCAAAAATTAGAAATTAAGTATGCTTTTTCTATATTCCTTTCATTGAATCCATGTCACAGAAATGTAAATATAAGTATAAAAATGACTTGAATCAATTTTACAGACAATCTGCATAAGTTTCAGTATAAGTACATGTAATTTGAAGTTTTAAAGTTGTTGGTAACAAATCTCCGAAAGATAGTCCAGTAGTTTAGCCAGAGATATTGAAGGAGTTATATGTAGGAAGTGTAAAAAATTGTTGGTAACATTTTTATTTGGTACCCAGGAGGTACACGAAGAATACTAGGTAGAGAAATTTTAAATACACATTATTTTCTTGAGATATTTACCAACAAATAATTTCTAATAAAGTGTATATTATGATTTATGAAACCCAGAATCATGAGACTTTGTTTGTTTATTATAAAAAAAACAATGCAGATCTTCTTTTGGTAACTCTTCCTATCTATACATCTCCATTTCTTTTATCACTCAGGAAAAGTTATTTTCTTACTCAACAATGGTATTTTGAAGCGTGTAACCCATCCAAAATATCGGATTAATACATGATAGAGAACTTAGATGACTGTCGTGAGAAAATGTAAATCCATATTCATCATTTGGTTTTATTGAAAAAAATAGGTAAGATAAAAGCACAACCAAAGCCGAATACGTCTTATTAAATTAGACACCGTGAAGTCTAAGATGGTGAGGCGTATCGTTGATCTCACCATTGTTATACTAGGATGAAAGTAAAACCCTTTGCTAGATAACCGGTGCGGGACTCATGCTGCGCGCATTTTTCGGGTTACATGTAACCGTCCCAAACTAAAAACTCTCTAAACTATTTTGCATCTATTAAGTTAGTCTCTCCGGTAATTGTATCTATTAAGTGATCTTTACTCACGATCTCTCAAACACAAGTCTTAATATGGAGTCTTTTAAAGTCTATAAAATATAATTATTTATTAAATTAATATAATTAATATTGTTTAACATTTCTTTTACAATTGATAATAAAATCAATTGATTTAATATTTTTGCTCAAAATTTATGAATATTAAAATAAAAATATCAAATAATGTTTTTATTTATTTCATTGTTTTTAATTATGTGTTTCCTTTTTTTAATAGTTGTGTACACCGTTGAATTTCAAAAAAGAAGTTTGCCCCATGCCCACATATTAGTGTTCTTACATTCCGAAGATAAAATACAAACACCATCTAAGATTGATGACACCATATCGGCAGAAATTCCAGATAAAGATATTGACCCTCTTACTTTTAGTGCAGTTGAGCGATTTATGATACATGGACCATGTGGTATTTTAAATAAAAAATCTCCATGTATAGTTAATGGAAAATGTGGGAAGCACTATCCAAAGAGATCTCATGATAAAACATCAATAGATGAAGATGGGTTCCCTATATATATGCGACGAAATGTTGGTCGATATATCTTGAAGAATGGCAGCCAACTTGATAGTCGTTATGTGGTCCCATACAATAGAAATCTTTTGATAAAATATGATGCCCATATTGATGTTGAGCTTTGCAATCGTTCTAGATCAATTAAATATATTTTCAAATATATCAACAAAGGTCTTGATCGAGTTAGAGCAGTCATCTCTAATGTAGAAAACTTTGATAATAGTTCAACAAGTTCAATGCACTTTCGTGATGAAATTAAAGAGTATCTTGACTGTAGATACATTTCTCCCTTAGAGGCTTCGTGGAGAATTTTCCAGTTTAATATGTTTTTTAGAGAACTAGCAGTCGAACGCCTTTCCTTTCACCTCCATGGGCAGCAAACAATATATTTTCTAGAATCTATGCGTATTTCTACCATTTTAAATAATGAAGGAATTGAAACCACGATGTTCACAGCGTGGATGAAAATGAACTCTGAAGACATGGAAGCTCGACAACTAACATATGCAGAATTTCCTATTAAATATGTTTGGAACAAGACTAGCAAAAAGTGGACCAGACGGAAAAATGGAAGGTGTGTTGGAAGAATATATTATGTTCCTCCCACAACTGGAGAAAAATTTTATTTATGAATGCTCTTAAACAAAGTACGAGGCAGTCGATCATTCGAAGATACTAAAACTGTTAATGGGTTCGTACATCTAACTTAAAAGGACGCATGTTATACACTTGGTTTACTAGAGGATGATAAAGAATTTATTGATTGTATTAAAGAAGCAGCGGCATGAGGTTTGCTGAATTGTACTATTATTAATCCAGGTTTGCTTTGGGAATCTAATTGGAAGTTGCTTTCTGAAGATATTTTATACAGGCAACGCCGACTACTAAACTTCACCGACCTACATTTGTTAGATGACCAATTAAAAAACTATGCACATTTTCAGAGATACAAAAATATCTTAGAAAGGTCGGGAAGTCTTTGGAAGATTACAAAGGAATGGCCATTCCAAATAGCAATGTAATTGAGGAAGCAAACAATCGTCTTATTACGGATGAGCTAAATTATGATATGTTAAAAATGCATGAAGAATACTCTCAGTTGCTACGCGGTCTTAATTCAGATCAAAAGGCAATTCATGATTTTGTGCTTCAATCAATTACCTTGAACTTTGGAAAGTTATTCTTTGTCTATGGTTCTGGTGGAATGGGAAAAACTTACCTTTGGCAAACACTACTTGCAAAATTAAGATCAGAAGGTAAGATTGCTCTAGCTGTTGCAATTTCTGGCATTGCTGCTCTATTACTACCAGGTGGCCGAACTGCATTCTAGATTTCAATTACCTTTGAATCCAAATGAGGCTTCAACATGTTCAATCAATAAAGGCACACATCTTGCTGAATTAATTATGCAAACATCTTTAATTATTTGGGATGAGGCACCCATGGCCAACAAATATTGCTTTGAGGTAGTAGATCGATCACTTCGTGATATTATGAAAGGAATCAAAGAAGACTACGGTTTGAAACCATTTGGTGGAATAATTACTGTATTGGGTGGTAACTTTCGTCAGATTTTACCTGTAGTTCGAAAAGGTGATAGGCATGATATGATCCAAGCTTGCATAAAAAATTCATACCTTTGGAAATCATGTGAGGTTCATTTGCTACGTAAAAATATGAGTCTACAATCAAATGAGTTGGACTCAATCTCAAAAGATGCAATGCAAAACTTCGCAGATTGGATACTTGATGTAGGTGATGGAAAACAATGCTCGGATATATCAGAGAATCATGGATATCAATAGAACAAAATTTGATGCTCCCAAAATCACATGATGGTGTTCAATCTATAGTTGACGCTATTTATCCAAATTTAAATAGCCACATTAGGGACACAGGTTACCTTGTGTCGCAGGCTATCTTTACACCTACAAATGAAATAGTTGACGATATAAATCACCGCATTTTGAATAATTTCACAGGCGAAGAAATGATCTATTTATCATCAGACTCAATTTGTAAGGCAGATTTCAATGTTCAAGATCAAGATCTTATTTACCCTACCGAGTTTTTGAATACACTCAAATTTCCGGGTTTGCCATCACACATTTTAAGGCTTAAAAAAGGATCGGTAGTTATGTTAATGAGACATTTGAATCAAAGAGTTGGGCTATGTAATGGTACAAGAATGAAAATGACACAACTTGGAAAATGGTTTGTGGAAGGAGAAGTGTTGAGTGGATCTATCATTGGAGATAAAGTTCTCATTCCAAGAATATCTTTGTCGCCTTCATAATCCAATTGGCCTTTTATTCTTAATCGAAGATAGTATCCTATATCATTATGTTTTGCCATGACAATAAATAAAAGTCAAGGACAATCGTTGCAGCACGTTGGATTATATTTGCCTAAACAGGTATTTACTAACGGACAATTGTATGTCGCCATCTCGAGAGTAACCAATCGAAATGGATTACATATTCTTAGTGATGACGATGACTAGCCCAGTGAAAACAAGGTCTTAAATATTGTCTACAAAGAGATTCTTTAGTTGTTTGTTTACATGATTGTGCAGGTAACACAACAACATTTGTATACAATCTTTGTTACCGACTGTTTACAATACATTTATATATTTTACAAATATTTTAACAACAAATCATTTTTTTATTATCTTAATTTTAATCTTTACATGTCATTTGGTTGTTGGCAGCTACACTTGGATTTCAATTGTACTCAACTCTCTGTCTATATATCCTTCAATTTTCATTTTAGCAACTGATAATTTTCTTTAATTTATTAGAATTCTATGACAAGATGGGAATGTTATGTAGACTGGAAGAACAAGATTGCCCTTAGACGTTGCCATGGAGGCATGCTTGCAGCCTCATTCGTTCTTGGTTAGTTTCAAATTTCTCTTTTTTAACTCAAAGATGAAAGAATAACACATTTTTACTCATGTTTTTCACCGGCTTAATTAAAACTAAAGTTATTCGTATAGAAAATCTCAACACACTCCTTATGCCTATTAGCGAATATCTAGAGGGTGATCTGAGTGGTCCAACAAAGGATGCCTAATTTTATCTTTAACAAATTTTCATATCGTTTTAAGTTTTTATATTTGTCCAACACATATTCTTACAAAACAATATTGTAACATAAATTATCTAAAGCAATCAATCATTTCAGTATACTTGAATTTGAATCTTGGTTATAATAAGTTCTTACACAAATATTTCTAATTGCAGATTGAAGCGAAACAAAACAACAATAACAGCATAAACCGACAGAAGGTGAAGGTTGTGGATGTTTGATCCTATGTTTTTGTTTATTGAATTGAATTGAGAAGATGTCATCAACCCCATTAGAGAGGTACATAAAACTTGCCCTAGCTGAGTCTTTACCAAAAATCTACAGATACCCAATTGTCTGCAAAGAACTAAGCTTCGTTCTTAGAGAAGCGTTCAATCAATTACCAACGATTTTGCAATCCCTCTTATTCCAAGACTATCTCTCTGCATTCCGTCTCCTCCCACACTACCTTTCTCTTCTCCGATATTTCTTCTTATTCATTTCTTTACTTAATCAAATTAAGATATCATTTCTTATGTATGTATTTAATTTGTTCTCTTCATTTGTATATTTTGTGTAAATTCTTTTAATTTGCTTCATAATTATGTGACCATTGGATTACAAATGAAACTTGTAAAATTTACATAATTTTCATGTGCCAATGGAATACTTATGCTTTTTATTTAGTATGCTATAATGTATATAAAACCATGAAATGTGTTTTATGTGTTTTCTTTAGGGAACAAATTTATATGACTATTTTTAATTTCATACTAATTGAACACTTTTTGAGGATCAGTTTGCCGTATTATTTTTGTTGATTCTCTCTAATTCTAGAATCCAGAATTGAACACTTCTTGAGGATTAGTTTGCCTCATTATTTTTGTTCATTCTCTCTTATTCTAGAATGTAGACTCAGAGTGTTGTTTCAACAGTCCATTTACTCCTTCAATGCGTAGAAGCAACACTGCCGAAACAGAAAAAGAATATGGCTGTAACAGAATTCAAACAGGCAATGATCGCTCATAAGAGGCGCTCTAAAGCTCACCAGGTACAGAAAGGTCAGATTAAAGTTAACAAATATAGCTGTGTTATTTTACTAATGAACAAAAACATGTCATGTTTAACAAGTTTCTTTTTTTGATGTATATCAGGTTCTTTTTTTAACTCAAAGATGAAAAAAAAAACACATTTTTACTCATGTTTTTCACCAGGTTAATTAAACCTAAAGTTATTCGCATAGTAAATCTTAACACACTCCTTATGCCTATTAGCGAACATCTAAAAGGTGATCTGAGTGGTCCAACAAAGGATGCCTTATTTTATCTTTAATGCATTTTCATATCATTTTATGTTTTTATATTTGTCCAACACATATTCTTACAAACAATATTGTAAAATAAATTATCTAATGCGATGAATCATTTGAGTATACTTGAATTTTAATCTTGGTTATAATAACTTCTTATACAAATATTTCTAATTGCAGATTGAAGCAAAACAAAACAACAATAACAGCATAAACCGACAGAAAGCGAAGGTTGTGGATGTTTTTTCCTATGTTTTTGTTTATTGAATTCAATTGAGAAGATGTCCTCAACCCCATTAGAGAGGTACAAAAAAATTGTCCTACCAAAAATCTACAGATATCCAATTGTCTGCAAAGAACTAAGCTTCGTTCTTAGAGAACCTTTCAATCAATTACCAATGATTTTGCAATCCCTCTTATTCCAAGACTCTCTCTCTGCCTTCCGTCTCCTCCCACAGTACCTTTTTCTTCTCCAATATTTCTTCTTATTCATTTCTTTCGTTAATCAAATTAAGATATCATTTCTTATGTATGTATTTTGTTCTCTTCATTTGTATATTTTGTGTAAATTATTTTATTTTTGTTCATAATTATGTGACCATTGGATTACAAATGAAACTTGTAAAATTTACATAATTTTCATGTGCCAATGGAATACTTATGCTTTTTATTTAGTATACTACAGTGGATATAAAACCATGAAATGTGTTTTATGTGTTTTCTTTGGGTAACAAATTTATATGACTATTTTTAATCAGTGTCAATTTGATACTAATTGAACACTTTTTGAGTTGATCCTCTCTAATTCTATAATGCAGACTCAGAGTATTGTTTCAACAGTCCATTTACTCCTTCAAAGCGTAGAAGCAACACTGCCGAAACAGAAAAGCAATATATGGTTGTAACAGAATTTAAACAGGCAATGATCGCTCATAAGAGGCGCTCTAAAGCTCCCCAGGTACAAAAAGGTCAGATTAAAGTTAACAAATATTGCTTTGTATACATGTTTAACAAGTTTCGTTTTTTGATGTATATGAGGTTCACGCCAACTGCCACAATATATTCTTGTACACATTTTCAGTTTTCTACATATGCAATCATTGGTCTCAGTGGGGATAGTCTGCTGGTAATACAGTCTTTCTTTCCACAAATAAATTTTTGTATCACTTTCTTTTTTTATATTTTTGTATCAATTTTTTACAAATAAATTTACAACAATTCACACTTATTTTTTCAGGATATAACTTACAATAAAAGTTATTCCTCTCATAACTTTCGTCATCAACTCAGACTCACTACTACATATCTATTAAGGGCCTCCACAGTTACTCACAATGTAACAACCTCTTCTTACCATTTAATGCATTCTTTCGTGAATATCATTTATCAGACTTCGTGACGCTCCATGGTAGTCACAAACTTCTTTAAATGGTCCCTAAAATTGTCATGTGTGTATATATATATATATATATTATATAAATTTATTGAAACATTTATGTTTTGTATTGATGCATAACCACATTTTTTAATCAAATTAATATTATGTAAATTGGAGCTAATATAAGGTGAAAACAAATTGACCACTCTCATTAGTTGCCTTTGTTCACTTATTTTAGACATAATCCAACCAAAATGTAAAGTTTTGTATGTCTTGTGTTCCTTGTATGTTCTTCACTTATGCCTTTTGTTTTCTGATTTATGTTCTTTACTTCATTCACTATATATTAAATTATTTTGTAGCAAAATTATTGTCTCATATTAATATTATCAAGCCTAAATAAATTAAAATTATTATTCATAATTAAATAAAAATATAACTTTAAGACTAAGTACGTTATATTTATAGTGTCTGATCGTGTTTAATATTTTACATTTTATAATTAACTAAATAACATGCATATTATTTTGTCAATTGTTTTTATAAACTTTAATCATCAATCTTTGTGGTAATTGTAAATTTTTTTAGTTTAAATCGAATATATTACAAACATTCAAACTATTATTAATATTAATAGAGTAATCATAATCATTAATCTTTAACTATTTAATTAATTTACTAAAAAGTTACGACTTCTTTTGTTGGATATATTACTACAACAAAATGTGTGATATATATTAAGTTTTGGTGTCACTTTTATCTTCTAATTCCCTTTTTCATCTCTAATCAAATTGAGCTCCAGTTTCTTTAACAAAAAACTTCAAAATTGAAATTTTTAATTTCAAAACCGAAATCCAAAATTTATAACAATTCGGTTACAAAATATTAATTGTCAATCAATTATAACTATAAATCAATTACAATAAATTGCAAATGCCTTTTGTTTTCTTATTTATGTTCTTTACTTGATTAACTATGTATTAAATTATTTTTTAGCAACATTATTGACTCATATTAATATTATCAAGCCTAAATAAATTAACATTATTGATAAAGTCAATCTAATAGGTAATAATTCTTTCAATACAAAATTCAATATCTAAACTATCAAACAAATATTATTTCGTACTAATTATTTTTTGGATTGCAGACATCATTGGAACACTGCATGCTGTTGGACATGAAGAGTAAGTTTATGTTGTTGACAAGCCTACAAAAATACTCATACTAGAAATTAGAATGCATGAGTAATAATTTTTAATATAAAATACAAAATAATTTAAATTCAAAACCTAATAACATTATTATAATTTCATTGCTTAATAACATTTAACACATTCTTTATTTATTTTTTGCTTTCATTTTTAGGGGTGAAATTATCAAAGTCACTTTATGGAGGAACATAGTTGCTGATTTTCAAAACTTATTTGTCCATCACAAGCTACATGATGGTCCTAAGATTGTTGCAGTAACATCAACAATAGTTATAAAATTTAGAGGTCTCAACATTAATATTAATTTCATTTTTTACAACAAAATTTTAATAAATTTTTTTTTATACCATAACTGTTAGTGCACATTCACTTCTTTATTGTAGTTACAAATGACTACTCAATCAACTCAAATTCAATAACAACGGTTTATATTAACCTAGACATACCGGAATTCAATATGCTTTCACAAAGGTGTACCATTTAAATCTTTTTGTCTTCTTTCTTTTCACTTATTCTCTATTTTCAATATCATTCTATAAGACCGCATTAACATCATTAAAAAAAATTACAAATACCATTTTAAAAACATATTTTGTTTATAGTGAATCCAGTCAAAGTAAAGAAGATGAAGTTAGAGAAATACCACCTCAAGATTTTTCCCACAATACACCAGAGAAAAGAATGGTCAGGAATCAAACAACATTAAAACATATAATGGCCATGAAATGGGAATCTAATGACCAGGTGTAATTACTTAACTAGCACCACATATATACATGCAATCACATTATTTTAATCAATTATACTTTTTAGACCAAATTGAGAGATTATATACATCAAAATTTACATTTCGATTGGATTTTCATAGTGAGTTTTTCTACATCTTCAAATTCCAAATATTTTACATAGGCCAAATGTTTACATCTATATAAATTCAACAATTTACATATAATTTAACAAAAATATATAATTTATATAATGTCAACAATTTATATATAATTTATCAAAAATACAAGAAAGGGTATTCACAATTTATGCAACTATCAATGAAATTGATTACAAATTTGGATGGAATTACATTGGATGTGAAAACTGTCTCACAAAATTAAATCAAAAAGGCCAACAATATAATTGTCCTTCATGTGACATGACATCAAAGTACCCTGCACCAAGGTATCACATAAAATTTTACTTTCCCCACCTTCATTTTCTTTAACTCATAACTATTACATTATTTTTTATAGGTTCAAGATTCAATTGAGAGTGTTAGATGAAACAGCAACAACAACAATTACTATGTTTGATAAAGAAGCTCAAAAACTCCTCAACACTACAGCAACTCAACTTTTGGAGAAATTTGACAATATAGACAAACCATCCACTCTACAAAATTTGTGTAACCGCAAGCTCGTTTTTGAAATTCGGTTGTTAGACAAGAACTTGAAAGAAGGATCGCAAACATACACGATCACAAGACCTTTTGTCCCAACCAACATTTTCTCCGATCCAACAAATAGTACCCACATCAAACAGGTATAACATTTACACAATTTAAAAAAAAAATACTTCTTTTATGGACAATTATTGGCATTTTATTTCTTCCAATAACTATGAAAAAAAGCACGTTTTTATGGACAATTAATGCCATTGTATTCTCTTTCAATAACTAGGAACCCAACTCACCGCAACCGACAAAGTCCAACTCAAATGACAAAGAGGATATAAAACAAAAATGTAAAATATATGAAGAAGTGAAGTATGGAGATGAGGATAATGATCAGGACAAGGCTGACAACCCATTATCAAAAGGAAAAATCAAGGTACAACAGAGCAATAAAAACATTCAGATATCATCTTCAAATGAAGACACAATCAAGACAACAGTTACAAAAAAGAAGAAGATTATGGTCGAGAATATTACATCATCTGACGAAGAGCCCATCCTTTTACATACCTTAAGGAGAACAAAAAAAGAAGAAACCAAAAGAAAAACAATCCGGAGGTGTAATGAAATTGATCAACCCAAAAAAATCCAAAAAATATTGAAAAAATTAAAATTCACTTTAATAATATTTAGTTTCAACAATAAAGTAATACTTTTTGTAACTCAATTGTAAATCAATTGAGTCTATCTCTTAATTTCAATTATCGAATACATTACTTCTTTTCTACAAATCACATTGGTACAATCTATTATCTATCTATTATAATATATTAAAAAATAACTCCACACCATATGTTGGCATGTCATCGGTCGAATGCCACGAAATCGAATTTAGGCCACTTCACCAAAAATATGATTAATCTTTTTTTCTACTTATTCATTTTCCACAAATTCTATACACCATCAACTATCTTATACTATATCTCCTATTTAAATATTATTTCATAACGTCTACACAAAATTTTCTAAATTAATCCCACATTATTATTGCATAACGTCACATTATTATTTCATAACGTTTGCCCCACATCTTTCAAATTAATTCCACATTAATCAACTTCACATTTTCGCCTCTATCGGCCATCTACTTTTTTTTTGTCTCGATTGATCAACTTCACATTTTTGCCTCTATCTTCCATCTATTTATTTGCTAGCAATTGTATTTCTTCAACTTCTTCTGAAAACATTCGTATTGATAAAATATAATATATATATATATATATATATATATATTATTGATATAACTACTATATCAATAATCATTTGACAATTGAGACATGAAACTTCATATTGATTTTTTTAAAATTCCACTTAAATTAAATTAATTAAAATATACCCGCGCGTTGCACGGGTTAGTATCTAGTTGATAATAAAGATGAAGAAAATAATTAAAAGATAACTTTTAAAAGAGATAAAAGAGAAGAAGAAAGGGATATGATAGATAAGAAATCCGTTATTTTATAGTGGTGGAACTCTTGCATATACAATTGTACAACATTAGAAACTAAAATTAATTTTTTGTTTTTGCTTTTCTATTTTCATGCTTCTAATTTATAGTTTTTTTTTCTTTTAATCTTTGTAATTATATTTTGTTTTAATTTTTGTCTCGGCCACGTGACAAACACCATTGGATAGTGACATCGCACTGTTGACATGACAACTCAATACCACGTGTTGCCAAAATCTCATGTTGCATGTCATGTTAGCATTTCAGGTCATCAAATTCTATCCACATGTGCAAGTAGAAGATCAAAACCAAAAGAATCTCATATTTCAAATGGTAGGACTAACATCACAAATAATTATATTTCAAAATATGTACTTGTGTAAAGTGCTCCAAACAAGAAAATATTACGGAAGAGGCTAAAATATATATTTGTTAATCACTACCCACATTGTTACAATTTTCAATGTACAATTTGAAGGTGCAAATACGAGAAAGGGGGGTTGAACTTTGTTTGCCAAAGTTGATAACTTTTTGATAATTTATAAATAAATAAAAAACTAGATCAGGTTTGGTGACTTACTTGGAGTAGAAGCAATCGGATTCAGAGGCAGCAAACAATGAAAGCATAAATAATTTGGCACGTAGATTTATTCTATTTCACCACTAACTTGGCTACATCCAGTCCCATCATTCAGAAGGCTTTAATCCACTAATTTAAATACATTGAATTACAAAGCACCTGACCCTCCAAGTCAGTCTTCCCAAACAGCCTAACAACCCCAGACTTTTGAGAAACTAACCACCTTGACCCTACAAGCCAAGTCTTCTCCTAACAACCTGACAACCCAGATTGAAGAAGGAACTAAACCACTATCGGGTTGGATAGAAAAGATTGGAACTTGAGTAGTTGCTTCTAACAAAGCTGATAATAATAATAACTCTCACACTCTAAGAAAAGAACACTTAGAAAATATTTCTAACTTGAACAAGTGTTTCTCTCTTTGAACTCTAAGACTACTATTTTCTACTTTTCGATGATTTTTTTCTTCAGCCTTGAGTATCTATTTATATTAAAATTTGGGCTTCAATTTAGTCCTTCTTTAATTATGAATTTTATTTTGTTCAGATTGCGTTTGTAAATTCTTTAAATTGATTCTGTTCCTTTTTGTTTAGATTGAGATTGTAAATTCTTCAGATTGATTTTTTTCGTATTTTGTTCAGATTGCGTTTGTAAATTCTTCAGATTGATTATATTCGTATTTTGTTGTAGATAAATCTTGCTCAAATCTTCTTCAAATCTTCTACAAATCTTGACCATGACTTCTTTCATACTATTTGAAGTCAAATATATTGTTCTCATAAAATACTTTTGTTATCATAAAAACATTAATTATAAGATGAACTTTGTTCCAACACAATTAGTTTCTTTTCAATTTAAATTTATTATAGAAACTTGGATATCAATAATAAAAAATTACGTTGTATGAAAAGAAAAATACAAAATTACTATCTTGAGCAAGTCATACAATAACATCAAGTTTTTTTCACACATATAATTATTTCACAAGACCAATTATGATTTTTTAATTAGGATGTATGGCAAACCAAGTTTGGATGAAAGTAAGAACCAATGCTAGTGATGCAGCTAAAAAGGCAATCTTAGTCCATGGTGTATTGAAATGTGTGTTGTAAGCTTGAGCCAACCATGTCTTCCATTTATTTGTGTAATGCTTTTCAATTTCAAGCTTGATGAGAATATATTTCTTACTATAGGCAACTGCAATTGTGTAGGCATTGTTGCAATACATTTTTGTTGGCAAATCATCACCTAATTCATTGAAGAGCTTTGCCAAATCTTCATCACTTCCAAGCAAATTTTGAAGTACACCAGCTGACCTAAGCTCCTTTACATCCTCAGCATTGTCAACCAATGAATCCATGAAGGTGAAAAACGAGCAGCATTCATAGTTGTAATGAACATCCAGGCACATCTCATAGGCTATTAGGTTTCGAAAAAAATAGGGAGTGGCATCATTGAATAAAAAAATAGGGAGCCTTAGTTCCCCACTAAACCAATTAGACTTGAATGAAATGTTACTCCAAGTCTATTCATCTGTCTTATTTGCTGTCACTCGAATTCCTACCGTTTTTAGATCTTGCATGCTTTTATAAGTATTCCAATTTGAATCAACTTCTTGTTCATCACCAAGTTCTTGTTTTAGGATTGTATTAATCTCCATTTGATTGTGTTCATTTCCTTTTAATTGTGTTACCATTTGATTGTTTTCCTTAGAGTTGAGAGTGATTTGAGAAGATAATAGGTACATCGAACGAGTAGAATCTAGTATATGGAAAGGTTTAGGATTTTCCAGTGGGATCACAACCATCCCATTACGTTTGCATTCACCCAAACCTTGATAATTTTCAAATAAAAATCCCAAATCAGGTCCCCAATCTTTGCATAAAATTTCAAGCAATTCGGTTGGGAGTTGGTTTTCCAGCAATATAATATCTCTCCATATATACATCAATTGGTCTAACTTAAGGTTTAGTGCTTCCGGACACTGATCATCAACATTTTCCATGAAATATAGCAAATAACATCCATCAACAAATAAAACCCAAGCAAAATCACTGTCCTTGTAACCTTCAATCACATCCTCAGTGAACATGTTCTTCAATTCTTCAATATTATTTTCAATATTTTTAAGCAAAAGCCGACATGCTTCATTGGCATCTTGATCAATTTTTTTTCCATATTCTGCAACAAAAATTGATGTCCAAAAAAGCTTATATTGATCTCCTACTTTAGGATTGTCGTTGTGATGATGGATGGGACCAAATGATATAACCTTTGGTGAACAATATTTGTAAAATCTTTCATTTTGGCGCAAAAAATTGGGAACTCTTTGGATCTTAGGAATTGAAATTTGATTCTTCCGTTCAAACATTTGTTGCGCCTCTTTCAATTGGGAAAATCTTTTATCCATAAGGCTGTCAATTAGTTTCTCTGTCATGGTTTTGTGGTCGAGCAGTTCAATTGATAATTGCAATTCTAGCTAATTCAGATTGACAATTTTCTACTGTTTTATTTGGTTTTCCACCTTGTTGTAAAAAATTATTATTGTGAATTTCAAATATTCGATGCTATCTGCAACCAAAATTAAGAAATTATATATATATATATATATATATATATATATATATATATATATATTTGAAAAGAAGATTGATTTAGAACGCTAATGATAAAACTTTACATTGATATGAAAAAAATAAAAGATGTTTCTATATTTTTTAGGATTAATTGTAGTTTTGATCTCTCTATTTTACCAATTCATACAATTTGTCCATCTATTTTAAAATTCGATAGTTTTTGTCTCTCTCTCATATATTTGAACTAAAAAATAACGATGTGACGTATTTTAAATAATGTGATATTAAATTACATGATATAAAACCATCTAGATGCATTATTCATATCATTAATTAAATTACAAATATGAAAAATTTCTAAAGTTGAAAGTTAAGTTTTTATGAATGTTAATCATTTTACATCATTGTATCACATGACACGTTATTTAAATCATGTCACGTCGTTATTTTTAGTTAGAAAATCATAGAAAGGGACCAAAATTATTGACTTTTAAAATAAGTGAACCAATTTCGTGAATCAGTAAAAATAGGGGGACTAAAACTGCAATTAAACCTAAAAGAAATATACTTTGTTTTAACTCAATAAAAAGTAACTTACTAACTTTTTTTTTCCTTCAAAGTAAAGTTAACTTTTTTTTCAATCTTCAAACTAAAAAGTGAATTACTATCCGGTCTATCTTCCATATGAAATAAGAGCTTGGAGTGGGTTGGTATGGAAATAAGTCAAACCGACTGACAAGAGTTTAAAACTTAGCTTACGACAGACTGAGACCAAACTTTTTTATATATAAGTAAGACTAAAGCTTTAATATAAGTAAGACTAAAGCTTTAATACAAGTCTATTTAGTTAAAAAAAAGTTAGGTTAAGACCATTGAAAAAGTATTTTAGGTAGACCAATCCGATCTATTTAATTAAATATAACTAAACTTTTTATTACTATAATATTAAGTTTTACTGAAAAAAAATATTATTTTTTTTTGTTAAATCTTAAATTTGTTAACATTTTCTTAAATTTAAACATACTGATCTACATCAATATTTGACATATTTAAAAATTATTATTATAAAATAGAATTGAAATATAATGTAATATAATATTAGATACTCTAAAAGGTCATGCTAGATATCAAAGTAGAACTTAAATTCATTGACATGTTAACTTGTTCGTCTATTTACAAAAACCTAGTGGTGAGTAGTGCAAACTTTCATAACATAATAGTGAAATAGATTTTTAAATTGACTTTCAGGTCTGATTAGACTTTGATAAATGTCCGGTCATTCCTTAACAATGGAACTTTGATTGGTAATAGGTCAAACTCGAGCTTAACATTTTCAATGTAGACCAGACTCCGACTTTACAAAACCTAACTCAACTTAGTCTATTTCCACCTCTAGGGGTAGGGCAATGACACGATGTTAAGGCCTATACGTTTAACATGATGAATTGTCCTGCGTCCCATGTACAATATTAGAAGTCATTGTCAATATGTTATCCCTAAAATAATTGGATATGGATTTCATCTTCACTTTTCCTCCATTGGTCTCTCATTTTCTCTATCTATCTCTTAATTTTATCCTCTATCTTGATTATAGTTTATTTTTTGATAAATTGAGAGAATATAGTTAAGAGATGTGGAAAATGATGGAGGAAAAGTGAAGGAAATTGTCTAAATCCTAAAGTTAGAGTCTCTTTCATTCAACTGAGTGAAAATTGGTGAAATTTTTTTATTAATGAAAGCAGATGAATAAATGAGAATAGAGATATGTTTAGATTAAAAGAGAGAGGATAATGAAAGAAATTTTAATTAAGTTTAGGATTGGTTTAAGGATAGAGAAGTGATTTTTTTTTCTATATAAGGTTTGGGGGAGTGATTTTTTTGTTTGGTTTGAAAGGGAGGAGTGATTTTAAATAGGTTATAAATAAATGATTTTTTTTAATATTTCATTATTTTTTCTCCAAATTATACTAAAATGAAAAAAGAAATTTAAGAGGTACTTTTTCTCTCCCTTTTCTTTTAGGCCTCTACAATCTTGAAAATTGAATCATAAGTAATTATTTAAAATATTATCTCACTTCCAATTCCCTTCAAGCAAATCAAAAGAAAAATTGTAGAAACAAATCTGACTTATCCATGTTAATGAATTGTTAAAAGGTCAACATTTTACAATAGCTCAAAACAAACTCGAGAGATAACCAAGCAACATGAGGAGATGAGGAGCTAGGGGGTTCTCGATCCCATATCAACTACCAAAACCCCTCCCTTAGGATGGACCACTAAAAGGAATTTCCTTTTTGAATCATATAAATTTAGCAAGATATCATTACACAAGATATATAATGTTTGATTTGAAGCTAAATCTCCAATAGGGGGTTTTATAGAGGTTTACAATTGCATATATTAAAAAATCTTAAAAATAAATTGTATATTATTAAAATAGTATTTATATGTATTTAAATTGTAATATTGAATAAGAGAATACAAAATATTAAAGAGAAATAAATTATATAGTACAGTAGGTCAACATTAGATTTGAAACAAAACATCAACCACTGCAGAAGATTTTAAATTTATTTTAACCATCTCTATGTATGACATTTAATATAGATTACTATTAAAGTGGTTCATTATAATCTAGTTTTTTAGACCCGTTGGATTGATCAAGCTAACAAATATTACTATAGTATATATACACTGATTATTATACTCAAACTAGTATTTTCCCTTCTCATCTCTCATCTCCCTCTCCTTTATTCTTATTTGCTCTAAACCTCCACCTTTGGAGAAAGCCACCAATAACCACTCCACAATCACTATTGAAGTCATTCTTTCTTCCTCTACAAAATCCATCTTCACCAATAACACAAGAATTAAAAAATAGCCTAAAAAGAAGAGTATGTTGCTTTGTACCATATTGTTGAGCAATTAATTCATTACTAGTCCCTAACTCCACAATGTCTGCATAGTGCAGGATTCAATTAGAACCCAAATGGACCCTTAGAACTAGAGATCGGACCGGTCCAAGGATAAGACCATTAAACAATCGCTTTAGGCATTCATAAAAAATAAAATTTTTATTTTATCAAAAGGTCTTTAAAAAAATTTTAGTTTAGAAAAAAGTCTCAAATTTTAAAATTAATTTAGTGATGTCATGTTAAAATTTAAAAAATTCGCTTTAGTCCTTTAAATGTGTTGGGTCCAGCCTGATTATAGATAACAAGGGAATAGTCTAGAGAGAGAAAATGTTTATGTATATGAATAGGTGTATATGAACTATAGTAATATTTGTAAGTTTGATCAATCTAATAACTTTAAAACACTAAATCATGATGGAAATCTTTAAAACACTAAATGTCACCTCTCTTTCATAGGTTTTATAAAGCGAATGTGTTCTATGTTCACAAAAATTGTGGCCCATTTTCTTCGGGTAGCCATGATTATCTTTGAACGTAAAGACATCACTTCGAAGAAGATAGGTTTAATAGACATAGAAATCAAACAAATAACTCGAACAACCTTTGGCCTCAACTACTAGAGGAGGCTAAGGAAGAGAGTAGTAAAAAATGATTTGATAAATTAGAAGTGTAGGTATGAATGAAAAAATTTGAGGAAAAAAAGGGTATATTTTTAAAATGGCGCAAATATCTCTAGCAAACATTGAGATATTATAAAAAGAATAAAATAAAAATAAAATAAAGCAGGTAGGTAGTTTATCATTCTACATCGATAGGTGATTTTGAAGTGTTTTCTTTCCAATTTGAGGAGAAAAGAATTTTGAGTAGATCCCACCAAATATGGTTCTTTCTAATGTATTCTAATGAAAGAAATGTTTTTCTACACATGTGCTTTCTTATCTAATTTTTTCTTTGTTTAAAACATAGACTTAATGCAATCATGACACGTCAAGCTCAACGACGAAATGTAGTCGAAGTGATCATTATTCTGTAAGCCTAGATGCAACTAGTAAGAAGTGCGATTGCATGCATCCTTATAGAAAATGTGTCCCCTATATTCTTATGGTGAATGACTTTTGTAACTTTAGTGTATTTTAGAGAAAAATTGATGATTAAAATAAATTAATAAAAAATATTTGAATGAGAGAGAAAATTTAATTAAAAAAGAGATAAAAACAAAGTTACCAAAAGATAAAGGAGTCAAATTTAGAAGATCTTGTTATTTGAATTCCAAGAAATATTGCTCATTAGGTACTAAAGTTTTTGAAAATCATTATAGGCATCCTTATATCCTTCTAAGCTCATTAGTATACATAACTTTTAGACGTGATGGATTAGATGAATAGTATGTTTATTAGGTACTAAAGTTGAAAATGATAAAAATCTGTGAAATGTATACAAGATCTACTTAACTCCTAGATCGATAAGAGCTCCAATTAATACTATGATATAGGTTTTAATAAAGAAAAGTTTTTGTTTATTTTCTTATCCACAAAGTAAACGGATGCCGGAGATAAGCGACATAGTATTTATGAATATGTTTTTTTCGGTCAAATCACTTTTTTATAATGTTTAAGCTTGTAAGTTAAATATAGTTATTTGGTTACGATTTTCTCTTACAATTTTATAGCGTTTTCTTGTTACTTTCAGTAGAGTTGTGTTTTATTCGTAGTATATTTTGTTATTTTTTCTTATTATCTTGATAAAAATATTTAAAGATTAATTATAATTAATTTTATTATTTTGATAAAAATATTTAAAGATTAAATATAATTAATTTTATATTATTTTACATTTATCAGTTAATTCAACCGGTAATTTTAGCAAATATTTTAAATTAACCATTATATTCGGGAGGATGTATACACCTTGACATTAATTATTGTCTTGATGTTTTGTGTTTACTCATTATTCTAAATATTGAAGAAGAACAAAAATTTGATATAGAATAAAGATCGAATCTGAAACAAGTTTATAAATTAGACATATTACTAGTCTTACAAGCCTGTTTTAAATTTAATAATATAATACTGTATTTAGATTTATTAGTTACAACAAAAGATTTTGACTTTTAATTTCTTTTTTTTTTACTAAGACTTATAATTTCTTAAACCATTTATTTAAAGTTATATACAAGACATAAAAATAAAATAAAATAAAAACTCAACAATATTAATTAATTTCTAGATTTTGTAGGGAGGATTTGAAGTTATGCAAACGATGTGCTGCTGGTTGATCCAAATCTCGTGTTCCCTTTCTTTCTTCTAAAATGATTGACAAACAACATTAAATCTATAAATTTGTTGTTTTATTTATAGTTAAGACTTAAGAGAAGTCTTATCATGCAGAGAAATAATTAGCTAGTTTGAAATCACATATATGCTTACTAGAAGAACAAACAAATAAAAAAATAAAAAAGCAATATATCGGCTTTAGTACCTTTATCAGCACATATATTGATTTTATGAAACCAAAGAGTCGTAAAACATCTATACTCCAATGAAGAGTGAAATCTTAGTAACAAAGGAAGGAAAAATGAACAAAAATGAGATTCCAAAAAGTGTGAGGTTGAAGAGTGTTGAGAGTAAAATTGAAAAGGATAGCTTTAGTGCGGAAATAATAATAGCGTTTGTGTGGTGCAAAACAAAGAAATATTTATATTTAGGAAGATGTATAATGCAGAGTTGGCAAGATGCATTATTTGAGGGGATTGGGGAAATAATGCTGCCAGCGGCACCTGTAGTTTTGCTTTTCAAATCTTTAGTTTCTCCTTTTTTCTTGGACATAGTCTCTCCTTTTCAGAACTTTAGTTGTTTTTTTTTTTTTTTGTTACAAAGAACTTTAGTTGTTTTAGCTTGTGTTTTTAGGGATTATTTTTTGAATAACCCTTATTTCAAAATAAAAAATTACCAAATTATTCCTTTTGAAAATTATATATAAAAATATATTTTTTTTTGTTACAAGTCGCCTATGTAAATGGCACTTTCTTAAGAAAACTCGAGTTTGCAAAGGCGACTTCCTTAAAAGAATTTTTTTTTTAAATTAACAATATACATATATATAATTCATTCATAAAAAACAACAAAAATTACGTAGATTAATAGCGTTGCATTTGGATAATGTTTTCGAGTATGACCAATTAACCGACAAAGTCTGCATTTTCTTGGCACTTTTTCTCTAACGTCCATTTCAATTCTAATACGGATACTATTTAGACGACCTTTTTTAATTCTCTGTATTTCAGGAAAGTGATACAATGTTTTACCTTCATATGTAGGCCAATATCCTTCATTGGATATAAGTGGAAACTCTTTTTTATAGATATTGAATGCATTAACAACCTTGTACACGTTAGGCAGATACACTAAATAGTTTTGATGAGCATAAGAACATGCAACTATGACATGTGAACAAGGCACGCGTATCGCTTGAAATTTTCCACAATCGCACCATTTTCTTTGAAGGTTGACTTCGAAATAACCAATTGGTCGCACCTCTCTTCGGTTTACTGTTTCATGCACCATGAAAGAATAACAATTTTGGTCGAATCACATGACTTGGTGAGTGTTAGACTTACCAACTTCATATTTAATCTTGTCCATGCAATCATCTCTGTATACTTGACCAGAAGCTAATGATGCCTAATATTGTTGTCCCCTTTCTGTATATAAAACTCTCAATCTATAATAAGTTGATTGGACCAAAGTAGTGATTGAGAGATTGTGTGTATCCTTGAACACTGCGTTGATTGACTCGACAATGTTTGTTGTCATGTGTCCTTATCTTGGACCTTGAGAATACGCCATAGTCCATTGTTCTGGAGGGATATTATCGACCCATCTTAAAGCCTCTGGATTTGCCATTCCAATTTCATTGTTGTAATATTTGAATGATGGCTCACTTAATACATATCCTGTTATAAACAAGGTAAAAATTATCAAGTATTTTAAAGTGATAAGTGTAAAATATACTAAGAAGAATTAGATCATTACCCGTACAAAAAACTTTTTTTTTTTGCAATGTGTTGGATGCAGTACACATGTGTTGATGGAGGATCATGTCAACCATTATTTGGATTATTATAAGTACTTTTAATGGATTCATGCCTATTTGAAACCAAACAAACGTTGACTTGAGGTGTGACGTACCTTCTTAGTTTTTTTTTTTAAAAGCTCCAAGCACCCCTCGTCTCACCTTTTACAAGTGCATAAGCAATGTGAATTGTATTTTTGTTCCCATCCTGTGCAATGGCTAGCAATAGAGTCCCCTTGTACTTGTCGTACAACTAATTTTTTAACCTCGTAATAGAGTCTTATCAGAATAAACAGGTGATACTTCCATTTCCACAATAGTTCTTGGAAGAAATTTTTGCATAGCCAACAACCACCTTGGAAGGTCATCGTAAGACTTCTCCCAGTTCCCATAAATTGTTTCAATAACTTTGTTCTTTGCGATCCATGTCTTTATATAGGTGATGGTGTAGTTGTACCGTTCCCGAATATGTGCAATGATCACCTTCACTTTAATTGATGGGTCAACTTTCAAAAGCGACTTTATGCTTTCACATATGATGTTAGAGTCAAGCTTGGTATGATCTTGTGACATAGAGGAATTTACACAATTGTGGGTCCCCTTCAAAAGACCAATCACCCATTGCTTACTTTTTTTGGCTTAGCGATGCCCTGCATTTGAACAAACATTGTGGATTCACACATTTTAACTAAGTGAGTGTTTTATGTGGTAGTGCTTAATTGCAAGTTGACAATAAGGTTTTCTATTAAACTTCATTCCAATCTCAAGAGATGCATCTAATGGAGGTGGTTCATTAGAAGGCATATCAAATTTGGCGGATTGGTCAGCATAATCCAAGTTTAGGTTATGCATATGGAATGGTGGATCGTATGTCGTTGCAATTACATGGGGTTTTGGCTCTAGGACATCGTCATCGTGTCAATCCACCCCAACCTCCACCACAATCTACCCAACATTTTTTCTAGGAACCAATGCCCAACACAACACAACACAACAAAATCAATAGTATATACCAACACCGTCTGACACTCAACCACCTCTTCGTACTTATTCCCACACACCACACCAATCTTATGGGTTCACATTGGGGGAACAATTTAATTTTGACAACCAACAACCACAACAAGGAGACAATCGTCGACTATACTTTGCATCAAGTGAAGAGCAATTATTGTATAACACGTTCAATACTTCTTATAATACACTTGAGTCCGCTACCCAGTTACTTAATAATATGTATCAACAAAATTTTCAAATTCCAAGCTTTGGGAATGCATATACTCCACTAAATCAAATATCAAACTGGACTCAAGGTGGAAGTAGTTCTTCTGCAGCACTTCTTCCTCGACATCCTCAAGAACAAGAAGATGAAGATGAAAAAGAACAACAAACTCGTGATGTATCAAGACGTCGACAAAATTCTCTACGTGTGAGAAAACCTCAACAATGTGGTATTGGAGACCACCTTTGACATTAATTATATCGTAATTTTTGTAAAATTTGTGATGTTGCTTTTTATGAATAAATTATATTAATTATTTATATACATATATATATATATATTGTTGATTTTAAAAAAATGAATGTAAAAACAAATTCCCTTACGGAAGTCGCCATTTGCAAAGGAAACTTGTAACTTAAAAAAAAACGGTATTTTGATATATAGTTTTCAAACTGGAGTAGTTTGGTAACTTTTTTTGAAATAAGGGTTATTCAAAAAAAAATTCCATAATTTTTGGCTTTTGGGCGAAAATTATATATTATAGATTCATTCTGCATCTTCTATTTTTTTTTTCTCCTTAGACATCACATATGTAAAGGGCTCTTCACCAGCAGTAGAAAGATGTAGTTAGCTAGAATATCTATCTTTAAAGAAAACTGCAAATCTCTAAATCATGAACAATCCTAGCAAGTAAATTATAGTCGATAACAATAACATTTGAAGATGTCATACTTGGGACCACAACCTTTGAATGTAAATTGACTTCTAAATAAATAGAGTTTTGATGATTTTGACCATTGTTTTCCTCTACCACGGCATTACTCGAAGAACTAACAATATGCATATCTGAATACTGATGATCTTCTTGAAGATGATCTGTATTAGCTGAATTAGATAAGTTGGAACCATAAATCTCGTGAATTACATTTTTAGGACTCTATGTAGTCTGAAACTCAGATTCTGGAAGTGTTTCTAGAATGATTTCTAAATCCCCAAAATCAATTGAATCTGAGTTAGAAGCTTTTTTACAATTTTTATCATTTTTTCCTGATAGATTCGAGGGAGATTCTTTGATAACAATGTTGCCACCTAGTTCAACGTTGGGGATATGATCAACAAAAAAAGAATTAACAAGACAATAAGTATTATTACCATTAATATCTTTGTTTGCATATTCACTTTCAACATTGCCTAGATCACTCTTGAGAGAGAGAGTGTTTTGTGTTTATCAAGTGTCTTATGAAATAATTCTTTTTAAGATAGTCACTTGGTTTCTCATTTTCTCTTTTCTCAAGAATAAAATAGAGTCATTAATAGATGTTTCGATAGTTAACTATGACTTCATCTTTGTTCTTTTAGAGTACATTTTAGTACTTCCATTTCTTTGCTTATAAACTTCTCAAGGAAATCAGACTGACTCCCTTACTTCAGCATATGGGCCAATGTTATGTTCTTGCTCCTGCGGAATAGCAACCAATCTTGATGCTATAGACTCATGGTTCAATACAGTTAGCATGAAAATATAACTTTCTCATATTGTCATCCATAAGATGGGATTATTCATCGGGCAAAACTCATGATAAGGAGATAATTATAAAAAGATCTAGTAACATATTAAAACATAATCTCAACTCTATTGAATGACACGTCACACACTTATGTGCCACATCATAACATTTGCGCCACATCATTTATATTTTTACGTGACACCCTTCATATGTCTCAACTATTCATCTCACAAATTCTCTTCCTCAATTTAGCTTTTGCATCTCACACATCATATACATAAGTTAAAAACTCTTTCAAAAAAAATTATCATAAAAATAATTATACCATCTTCTCACTCAAATCAACTTTTGCGGCTCCTCCAATTCTAACTTTACATAAACTACAGATTAATTGGTAACAAATTAATTGGTAGCAAAATACGTCATATTGACGTTATCTCATCCCAAATGTTCCAGTAATCATTTGCAAGTATGAATCCGATCTCAAAATCCATTCTCACAAAGCCATATTTGAATCTGATCTGACGAAGCCATCTCTGTTCATTTCTTGGAAAAAATTTATCATCGATACACTTATCACCGCCTATGTAACTAACTATAAATTGTCCACACAACTAGACAAAACACTTTTATAAATTTATATGTTGTTTTGTATTCTAAGATATTTTATCGGGTATCACAAGACAAAAAATTGGAACTGGATCATCTCGATACATTTCAAAGGTACATACATTGAGTTTGAAAAATTCAATTTATATGTTAGAAAAATATCGGTTATTTACAGTTCTCTTTCATTCTTTTAAATTTTCATGACATATTTGATATTCTCTATAACAATTTGTAGCTTATGTCCTATTAAAAAAATTGTAGTTTGTGTCCTCAAATAAATAAAAAATATTTTCCATCTACCAAATTGATAGACATTCAAACATTACCTTTCATGTTTAACTGATTCAATATTAGATAATTCAAATTCATCTTGAATCTCACCCAACCATGATAAAATATAAACTTTTAAAATAATGTGATCTTAATTTTTTAATTTTAATAATAAAATTTAATCAATGACATTTTACTCTTTAATACAAAATATTGAAATTTTGGTTTTTTTAATAGTTAATAAATAATATTTTGATAAAATTATTTAAAAATAATTGAAATTGAAATTTATCTTAAACAAGACATTTGAAGTTTCAAGAAATAAATACATATTAATACTAAATTTAATTCGAACACTCAGTTATTCTTTTAGTTATTATTTTATTTTTAATCTTCTTTCCAAGAATAATAATGACATATTCAACATCATTCGTAATAACAAAAACGTATTTCTTTTATAAATAAATGTAAGTAAATTAGTAGTTATATTAGTTTTATCTAATTTTGGACCCAAAACTTCTTAGAAACTCTTGAGTGTTCCTCAACAACCAAACTATAATTTAATTCAAATATGTGTTCATGGTAATTCATCACATACAAATATATATGTTTTCATTGTGTAATTCATTAAATATAAATACAAATAAACTATGACTTAAATTGCAACAAAAAAAAAATTAATAAACTCTCAACGAAAATGTTATATCTCTAAAGTTATCAAAAATTCTATAAAAGAAAAAAGACAAATTGAAACTGAAGTATCTCGACACATTTCAAAGTACATATTTTGAGTTTAAAAAATTGGATGTTTGAAAAATTGAATTTATATGTAAGAAAGAATTCAAGAAATTGCAGTTCTCTTTCATTCTATTAAAATTTCATCACACATTTGGTATTCTCTATATCAATTTGTAGTTTATGTCGTGTTAAAAAAATGAAGCTTATGTGCTCAAATATTTTTTTTAAAAATATTTTCATCTACAAATTTGATATGACCTTCAAACATGACCCTTTCATGTTTAATCAATTTATTATTAGAGGATCCAAATTCATCTTTCATCTCACTCAACCATGATAAAATATAGACTTTTAAAATAATGTGAACTTATTATATTTTTAATTTTAATAAAAAAAATTTGATCAACAACATTTTACTCTTTAATACAAAAGATTGCAATTTTAATTTTTTTAATAGTTAATAAACAATTTTTTTTTATAAATTTATGTGATAAATAACTGTTATTGAAGTTTACCATAAACAAAATGTTTCAAGTTTCAACAAATAAATACACACTAATACTAAAATTAATTGGAAAATTTAGTTATCCTTAAAGCTACTATTTTACTTGTAATCTTCCTTTGCAAAATAATAATAATGACATATTCAATATTATTATTAATAGCTGAAACATATATTTTTATACGTAAATATTAGTAAATTAGTGGTTATATTAGTTTTATCAAATTTTGAACTCAAGAAGTTTACCTCAAGATGTGATATTTCTTGAAGACCAGACTATTGAAGATTTTGATAAAGCTGAGAAATAGAAACCAAATTCTAGAAGTTACATTGATGTTGCGGCTAGGCCCCCTGCAGAAACTTTTGTTGATGGGGGAGATATACAGGTAGATGATGAGAATGTAACTGATGATCATGTACGTCACCATGATGAGCAGGTTCCAGCTGAGCCACCAGTCGAGTTTGAGTTAAGAAGATCTACTAGAGAACGTCAACCTTCTCAAAGATATCCTCCACATGAGTATGTGATGATTACTAATAGTGGAGAGCCAGAGTACTATCAAGAAGCTATTACAAATGTTGATAAAGAAAAGTGGTTGAAGGCCATGCCAGAAGAGATAATTCCTTACATGAGAATCACACATTTGATTTGGTAAAGTTGCCTAAGGGTAGAAAACCACTCAAGAACAAATGGGTATATAGGACAAAGGCAGAAGAGAATAGTTCTCAACCAAGATACAAAGCAAGATTGATTGTGAAAGGTTTTAATCAGAGAAAAGGTATTGACTTTGATGAAATTTTTTCACCTTTGGTCAAGATGTCCTTTATCCGAGTTGTGCTTGGGTTAGCAGCTTGGTTAAACCTAGAAGTCGAACAACTTGATGTGAAAACTCCATTCCTTCATGGTGATTTGGAGGAAGAGATCTATATGGAGCAACCAGAGGGTTTCGAAGTCAGAGATAAAGAGCAGTTTGTATGGGCTCAAGCAAACACCTTGACAATGGTACAAGAAATTTGATTCTTTTATGGAGAAACATGGGTACGGTAACACTACTTCTGACCATTGTGTGTTTGTCAAGAAATTCTCTAATTGGGATTATATTATTCTTTTGTTATATGTAGATGATATGCTTGATTGTTGGCCATGACGTTAAGAAGATTCAATCTCTAAAGAATTATTTGAACAAGTCTTTTGTAATGAAAGACTTGGGTCCTGCAAAGCAAATTCTGGGCATGAGAATTACTCGTGACCGGAAGAATAATAAGTTGTGGTTGTCTCAACACAATTACATTGAAAAAGTGTTAGAGAGGTTAAACCTGAGCAACTTCAAACCTGTTAGTACTCCACTTGCTACTCATTTTAAATTGAATTATGATCAATGTCCTACAAGTGAGAAAGATAAAGAAGAGATGAAGAAGGTTCCTTATGCATCCACAGTTGGTAGTTTGACGTATGTTATGGTATACACAAGGCCAGATATTGCTCATGCAATTGGAGATGTTAGTCAGTTTCTCTCTAATCCTTGTAAAGATCATTGACAAGCAGTGAAGTGAACCTGTGTTGGATGGCTACACAGATGTAGATATGGCAGGTGATCTTGATTCTAGAAAATCTACTTCTAGTTATATGATGACGTTTGCTGGGGGAGCTGTGTCTTGGGAATCAAGATTATAAAAGTATGTTTCTCTATCCACAACTAAAACTGAGTACATTGTAGCAACTGAAGCTTCCAAATAACTCTTGTGGACGAAGAAGTTCCTACATGAGTTAGGCCGCAAGCAAGACAAGTTTGTGTTATTCTGCGACAGTCAGAAAGCGATCCATCTTAGCAAGTATTCGACTTTTCATGCAAAGTTGAAGCATATTGAGGTGCGGTATCATTGGATACGAGATGCACTAGAAATGAAGTCATTTTCAATCGAGAAGATTCATATTGATGAGAATGGTTCAGATATGATGACGAAGGTCTTGCCTCTATCGAAGATGATATGTTGTAGAAAAAAGGCGACATGGTTGAGCAGTACCTTCCCACTTAAGTCGTGAGGGGGAGATTTGTTAGGCGGGCTCACTCTCCAAGTGGAACCCACCAATTTTATTAGTATTATTATTGTTATTATTATTATTATTATTATTATTATTATTATTATTATTATTATTATTATTATTATTATTATTGTAATACCATAAGTTAATTGTCTAGAATATAACTTGAGCATTAGCATAATTCGACAAAAGAGATGGTTAGTACAAATCTCGACACAAAGTCATGAAAATGTATTAATACACATACTAATCCTTCAAAGATAAAGCAAAAAAATATGGAGTACATAACACATCCATGGCTCAAACTAATTCCTTAGAAATTTTAAGCAAGCTATAGCATAAACTGATATGCTTCATTTCTCCAACTCTTGATCTAAGCCATTTTACCTGTAAAACATTTAAATAACGTGGAATGAGATTACATCTCAGTGGATCCCAAGGAATGAAACCAAATCAATTAGCATTCTAAATTCAAAGATATAATTTATCTTCTGTGAGTTTCTCTTCTATGTAAAGTTTTGACTCTTTCTAAGTATTTAAGCCATTAGACGTGAGTAATCTAATGACTTAAACTCTACCTAACAAGCATGTCATAAAGACTACATTAGTTTTACTAATGCCTTCTTCTTGTTAGTAACTTTATTTTGGTAAGATTGGACATAATTACGTCCGTAAGTGGTGCCCCACTTACCCTCGCTTCCGTCGTATATAGACGGAGAATTAATCTAGCTAGGATGAATCCTATATGTCTCACCTTAATCAAATATCTAGTAATTATATATAACATTCCACACACACACATATATATAACTATAACATCATCTATTAATAAATATATTAAAGACTTCCACACACTCAACCTTGAAAAATTCTTATGATAACATTACTATTAAGTCAATTTTATCATACTAATCATATAATGTAAAATGAAAATTCAAGACATGCTTAAGATAGATTTTTCCCAAAACAGCCCCAAATTTATGTTATAACAGCACAAAACTGAGTTTGACTACAGAGTCAACTGATATGAACTTATAAGTATCGGAATTGAGTTAATGAGCACTCTTTAGAAAGCTTATGATGATACTTTATATATAAAATTTTATTTTATTTTAATTAAGTCCCTAATTCTTGCATTTTATCAAAATAATACACAATGACAGAAAAAAAAAAAAAAAAAAAAAAAAAAAAAAAAAAAAAAAAAAAAAAAAAAAACAACTCTGGTCTAAATTGTAACCCATTTTTAAGCATCAATACTCAATCAAACATTACAAATTTTGTACTCAATTTGAAGGTAATTGAGTCTAGTTTCCAGAAAAATAAAAATTATTCAGAACTAAGGTCTATAGAAAACGTTATGATCAAAACATCACACATATGTCCTGCGAATTTTATGTTAACAACATTCCTTCAATCACACTAATTTCCTAACAATCTTTGCAAACAATAATGCTACAAAATGTGAATAAATCAGTAATGAACACATCAAAACAGCATCACAAATTTCAATTTACTCAAATTAATTTGTCACAATAGTGAAACTCAAGGTTTTTAATTTCAAACACATCAAAACTGCATCACAAATTTCATGTCATCAAGGAAACTCAATTCTACAATAATCTATTCTCAATTTCAGTCATAGAACTTCACATGCATAAATCATTTTAATCATATATTTCAAAACCCCTAAATCCAAACAAGAATAAAATTAAAAAAAAAAATCCCTTTCTTCATTTCAAACCCTTGAACCCCAAATCCCTAACATATGGAACACATTATCTGATACAAAAAGAATGGAGAAGATGATGGTACTCTCAACTCTTTCTACCTTGACTTCTAGCAAAAAATTGCACTTTTTCTTTTTCTTTTCTTGTTTTGTGAATGTTTTTGTTGTTTTCTCCCTTTTTTTCTCCTCCTTCTCTTCTTCTTTCTCTCACTCTTTCTTCTTCTCTATCTTACCATTTTTTCCTCTCCCTCTCTTTGTTTCTTTTCTGTTTGGTCGTTCTCTCCTCCCCCCTTCTTCTTTTTCTTTTCTTTTTTTTTTTAATTCTTTTTT
>JBBPBQ010000002.1:41995649-42079197 GCA_037974755.1 Cicer yamashitae
TTTTTCTCCCTTAAATTACTACTTTCCCCCTTTCTATTATTATTATTATTATTATTATTATTATTATTATTATTATTATTATTATTATTATTATTATTATTATTATTATTATTATTATTATTATTATTATTGTTATTATTATTATTATTATACTTGTATGTTAATAAGTAAAACATAAAAATTACTACCAAATATTTATGCTAAAGAGGGATGTTACATCCTTCCCTCCTTAAATAAATTTTGTCCTCAAAATTTAGTAACTTACCTAATAAAACAAGTGAGGATACTTCTCCAAGATTTCAGACTCAAGTTCCCAAGTGGCATCTTCGGGCGGCATACCTTCCCAAACAACCTTCACCAATGAAATTGCTTTTTTTCTTAATATTTTCAAGCTTCGGTCCACAATTCGACTTGGTACCGGTTTAAAAGTAAGGTTTGGTTTCAATTGGATTGAATCATGATGTAAAGTTTGTGATGGGTCATGAATGTACTTTTTGAGTTGAGACACATGGAAGACATCGTGTAATCCAGACAAAGAAGGAGGTAAAGCTAATTGGTACGCCACTAGACGTACACGACGAAGGATTTGGTAAGGACCTATGAAACGAGGACTCAATTTCTTTACTCTTACAGACCTTCCAATACCTATAGTGGGAGTGAGTTTAAGAAAAACGTGATCACCCTCTTCAAATTCTAAGGGCCTTCTTATGTTGTCAGCATAACTCTTTTGTCGACTTTGGGCTATTTTCATTTTATCTTTTATCAATCTAATCTTTTCTGTGGTTTCCTTGATAACATCTGGTCCTAAGATTCCTTTATCTCCAACCTCTAACCAACACAAAGGGGTCATACACTTACGTCCATACAAGGCTTCGTAAGGTGCCATACCTATACTTGAATGGTAACTGTTATTGTAGGAAAACTCCACTGAAGGTAAATGTGTATCCCAATTTCCCCCCTCTTCTAAGATACAAGCTCTAAGCATATCTTCTAATGTTTGAATGGTCCTCTCAGTTTGACCGTCGGTTTGAGGGTGGTAAGCGGTACTAAGATTCAAACAAGTTCCAAAAGCTTTATGGAATGCTTTCCAAAATTGTGATGTAAACTTAGGATCCCTGTCTGAAACAATACTGGTTGGCACTCCATGCAACCTTACTATCTCCTTTACTATCACCGATTTAGTTAACCGATCTACTATGACTCATATAGATTCGTACCCTGCTTGGGTACGAGACAACCCTACTACAAAGTCCATGGATATCTTATCCCATTTCCACTTTGGAATCTCTAATGGCTGAAGTAAACATGCAGGTCTTTGATGTTCATTTTTAACCCATTGACATACTAAGCATTATGCAACATACATTGTTATGTCACTTTTCATCCCAGGCCACCAATAGTTCTTCTTAAGGTCTTGATACATCTTGGTGGCACCTGGGCGGATTGATAACGCACATCTATGGGCTTCTTCTAGAATCATTCTTCTCAAATTTTCAGTATTAGGTACACCAATTCTTCCTCTAAATAGGATGATCCCATCTGAAGTGATGGAAAAGTCTGGTTGAGTTATCTTGGACTGTAACTCTCTATCATACTCTTGAGCTTTCCTAATCCTATCACGAAGATCAGAAGAGATTTCAATAGGGCATAGTAGGATTCCTTCATCTAATAGTATCATGTTTAGGTTAAGGTTTCTAAAGTCTTCTAATAAGCTCATCTCATTAACCATGGAGTGATTTTTGAGTTAAGGCATCGGCGACCACATTTGCTTTACCCGGATGATACTTTAACTCAAAATCATAGTCTTTCAAAAACTCCATCCACCTCCTCTGCCTCATGTTCAATTCCTTTTGGTCAAACAAGTATTTCAGGCTCTTTTGGTCACTAAAAATTTCAAATTTAGCTCCATATATATAATGTCTCCATATCTTCAAGGCAAAAACTACGGCTGCTAACTCAAGGTCATGGGTATGGTAGTTTTCCTCATGGGGTCCTAGTTGTCTAGAGGTATACGCTACAACTTTACGGTTTTGCGTTAATACACATCCTAATCCTTTTAAGGATGCGTCACAATAGACTTCAAACCCTAAGGTTGAATCGGGAATCACAAGGATAGGTGCAGTGGTTAAGCGAGTTTTCAACTCTTGAAAACTCTTCTCACAATCTTCATCCCATACAAAAGGGTTATCCTTTCGAGTGAGACGGGTTAAAGGTAAGGCTATTTGGGAAAACTTCCTAATGAACCTACGATAATAACTGGCCATCCCCAGGAAACTTCTAACTTCCGTAACATTCTTAGGTTGAGTCCAATTCAAAACAGTTTCTACCTTAGAAGGGTCAACAATTACACCTCCTTGAGAAATCACATGACCCAAGAACTTTACTTCACTTAACCAAAACTCATACTTGCTTAATTTCGCAAACAATTTCTTATCTCTAAGGATCTACAACACTATCTTGAGGTGTAACTCATGTTCTTCAAAATTTCGAGAATAAATGAGGATATCATCAATAAAAATTACTACAAACTTATCCAAATAAGGTCTGAAGATGCGGTTCATATAATCCATGAATACGCCTGGAGCATTGGTTACACCAAAGGGCATAACTAAAAATTCATAGTGTCCATATCGTGTTCTAAAAGCTGTCTTTTAAACATCTTCAGACTTTATTCGAATTTGATGGTATCCTGATCTAAGATCGATCTTTGAAAAGATGGTGGCTCCTCCAAGTTGGTCTAACAAGCCATCTATCCAGGGAGAGGGTACTTGTTCTTAATGGTTACTTTGTTGAGTTGCCTATAATCTATGCAAAGTCTCATTCCTCCATCTTTCTTCTTAACTAACAAAATAGGAGCACCCCATGGAGAGACACTCGGCCTTACAAAACCCTTAGTTAAGAGATCCTCTAATTGAGCTTTTAGTTCTTTTAACTCTAGAGGTGACATCCTATAAGGAGTAATGGAAACTGGTTTAGCACCAGGAACTAGGTCTATGGAGAACTCTATCTCCCTCTCTGGAGGTAGGGATATTACATCTTCTGGGAACACGTCTAAAAATTCATTTACAACTAGAATTGTAGCGACATCAAGTTTAGGTCCTGAATATGAAGATGATGTTAGTAGAAAACCTTGACCCCCACTACATAGGCATTGTAAGAGGTGAGACACACTAAGAAGTAGAATGGAATCAGTTTCATTTCTACTTAAAATAGCAGGACGAAAATACAAAATCTTTTCTTCACAATCTACAAGTACACGATTAGTTGAAAGCCAATCCATTCCTAAGATGGCATTCATTCCTTTCAAAGGTAGACAAAACAAATTAATTGGATAGACTCTATCGGATACAACGAGTTGACAACTTTTACATACATAAGAGGTTTCGACACTACTCTCACCCGCCGTAGAGAGAACCATGGGAGGTGTAAGTTCAGTTAATTTGAGACTTAAGCGTAAAACACACTTAGTGGATATAAAGGAATGAGAAGCACCTGTGTCAAACAATACTTTTAAAGGTTCATTATTTAGAAAACACTCACCGGCAATCAAGTTGTTGTTTCCCTTAGCCTTCTTAGCATTAAGAATATAGACTCTTCCAGTGGGTGGGTCGTTCGAGTTGGCTAGCCCCTTCATTTTCCTTTGTGGAAAATCTTGACTCATATGCCCCGGTATCTTACACCAAAAGCATACGTTCTTACCGTACAAACATTCTCCTGGATGTGATCTTCCACACTTAGGACATTCCTTTGGACCCTTCGCTTGATGTACAACTGAGTTTTGGGGTTGCTTTCCTTTATTGGGGGGAATCTTAACCTTCAACTACTGATTACTCTTTGGTGCATCCCTCCTTTGTTGCCACTTAAGTTGTCTGTTCTCCTTCAAACCCCGTAAACTTTCTTCTACAATGTAACTTTTATGAACCAAGGTGGCATAAGAAGTTATCTCTAGTTGGGCCAAGTTACTTTTAATCTCTGGATTCGAACCCCACTCGAACTGATTTATCTTCCATCGACCATTTGGAGCATACTTTGCTTGGGCACAAAACCTTGCTAGTTCCTCGAACTTTGCCACATAATTAGCAACTGACATGTCTCCTTGTTGAAGGTGTGTAAATTCAAAT
Organism: Cicer yamashitae; assembly: GCA_037974755.1. Lineage (NCBI taxonomy): Eukaryota > Viridiplantae > Streptophyta > Magnoliopsida > Fabales > Fabaceae > Cicer > Cicer yamashitae. The sequence goes on from JBBPBQ010000002.1 coordinate 41,999,771, forward strand.
TCCTTTCGTTTTCTTATACTCATGGGAATATATTTATCTAGAAATACTGTACAAAAATTCTCCTAGCTCATCGGTGTACCCGTACTTATCATGTATGTCTTTGCACCCTTCCACCAGTTCTCAGCTTCTCTATGTAGCATATGAGTAGCAAAAGCTACTTTATCTTCTTCAGTACATCGCACAACAAGAAAAATTTTAGTCATTTCATCCAACCATGATTGAGCTTCCGATGGCATTGGGCTCCCTAGTAAAGCTGGGGGTTTCAACTTGTGAAAGTCATAAAATAATCTGTTTGTGGCCTCTAGTGGAGGTGGCGGTGGTGGTTGTGCAGGTCCGACAGCTTGCGCAAGATGATTCATTATGCTGGTTGTAACAGCTTGTTGTTGTTGCATCATTTGTTCCCAACGTTCATCATTAGTCTGCCCTCTACGAGGCCTACTTGGTGGTCTTGGATCTGGTTCCACATTGTTCTCCATATCAAACACAAATATTAAGTTGATCAGACTTAATATTTCATGAATTGATAATTGGAAAAATATAGTCTCAAAACAAGAACAACAACTAATTCTAACTACCCACAGTACGGTCGGTTCGACCGGCTCTGATACTAAAAATGTAATACCATAAGTTAATTGTCTAGAATATAACTTGAGCATTAGCATAATTCGACAAAAGAGATGGTTAGTACAAATCTTGATACAAAGTCATGAAAATGTATGAATACACATACTAATCCTTCAAAGATAAAGCAATAAAATATGGAGTACATAACACATCCATGGCTCAATCTAATTCCCTAGAAATTTTAAGCAAGCTATAAACTGATATACTTCATTTCTCCAACTCTTGATCTAAGCCTTTTCACCTGTAAAATATTTAAATAACGTGGAATGAGATTACATCTTAGTGGGTCCCAAGGAATGAAACCAAATCAATTAGCATTCTAAATTCAAAGATATAATTTATCTTTTGTGAGTTTCTCTTCTATGTAAAGTTTTGACTCTTTCTAAGTATTTAAGCCATTAGACGTGAGTAATCTAATGACTTAAACTCTACCTAACAAGCATGTCATAAAGACTACATTAGTTTTACTAATTTCCTCTTCTTGTTAGTAACTTTATTTTGGTAAGATTGGACATAATTACGTCCGTAAGTGGTGCCCCACTTACCCTTGCTAACCCCTCGCTTCCGTCATATACAGACGGAGAATTCATCTAGCTAGGATGAATCCTATACTTCTCACATTAATCAAATATCTAGTAATTATATATAACAATCCACACACACACACATACACACACACACAGATATATATATATATATATATCTATACAATCATCTATTAATAAATATATTAAAGACTTCCACACACTCAACCTTGAAAAATTCTTAAGATAGATTTTTCCCTAAACAGCCCCAAATTTATGTTATAACAACGCAAAACTTAGTTTGACTACAGAGTCAACTGATATGAACCTATAAGTATCGAAATTGAGTAAATGAGAACTCTTTGGAAAGCTTATGATGTCTACTTTATATATAAAATTTTATTTTATTTTACTTAATTCCCTAACTCTTGCAATTTATCAAAATAATGCACAATGACAGAAAAAAAAAAACAGAACAGCAACCCTGGTCTATCTTGTAACCCATTTTTAAGCATCAATACTCAATCAAACATTACAGATTTTGTACTCAATTTGAAGGTAATTGAGTCTAGTTTCCAGAAAACTAAATATCATTCAGAACTAAGGTCTATAGAAAACGTTATAACCAAAACATCACACATATGTCCTCCGAATTTTAAGTTAACAACATTCCTTCAATCACACTAATTTCCTCACAATCTTTGCAAACAATAATGCTACAAAATGCGAATAAATCAGTAATGAACACATCAAAACAGCATCACAAATTTCAATTTACTCAAATTAATTTGTCACAATAGTGAAACTCAAGGTTTTTAATTTCAAACACATCATAACAGCATCACAAATTTCATGTCATCAAGGAAACTCAATTCTACAATAATCTATTCTCAATTTCAGTCATAGAACTTCACATGCATAAATCGTTTTAACCATCTATTTCAAAACCCCTAAATCCAAGCAAGAATAAAATAAATAAAAAAAATCCCTTTTTTCATTTAAAACCCTTAAACCCCAAATCCCTAACATATGGAACACATTATCTCATACATGCATGAATGGGAGATAGAAAAAGGGAAACCCACCTCTTGATTTCCAAAAGAATGGAGAAGATGATGGTACTCTCAACTCTTTCTACCTTGCTTGTGAGTGAGTTAGGTCTCCTCTTTAAGTTCTTGGATTAGAACTTGCTTGAGTCTCTTATCAATGGCTTCCTTACCATTGTGGCGATTCTTCATTGGCTTATCAATCATCCTTGATTGTGGCGCCTTCTTCATCTTCTAAACCTAATCCATCTTTTGTTTCTTTATAATTTTCAGTTTCCTTTATATCGAACCCAAATACACAATTTCTACCGATTTTCGTGTTCAGCAACCTGCGATCATATCTCGAGTTCTACAAACTTGTTTTCGGTGATTCAACAGCCTAACTTGCGTTGACTTCTAGCAAAAAAATGCACTTTTCCTTTCTCTTTTCTTGTTTTGTGATTGTTTTTGTTGTTTTCTCTCTTTTTTTTTCTCCTTCTCTTCTTCTTTCTCTCACTCTTCCTTCTTCTCTATCTTACCATTTTTTCCTCTCCCTCTTTGTTTCTTTTCTGCTTGGTCGTTCTCTCCTCCCCCCGTCTTCTTTTTCTTTTCTTTTGTTTTAATTCTTTTTTTTTTCTCCCTTAAATTACTACTTTCCCCCTTTCTATTATTATTATTATTATTATTATAATTATTATTATTATTATTTTATTATTATTGTTATTATTATTATTATTATTATTTATATTATTATTATTATTATTATTATTATTATTATTATTATTATTATACTTGTATACTAATAAGTAAAACATAAAAATTACTACTAAATATTTATGCTAAAGAGGGATGTTACAATTATTATTAGTATTAATATTATTATTATTATTATTGAAATAATAAAAAGAATAAAAAAGGAATATGTGGTTTATTGGGTCTTTTAGTTGAGCAAGGAATATTGCCGTGTAGTAACAAGGCAGCGGCCGCAACAATAACAAGGGGAGAAGAGAAAAAGGTTTGATTCCAGTGGTGGTAAGAGGTTTGTAGCCCGTTTCATCTACAATTTTGATAGGTTATTTCTACCACTAAGTGTGTTATTTTAATATACAGTCTAACTAGTTTTACTTTCTCTAAGAGTTACTTTGGAATACCCTGGAAGGTTATAAGGTTGTTGTTATTGTTGCCTGATGTTCCTATTGTTATTAGGAAGACTCTAATGTACCCATTAATTATTATAGTGGAAGTTTTTACTAGATTAGGTCCCGTGGTTTTTATTGTCTCAATTTGAGGGAAGCTTTCCACGTTAAAAATTATGTTTGTCTTATATTTAATTTTCTGACAATTATTATTGTTCTATGGAATTGTATTTTCTGTTTGGCCATTTATATGCACAGGTGGGGGAAAAAATATTCCGCATTATTCAGATAATTATCTCTGGTGTTTTCCAACAGTTATACAATTATATTTCTATTTTATTTAATTTTGTAGTGAAAAGTAATTATATATTTTAATACAAAATTTATATATACATATATAAAAATATATCAACACTTACTACACAACGTGCGAGTCACAATCTAGTTAGTAATAAAACCAACAACAATAAAAAAATAAATTAACTAATAAATAAAGAAAAAAGGGGAAAGGTTTTAAGATAAGGAGGAAAAATAGTATAAGAAATAATTTTTACAAGCTAAATTAAATTCAACAAAAATAATAACGACACACAATATCAACAACACAACCTACAAATTCAAACATTTCTTGTTGGAGTAGAGTTCTATATTAAATCAAGTTTTGAGGAGTGGGGCTTACAGCCTGTGATTCACTTTTGATTAATTTCGAATTGATTTTCAACAAACCATATTTTGTTTTGGATTGATGTTGCAAAAACAATGTTTTCTGACAGAAAGAAACTTTCAAAAAGAAAGAAAACTATTTTAAATAACCATTCAATTAGATATATGTTTAATGGCTAGTTGGATCAAATTGTCTATGTCCTTCACTTGAGTTAGTATACGGTGAATGCAAATCCAGTTTGTTTCATTGACTTGTTCAATGCTTTACTTTGATGTTGACAAATGGTAAGCTCCAGATGGTTGTTTGCTTGAGTGTGCCTGATATAAAACATTGATCCTTGTTACGTGCTTTATAATTATATGCGAGTATGACATGACTATAGAAATGTGGATTTTTTGTGATTTAAATGTTTTAAGTGTTGAGAAATAGTGTGGGGTGGCTTAGAAAAAGTTAAGAGTTAATTACTTTGGAGAGAACAAACTATGGGGTTCATCAGATATGCGAGGCACATTGCTCGCACATGTGAACGAATTATGAACATGGGAAAGTGGGACTAGGTGGCGTCACATATGTTAGCCAAGTCTGAAGTTAGGCACATAGCTCTCACATACGAGTCAAGTTAAGCAGTTTGGATTTGTTCCTAAGTTGTGTTTCATATGCGAGGCACACAGCTTGCACATGTGAGTGAAGTTAGGGGATTTGTGTTTTGATTCTAAATCGTGTGGCATAGGTGACATGAAAGGCTCACAAGTCAGGGTAAACAAGTTTAGGGTAGCGTCGCATTTGTGATAGTTGATCGGCATATGTAATGTAGCGCAAATCTAGATAACATTTAAAAAATACGAGGGTTTAATATAAAACCTTAGCATGCGAATTTGAGAGAATCCTTCTACTCTCTTGAGATCCCTACCTTAATCAACCAAATTCACTTCATTCCTCATTGATTTTAGATTAAAACTTGCAAACACATGCATTTAGGAGCATTTCAAGTCGAATAGAATCTCTACAATATTGATTTCACAATTTGGGTTAGTGTTCAATCATCCATGTGTTCATAATAATATCTTAGACACTATTTACGATACCTTATGTTAGTTAAGATCACATTTTGCTAACGCTTTTTGGATCGTTTCACGGAGGTTTCAAGCTAGAAGCCAAAACCCATTTTATGTGAAAGAAAGCTTTGACAATCAGGGGTTATGTTTGTGGTGAGGCATAGGATAAACCGGAGTAGCATAAATTTCCACTTTTATCATGGGCTTATCAATTGCTTAAATCTAGTAGCATAAATTTCCACTTTTATCATGGGCTTATCAATTGCTTAAATCTTTATCGTAAATCAATCGGTTAAATTAGGATGTAAAACATAATAAAAATAATATTTAGGTTGCATAATGATTTACCACTATTAAATAGCTATGGTTTCTTATTGGTGAAAATGACAAGTGTACGTTTCTAAATATTGCTATATTTGTCATTATAGATTTGAGAGTAAATATTGTAATGATGCAATGATTACCATATGTATTTTGAGTGCTTTTGTTATTAGTTGAACTATTCCAAATATGTGTATCTTAAAATTATACTTAGTTCGTATTTGTGAAACTTCGAGCTATGATGTGATTGTGAGAATTGTGTAAATGTGAATTAATGTTTTAAATTGTGACCTATGAATCATATCTGATCCATGCCAATAATAGTCCTCCAATTAAGTAGTGACCTAGGACAATGAGAGGAGAAAAGCTTGTGTTAGGGTCATTGACCTAGTGTATATGTACATAGTATTTAGTGAGGGCTTGACAACCAAATGTTTGGAGGAACACAATTGTATGAACCTGATAGTGGAGGTTGCAAAGTCTTAGGGGTCCATAAAGGGAGAACTCCTAATTGGTTTGACGGTAATTCTTCGATACTGTAAGCTATCGTGCACCTCTTATTTACCTTGAACAGCCGCTTATAGTGAGTCTCGGGTGAGTTTAGCTAGTTTGTGAGGTTTTGAATGTGTCTGTTCATATGAGAATGATATAGTACCATGTTCTTTATAAGTGTTCCAAAGTAAATTTTGTACCACATGGGATACTAAGTGTTGTGAAGAATGTCAATCTTATGATTTACGTGAACATGAATTACTATGTAAATGTGTAAGCAATATTTGATTGTGTAGTGTATATGAATTATTTGATGAATGTGTATATCCAAAAACTTGTGTGTGTTTACAATGTAATTGCTATACTTATGCATTATTTCAATACTTACCCTTGTTTATTGTGTTTGACGTTGCAATGACGAAGACGCACCACAATTATCATGTTATTTTGACTTTGTTGGCTTCCATGCCAAATATTTGACGTCGTGGATTAGTTAAGTGTTCATAAACAATTCTACGGGAATGAGAGTGACAGTTGGCACAATTTGTACAAGGGCACATTATTTTTCCATTGATTTCTGAATTTTGAAAAGCAAATTCAAGAAATTCATTAACCTCTTGAATATATTCTACACTTTGTTTTGATTCGTCACCCATCCACCCTCTATGTGCCATTTGACCAAATGTTGAACAAAAACGAAACAAACAAGAAAGGAAAATCAAAACAAAACAAACCAGAGCAAACATCAAAGCAAAGGAAATATATATGAGCTAAAATTTGTGTACCTTAATTTGAATAAAACATATTCAAACTTAATTTGAATAAATTTACCATGAAGCAAGAAAATATATATTTAGTTGACTAGAAGATATAATGGATAAAGAAGGAGTTAAGCATATACTGTAATCATGTTATTCAATTAAATGACATAATGTTCAAAATTGGATAACATAATGTTCAAAATTCCACGGACATGTAAATCACGTGTCAATACATTGTCTTGAACAAGAAAAACAGAAGAGAAATATTAAAGGCAGGCTTACTAAATGTACTTCTTCAGATGTAAAGGCAGGCTTACTGTAAATGTACTTCTTCAGATGTAAAGGCAGGCTTACTGAATTCAGAAGTCCTTCAAAAGTTCAAACAAAAACAGAATCAAAATTAATAATCAATTACATTAGATTGAGAAATATTACGTGCACGTGCAATTTACTTAATGAGCAAATCAAGTCGATAGTCAGCCATGGAGAGTGGCACTCCAACCAATGATATTAAAATTCATTATAAAAAATAAGGTTGTAGCCATTACTTCTTATATTTGAGTGTCATGCAGTTAGCAAGTTAGTTCATCTAAGATGACACAATGAAAAATAAAAAGAGATTAACATTTAAAAATTTTGGAATAATCAAATTTGTGCATTTTTGTTAATTTTCTCAAATTGATATGTAATAGAACAAAAATATTTGATTAACTTGACTTGGACCATTCCACAAACAACCTAATAAAACAATAAAAGCAAGACAACATCCAATTTTTGCAATCAAGAACCATGCTGTTTACAAAATTTATCATTAAAACACAATCAATCCAATCAAGAAATTCTGAAAGCTATTAAATTTGAATATAATATCATAATCAATAGGTACCAAATCAAAGAAGATAAGATCTAGACACTATGAAACCTATCAATACACTTTCAATTATCACACAACAACTTCTCATCGCTTAGTACATACGTACTATACATAAAAATTGGATGCTATGATAAAAATGGATGCCAATGTTAGCTTCTCTTAGGATGAGTATTAACAAACTCCATTGCTGGGTTGAAAGAATACATCATGAATATATTGTTTATGAACTGTCACATCAAACAAGTTTGTTTTCTTTTCCATAAATTTATGTTAAAGTTAACATATAATAAGCTTTTCAAATAAATTAACATATTTACCACCTGTAGCACACCTAAAGCTATATAAATTTTATGAAATCTTGTGATAACTGGTTTTGCTTCTTTATAAGCTTCCTTCTCTATGACGGGTTGTTTCATTCTTTGGTTCAAAAGTTAGGAGAGCTAAAACTGGGAGAGTTACTTGATACACCTCCTCCTGGACTGGACGAAGCTATTGCGATTTCCAAGGCATGCATTTTTTTTATTATCCATGGTGATTTATTTAGTTGCTAATTTTTTGCGCAATAAATCCTTTTTCGCTCTACTAACAATTAAAATTTCTTCTTGTCAGGTTATGCAATTTCTTGAATCACAGGAATACAACATGTTCACTCGAATTGTATTTGATACGACACCTACAGTAAGCAAAATGCTAACAATTATATATTTCACATTTGCCTTGTTTTTGGACATTATCTCATAGAATTTATGCATATTCCTGAACAGGGTCATATATTACGTTTATTGTCCTTGCCTGATTTCTTGGGCGCAACAACTTCTCATCGAATCAAACACATGAGCTAATTTTTCTAAAATCTGTCAAATTTGCCTAGAGAATTCAAATCTGAAACAACAATGTTGGTCCTAGAGCTGTATTTGCTACACGAAATTATTTTCGTTTAGCGAATTTCTGCGAATTCAAAATTTTTCCACTGTTTTAACAATCCATCCCTTAAACATCCATCAAACTACAAAAATAACTCATCAATTCATATCACCAATAATCACAACACAATAATAATAATCTCAATCAAGAATAACATTCAAAATAAGAGAAATGCACAATTTATATCATACAAAACCCACATATTTTTCCTCACTCATTTCGTAATCCACCCAAGTTTTTAGCCCAAAATCAAATCATAGTTTCTTTCTTTAAGGGTCCAAAATTGTTTTTAAAATTCTCCTTACACTACATGCAAAAACAATTTTAGAAAAACAAAGGGAAAGGAACTCATATCAGTACATGCACAAAATCAATAATATCAGTATATTGCTGAAATAGAACATGCACAAAATCAATTATAACAGCACATGCACAAAATCAATAATAACAGTACATTGCACAAAATCAATAATAAAAGGATATGCACAAAATCGATACAATAATATCGGTAATATCAGTACATTGCTGAAAAATTAGGGCTTTTTAAGCAAAAACACAAAATTGCAGAAAAATTGCAAAAAAATTAGGGATTTTTAAGCAAAATTGCAGAAACATGTATACCTTGATTCAAGAGATAACTGGAGGTTGGTATCGTGAAGGTTGCTTGTTGATTGCAGCGGCGGCGGATGGTGAGGTTGCTCGTTGATGGAAGGTTGTTAGATGAAGATTGTTGCAGTAGCGGCGGCGCCGGCGAGGTTGCTCTTTGAAGTTTGCAGCGACGGCGGCAACGAGCTACGGCGGTTGCGAGGTTGCTCGTTGAAGGAAGGTTTCTCGTTGAAGATTACAACGGTGACAATGAGGTTGCGAAAGGTGGGTATTCGAATGGAGGTGTTGGGTGGAGATGAGGGTATTCGAATGGAGGTGTTGGGTGGAGAGGAGGGTATTCCAATGGAGGTGCTGGGTTTGAAGGCTTTGCAGCGGGAATGAAAAATTAGTTCGGTGGGAATAAAATATGAGGGATGGAATGAAAAACGAGGGATTTACAACATGAATGAAATTTTTGGGGAACGGGGGGGTGGGACTTTTTTTTTGGGTCACTAAATACCTATCTCTATATACCTATCTATACCTAGGACATCTTGTTTAGTGTATGTTGGTATATTTTATCTATACCTACGGTATATACATGTGTCACTAAAAATAGCCGTTGGTATATGGCAAAATTCTTGTAGTGAATAATGACACTGTGGATGGTTTATTCTACTTAGTAATATTCTATGTTAAATGTATGTGGCAACCTAAACCTTAGTTGGAAAGTTTTTTTTTAAATCATCATTTTATCCATTGTAAAGTCACTACAAGAAATGTTACAGTTATTAAAAAAATTATTTTGGAATTTAGGGTGTCACAAGTGACTCATTATGTGCTCTACTCATTCATTATTAGATGACTAGTATCAAACATATCATTCTTTGGCATTGACTCAATTTTTACTACTCATGTCGTTTAGATGATGAACAATAGATTATTTCTTTTTCTTCTCTTATACTTTCCTTTATTTTCTTTTCTTTTGATTACTTTTCTTTCCTTGGTTTGTTATCAGTGCATATGCTACATGCGCACTTTATCAAACACAGGAGGATACATTTTTCTCTTATATTTGTTATCATCGAAACACCAAAGCTTACATTGTTCTCCTATATTTGTTATCTACGCACTTTATGGTGGTCGTTCAACAACTTAACTTGGTCAAACTCAACTAGACTCTCTAGTTGACCTCAGCTGTATATATTCAATTTAATTTTAACTTCTGCAACTTAGATGTTTGGCTAACATCAAATAAGATTTCAATACCTTGTTTAATCAAATGCACTTGCGGTGCAACTGCAGTACAAGTCAAAATCAACCATGACCCTCACCAACTCCTAATATAGCCAATGGAATAAAGCCATGGGAAAAAGATAATGATTTTTAAGGGTGTTTCTAGCACACTTCAACTAGCTATCCAAATATGCATTTGGAGCACTCGAGTGTGCTCTTTGACACGTGACATATCCCAACCCGCACCTAGTCATTATGTTGGATGTTTGGGCGCTAACTCTATGTCTGGTTGCGTCCTAACCACTCTTGCCTTGCGGTTGGGAGAATGGTCCCCCCAAAACCATACTTTCTTTGCTTCAAAGTTAAGAAATCGTAGTCTAGAATGCATTTAGACCACATATACTTACATACATGCACAACCAAACCCTAATCTAGGTGGCATTAAGCATGATAAATAAAATATGCATGTTACAACAGAAATCCATATATAAATTTCATTCTTGGTTTTAAATTACAGTAAGACATCTCACCATAATCCACAATTTCAATACTAGAAGTTATTAGAACCAAGTTGATTTAAAGAACTATACCCCTTTCTTATTTTGATGATAACTAATTATTTTATTAGAACAATTTAAATCACTGATGTTCTGTTTAAGTGTCCAGTTCCCAGATCAAGTTATTCTATATGACTTTAAGCTACACCCTCTAATGTTTGATATAAGTAAAAAGGAACATCAAGACTCTACTTTGAAATCCGTTTTCTGAGTATGATGAACGCGCTCTGATACACACCTCTTGTGATTCTGATCATGATATCCTTTACTCCTTATATATTCGTATCATGATACGAATAATAAATTACAAGGGTAAATTTTGACTAGCTTTAATGGTAAATTTTGACTAGCTTTAATCAATCTTTGAAGATTTGATACGAAATTTCATGATTCATGTTGATTTCTTGCAATCAGGACAACTGGCAAAATCCCTAAAGCTTCGTATAAAAGGACGTGCAACCCTTAATGAAGAAATACACAACAACATACTACAATAAGCACAATACAGTCGTCTATGCACTCTTGCTCTTAATATCTTGTTTTGTTTAAGTGTTGAGAAATATTTTCTGAGAATGCAATATTGTAAACACTCTCTTGTGAGAGTTATTCTGAAAACCCTTAATCCTATTCTCTTATAACCTAGCCCAATAGTGGTTGCCTCCCTCAATAGCTTGGTTGTACTAAACTAGAAGGTTAAGAAGACTTGAACAAAATCAGATTGACTAGTAGTTGTTCAGTGGAAGTGTGATTCAGTTGGTGAATTAGTGGATTAAAACCTTCAATTTGAAGGGATTGAACGTAGCTACCGTGTTGGTGGTGAACCAGGATAAATTGGTTGTGTTGTTATGTGCTTTTGTTTTATTTTCTATATTTTCATCACTTTGTTTTATTTTTGTTAAAACGATTTTAAAAATAAAACACAATTCAAACCCCCTTTCTTGTTTTTCTTATTCTACAATTGGCATTAGAGCTCAGTCTCAAAGCTAAGCACTTAATCGTGTTGGAGTAAATATATGTTTTATTATGACTAACTTTGGTGATGAATTTATAGGTGGAAATGTTAATAGGCCTTCTTTGTTTGATGGAGAAAGATTTGAGTTCTAGAAGGACATGCTCATAAGTTTCTAATCTCACATGATCTTGAACTTTGGGACATAGTCGAAGATAGCTTTAGGCTCCAAAAGACGTTGTTGGTGCTGAAATATCTAGAAAAGATCTCAACGCTGATTAAAAGAAACAAGACAAAATGCATCATAAAGCAAGAACTTTCATGATGAATGTTATCACTTTCAAAGATTTTGAATAATGCAGCAACAAAGAAACAACAAAGTTATCATTGATGCTCTTGTTCTCAACTAGGAAGGTAATAAGCAAGTACTGGAAGCTAAGGAAAATTTACTTGTCAAGAAGTATGAGCTTTTCAAGATGGAAGAAGATGAAGACATTGAGAAAATGTTTTCTAGATTCCAAACTCTAGTATCTGGATTGAAGGTTTTCCAAAAGAGTTACATTACCTCTGATCACGTCGAGAAGATCCTTAGAAGTCTTTTCAGCAAGCGGACACCAAAGGTAACAATAACAATTCAAGATGCTAAAGATCAACACAAACTAACCCTGGAAGAGCTAATGTATTCACTCAGATACCATGAGATTGAACTGGTTGAAGATGAACCTAAGAAGAAGTTAAAGTTGTAAGAACAGATGTGCACCTAAGAGAGGGGGGGGGGGGGGAATTAGGTGTTTAGGGAATTTTCTTTTTTCCAGCGATTTGATGATCGATTTTTGCGCTTAATGATAGTAAGTGATAAGAGTAAATGGCAGTAGTGAAATGAACACAACAATGTTATCCTGGTTCCCCTTATGACCAAGGGTACATCCAGTCCTCTTGCACACCACAAGAGATTTCCCCACTATTGTCAAAAAATTGTACAAGTCCCACCCTAGGATCTCTGCTACAAACTTCTAACAAATCTTCTAAGATAGCACACCACTATCTTAGATAAGACTTCTTTAAGAAAGTACTACTTTCTTTTACAAACAATGTGATTTGATAAGGATATAAGAATAAAAGAGAGGTATAATGATATCAATCCAATATTGCTTTGAGAACCTTTGTCAAGGATATGAAAATAAAATGCAAGTACTTGAATTATGAGAAATAAGTTTGAGAAAAAAACAGAAAAGTTGTTCAAAGTCATTCAAGGTTTTGTCGTAGGATTGTGTCCCGATTAATCTGAAGTTATGGTGTATTTATACTCCATAAACATCTCTTTAGATTCGTGGCCATTGATCCAAGAGGTTTGATGAACAAATGCAATGATCTAGAACCATTTTAGATTTGAAAAATTGCATTGCTTCGATACTTTGATATCATACCTCGATACTTTGATATGTCTATTGAAATACCGGATTCATCTTTATCAACATAGGTTCCAGAGCCCATAGGAGTCGCACTTTCCTTGCAGTTTTCCATTTCAAATCTTTTTTGCAATACTTTGCTTGATTTATGAAGATGCCATGCTTGAGTTGCTTGATGTGAAGGCCAAAAAAATAGTTTAATTTTCCCATCATGGACATTTCAAATTCTCCTTGTATCATAAAGGAGAATTCTTCACATATGTCATTGTTTGTTGATCCGAATATAATATCATCAACGTAGATTTGGACCAATAAAGTGTGACCATTATTTCTTTTAATAAATAATGTCTTATCGACTTTTCCTTTTTCAATTCCTCGTTCACATAGGAAGGTACTCAATCTATCAAACCAAACTCTTGGAGCTTGTTTTAGATCATATAGAGCCTTTTTTAATTTGAAAACATGTGAAGGATTCTTGAAGTTTTCAAAGCCGGGTGGTTGTTTGACATATACTTCTTCATTAATGTATCCATTGAGAAAAACACTCTTCACATCCATCTGAAACAGTTCAAAGTTCATAGAACAAGCATAAGCAAGTAGTAATCGAATTGCTTCTAACCTTGCTACAGGAGCAAATGTTTCATCAAAGTCAATCCATTCTTCTTGATTGTATCCTTGAGCGACCAATCTTGCCTTGTTGTGAACAACTATACCGTTTTCATCAAGTTTATTTTTAAACACCCATTTTGTACCAATGATGTGTTTATTTCCAGGATTACGAACAAGTTCCCATACTTTGCTTCTTTCGAATTGGTTGAGTTCTTTTTGCATGGAAAGTATCCATTGATCATCTTTAAGTGCCTCACCAATCTTAGAGGGTTCGATTTGAGAAACAAATGCCATGTTCAAGCAAGCATCTTGTAGTTTTAGCCTTGTTGGAACTCCTTTGTCGATATCACCTATGATGTTATCAATTGGGCGATCTCTATGGGTTCTCCATTCTTTAGGAAGATTATCATTTTGCTTTTCAATGTTGACTTCACTTTCTTGACTTGGTTGGTCAATTTAATGTTCTTTGCTTGTATCATTACTTTCAAAGTCATCATCATCAAGAGAGATAATTTTGTCCTCTTTCAAGGGGTTAGTTTCATCAAAAGTTACATGCATTGATTCTTCGACTAATAAAGCTCTTTTATTGAAAATTCTAAATGCTTTACTAGATAATGAGTAGCCAATAAAGATACCTTCATCGGCTTTTTCATCGAATTTTCCAAGGTTGTCTTTACCGTTGTTTAGCACAAAACACTTACATCCAAAGATGTGGAAGTGAGAGATATTGGGCTTTCTTCCTTTGTAGAGTTCATAAGGAGTTTTCTTAAGAATCGGCCGAATGATTACCTGGTTGAAAACATAGCATGCTGTGTTTACGGCATCTGCCAAAAATTATTTTGGTAGGCTTGAGTCGCTTAGCATGGTCCTTGCGAGTTTTACCAAAGATCTGTTCTTTCTCTCAACAACCCCATTTTGTTGAGATGTTCTAGGTGCAGAAAAATTGTGGAAAATTCCATTTTCTTCACAAAATTCTTCAAATGAGGTATTTTGAAATTCTCCTCCATGATCACTTCTAATTGATACAATTTTGGCTGATTGTTGATTTTGGACTAGCTTGGCATAGTTTTTAAATGCTTTAAAAGCTTTATTTTTACTTGCCAAAAATAAGGTCAAAGTGAACCTTGAGTAATCATCAACATTCACTAGTCCATATGAGTTTCCACCAAGACTTTTGGTTCTTGATGGACCAAACAAGTCCATATGTATTAATTGAAGTGGTCTTGAAGTTGATATAACATTTTTAGGTTTGAAAGAAATCTTTGTTTGCTTACCTTTTTGACAAGCGTCACACAATTTATCCTTTATAAATTTCATTTTTGGTAAGCCTACAACAAGATCATGCTTGACCAATTTGTTTAAATGATCCATGTGGATATGTGCAATTCTTTTATGCCATAGCCATGCATCATTGTTGTCGTTCACCATAAGACATTTCATTTTTAAGGATAAATCGTCAAGATTTAGTACAAAGATGTTTTTGAAACGCTTACCGATAAATTGAATTTCATTTGTAGCTTCATTTTGGATGATACATTCACCTTTGTTGAAGGCTATCTTGTATCCTTTGTCGCATAGCTGGCTAATGCTTATGAGATTGTGTTTTAGACCTTCAACATATAAGACATCTTCAATCGAAGGGGATGGGGCTGTACCGACTTTTCCAATGCCTAAAATTTTTCCTTTGTTGTTGTCTCCATAAACCACATATCCCTTTGATTCAAGAGTTAATGCTGAAATTTTGTTATATCACCCGTCATATGTTTAGAGCATCCACTATCTAAGTACCACATATTTGAGGTACTTTGCGTGCATACCTACAAAACTAAAATCAAGTTTTATTAGGTACCCAATGTGTTTTGGGTCCTTGATGGTTAGTACTTTTCTTTACCCACACGTAATGCCCTTTTGAAACACTAATGTTTCTAACGTGATAGGCATTAGGGTTGTGACCATTAAGACCACAATAAGAACAAGTAGGAGTAAATCTATTTTTAATAGCATGTGTATGAGATTTATTTTGAATAATTTTCTCTTTATAATGATGATCCTTTTGCATAATTGTAATCTTTTCTTAATTGGATTGATTACTCGTTTATTTCGGACAATCTGCCTTGATGTGTCCTTGCTTTCCGATTTCAAAGCAAGTGAAGTTTTGGTTTGAAGTAGAGCTATCTTTCTTTCTGAAACTTTTCTTTTTGAAAGTTCTATCATTTTTAAGAAACTTACCAAATTTCTTAACGAGAAAAGTAATGTTTTCGTCTTCATCTGAATTTTCGTCTTTGATTTGTTCTTTTGATTTGGTCTTTAGAGCAATGTTTTTGGTCTTCTTTTCTTGACTTTCATTTTGTTCTAACCTTCCAAGTTCGATTTCGTGTTCTTGAAGTTTTCCAAATAATGCAGGAAGAGACATTTTGGATAGACTTTTTTTTCGGAGATTGTTGTCACCTTTGGTTGCCAACCCCTCGTTAATGATCTTAATACTTTTAGATTTAATTCATCGTTGGTGAAGATATTTCCAAGAGACGACAAATGGTTGGTTAAGTGGGAGAACCTTTTCTGTAGGTCTAAGATTGATTCTCCGGGCTGCATTCGAAATAATTCGTATTCTTGAGATAGTGTATTGAGTTTATATCTCTTTACTTCAATGGTGCCTTTATGAGTTACTTCCAGCGTATCCCATATTTCTTTGGCTGTTTTACAGTGAGATACGCGAAAAAATTCATCCATTCCTAGTGCTGATCGTAGCATATTTTTAGCCTTTTTATCGAACAACACTTTTCTTTTATCATCGTCAGTCCATGAAGTTTTAATCATTGTTTCTTCTTTGTTGGTGATGTCTGTTTTTGGAATGTAAGGACCATTTTCAACTGCATCCCATATGTCGTCTCCTTGTGCTTCAAGATACGCTTGCATACGTATCTTCCAAAAGTCATAGTGTTCTCCAACGAAGCATGGTGGTTTGTTACTACTGCCACCATCTTTGAAAACAGGTTGGGCGGAAGCCATGAGTAATGATCGAGGAGTAAGTTACCTGAACCTGCTCTGATACCAATTTTAAGTACAAATGTGCACCTAAGAGGGGGGGGGGGTGAATTAGGTGTTTAGGGAATTTTCTTGTTTTCAGCGATTTGATGATCGATTTTTGCGCTTAATGATAGTAAGTGATAAGAGTAAATGGCAGTAGTGAAATGAACACAGCAATGTTATCCTGGTTCCCCTTATGACCAAGGGTACATCCAGTCCTCTTGCACACCACAAGAGATTTCTCCACTATTGTCAGAAAATTGTACAAGTCCCACCCTAGGATCTCTGCTACAAACTTGTAAGAAATCTTCTAAGATAACACACCACTATCTTAGATAAGACTTCTTTAAGAAAGTACTACTTTCTTTTACAAACAATGTGATTTGATAAGGATATAAGAATAAAAGAGAGGTATAATGATATCAATCCAATATTGCTTCAAGTACTTTGAGAACCTTTGTCAAGGATATGAAAATGAAATGCAAGTACTTGAATTATGAGAAATAACTTTGAGAAAAAAAAACAGAAAAGTTGTTCAAAGTCGTTCAAGGTTTTCTCGTAGGACTGTGTCCCGATTAATCTGAAGTTATGGTGTATTTATACTCCATAAACATCTCTTCAGATTCGTGGCCATTGATCCAAGAGTTTTGATGAACAAATGCAATGATCTAGAACCATTTCAGATCTGAAAGATTGCATTGCTTCCAGTTGTATTCGAATATAGGATGTATGTATTCGAATACACCTCTTATAACGTTCAAATTTATTCAAAATTTTCACCTTGTATTCGAATACACAGGCATGTAGTCGAATACAAATTTATTAATTTTGCCACTGTCTTGCTGTTTGTATTCGACTACAGCAGGTCGTAGTCGAATACAGATGCGTAGTCTGAGCTACTGACTTAGCACTTGTATTCGATTACAACACCTCGTAGTCGAATACTGATGTCAAGCTTTTGCTACTGACTTAGCATCTGCATTTGAATACACTATGCTGTATTCGAATACAGCTTTGTATTTTGTCAAAAAATATTAATTTTAACACTTTGTTAATGTAAGTTTGACATTTGCAAATACTTTTTATGCATATGTAAAGATGCATGGTTCTCATGTACTTGACCTTTTGATTTTATCATTTACCTTTACATTGAACATCTAATATGTTTGAATTAAACATGATATTTGGACTTCTTTTTAAGCTTGTTGCCTTGATCACAATTGTTGATCTTTGTCTTCATCAAAAAATGTCAATCTCATGAGAAAATGTTTTCTAGATTCCAAACTCTAGTATCTAGAGTGAAGGTTTTCAAAAAGAGTTACAATACCTCTTATCACGTCAAGAAGATCCTTAGAAGTCTTTTCGGCAAGCGGACACTAAAGGTAACAACAACAATTCAAGATGCTAAAGATCTAAACAAACTACCCCTGGAAGAGCTAATGTATTCCCTCAGATACCATGAGATTGAACTGGTTGAAGATGAACCTAAGAAGAAGTTAAAGTCTCTGGCTCTCAAGTCCCAAGGAAAGAAGACAAACTCTGAAGCCCTACAAGCTACAAAAGAATCACAGGAAGGAAAATTAGACGATCAAAGTGAAGACTCATATGATGAAGAGTTGTCCTTTATCTCAAGGAAAATCCAACGCTTGTGGAACATCAAAAAGAAATCTTTTCGCAAAAGGGATTTCAGACAATCCCAAAATAGCAAAGAAAGTGGTGAAAAATAAGACAAGAAAAGAATCATATGTTGTGAATGAAAAGAACAAAGACATCTCAAATCAGAATGTCCTAAACTTGATAAGGGAAACTCCCAAAGAAAATACTTCAAGCCAAAGAAGAAATGTTTTATGGCTACTTGGGATGACTTTGATGAATCATCTGATGTAGATGAAGAGCATGCAAACATGGCTCTGATGGCAGATACACACTCTGACTCTGATTTTGACAATAATTTTATTGATGAAGAAATTGAGGTATTATTTCACTTATCTCGTAATGAACTTATAGTTATGTTAAATGAGTTTCTCAACAAGAATCTCAATGCTTCTTCAAAACTGAAATCTCTTAGAAAAACTCATGACATCCTAACAAATAAATATAATTCTCTTGAAAAAGAAATTGACAACCTAAAAAGAGAAAATCTACCTCTGAAAGAAAATGTTCCAAAAAATTCAAAGCATAGAGCTTGTAATTCTGTTAAGTATGAATAAGTTTTTCAAGAATTTCTTGCAAACGACATACACAAAAGAAAACAAGCCTATATGATTTAAGGTGTTAGTAGAAACAATAATCGTGATATTGGTTTTGAAAAACCAGAGGAAACTCCTAAAGTTAACTTACTTGGCACTACTAGTGGATATTGCTTATAGAAAGGTTACAATAAAAGAACATGCTTTATGCAAAAAACATGGAAAGATAAAACACCTTTCAGAACTAACAAACCATAACCCAACCAAATATGGGTACCTATGAATAAAATAATCTATCTTGCAGATATCCTTAGAAACAAAGTTAAAACACCAATCATGGTACCTGGATAGTTGATGCTCATGACAAATGACGGGTGAAAAGTTTATGTTCCAAGACATGGCCTTCAAGAACGGAGGATTCGTTGGATTTGGAGGTAATCAGAAGGGTAAGATCATTGGGCATGTCACAGTAGGTAATGGTTCCCTTATCTCTATTAAAAATGTTTTACTGGTAAAAGGACTAATGCATAACCTAGTAAGCATAAGTCAATTAAGCGAATATGATTATGATGTTGTCTTCAATCAAAAGTCATGTAAGGCAATAAGCCAAACTGATAGATCCATACTATTTACTGGTCAAAGGAAAAAACAATATTTACAAAATAAACTTATCTGATTTGGAAAAACAAGAAATAAAGTGTCTTACGTCTATGAATAAAGAACAACGAATTTGGCATAAAAGATTGGGACATGCCAATTTGAGGTTAACCTCAAAATTGAAAAGACTTGATCTTGTTAAAGGTTTGCCAAATCTTAAATACGAATCATATATGTTCTTTGTGAAACTAAAAAAATATCATCATTTTCCACTAAAAAAGTTGTTTCCACTTCAAAACCACTTGAACTTTTGCATCTTGATTTATTTGGCCCTGTAAAGAATGCCTCTGCCAGTGGTAAAAAGTATGGACTCGTTAGTGTTGATAATTATTCTAGATCGGTAAAGTTCATTAAACACGAGGATAAGTCACATAAAGTTTTCACTACCTTCTAAAAACAAGTGCAAAATGAAAAAAAATTTTGTATTGCAAAAATTTCGTAGTGATCGTGGAGGTGAATTTGAAAATAAGCTCTTTGAAAACTTCTTTGAAGACAATGAAATTTTACAAAACTTTTCCTCTCCTATAAAACCTCAACAAAACGATGTTGTAGAAATAAAAAATAGATTTCTTTAGGAAATAGCAAACACAATGATTCACGAAATCAACGTTGCCAAGCACTTTTGGTCATAAGTGTAACACCCTCTACATTTATTATTTAAAATAAATAGGACCTATGAATATTTTCTTCAATATTAATTTATGTGTGATAATTATTTTCCTTATTCGAATTATTGTAGTTGATAAAGTTGTTAGTAAGAATTATTTAATCAATAGAAGAGTTTATATATATATATATATATATAATGCTCCCGTGGATCAAAGGGTGTCTATCAAAAGCAAAAGATCAAACATTTAACGGTTGTTTCTGATGCACAAGATCAGCAGCCGGAGCTGCAAGTGCAGAGCATACTTAGTTTTCAAATGATTGCTACATGCAGAAAATAAGCATAATTATGAGCAAAATTTACTTAATACATGATAGATACTTTCAAGCTTTTGTAAATTGAAAAGCAAATTACAAGTTTTGAAAATATTGGAGACACTCAAGATTTCTAAGAGAGTATTCCTACTTCTTGCCCCCTCTTGAAGGAGAAGAGACGCCCTCCTTTTAAAATGAAAATGTTCCTCCTTTGATGATGACCTAGTGGAAGAAAAGATAAGATTCCTTCCTCTTTCGGTGGCAGACAAGAATGGGCTAGGCCCATTACAAGATGGACTATGCTGTTTTTGGAATTACAAAATCTACAAATTTTGGTTGGGCCAATAAGGGCTGGACCATTGTCTTGGTTTTACTTGATGGGCAATAATATGCCAAAACAGTCGTCTTCATTGTCATCTCCTGAATTAATGGCAGTTTTTGAAGCACTTCCTGAGGAAGCTTTTGAGGATTGGGCCATGTTTTTGAGAAGTTGGGCCATGATCTCAAAGTATTCTTCTTCAGTTTTTGCTGCTGCTAATTGAGTTTGGGCAAATGATTTTTGGGCCAAGAATTGGGTTGCCATTGGGTCTGGTTTTTTCAATCCTTGTTTTTGTAGCCATGTAGACACAACTTGTATTTTGATACTTGGTGGAATAGAGAATTTTGTCACCATCAGACTTTGAATCTCCTAACAAGAATGGTTTGGGCCTCCTTTTGCTCCAATTCAAAGTACTAGGCTAATACCCATGGTAAAAAGAATTTGGTAGAGAAGAGCATTAGAGGGTGAAAAATGTGTTCTCTGTCTGTGGGTGTATAGTGGTTTTTGTATAGACGAAAACTCTCTTGGACCTCCGGTTTTAGGATATCTGGAATGGAGCCATAAAATTTCCACCAATGGGCAAACCAGTAAGAGATTTTTTAGGGTTCCATGGTAAGATTGAAGAAAAATAGCCAAGTATGACAAAATTTCTGATTTTGGATGAGGAAAACATTGTACCAGGCCTGTTGGTAGTCCCAGTGGTTGAAGGTTCTGCAATGGTTTATTGTCGTTTTGAAATCAAGAGGGAAATATTTCGGCGTGTGAAGGTTTGTTCCCCATTTTGAAGGGGGGATTAATTTGTGGATTTTTGCAGTTGAATAGCCAACTGAGCCTTCTTTTGGATTGTCTTGACTGGTTACAAAACCTGTTAATTCAAGAATAGACTTATAATATGGCTGGGGTTTTGATAAATCCCATGGTTTGAAAAACCAGCCGTTTGGGAAAACCTTTGAAATGGTCAATTGAGGATTTTTATCAAAAAAGTGATCCTCTATTGTCTAATTGTTTTGAAAATCTGTTTTAACAAAATACTTAGATTTTGGTTTTAAAATTTGATAAAGTAACCTGAGATTCATTTTGTTTTAAAATAATTTTTGAAAATTCTTCTTGCGGGAATTTTGAGATGATTTTACAGGATGATCCCTATTGTGAAGGTTTTGAAAGAACTTTTTTTGAAGGTGTTTTTGAAGATGAAGACTCTCCCTTCTCATGGGGGTGAGGCAATGGCAGTCCCATGGAGAGACATTCAATTTCTTTTTGGAGGCTTTGGAGCTTTGTGATTTTTTGTAAACAAAGCTTTTCTTTTGCTATTTGTTGGCTGTCAACCTAGTTTTGAATTTGGTTTTGGGCTTCATCTTCTTCGACGGCTTGGGCCCAAGATCTGATGGGTTTTGCAAAAGAAATGGGTTTTTGATTTTCTTGTGGTTGATCCTTTTGGACCTCAATTCTTTTGGATTTTCTGGGCATCACTCAAGTCCTGTTTTGGAGAAATTATCTAGTTGGAAAATCTGGAATTGAGTTTTGATCTCCTTTGATAAATTCAATTTCAAAATAAAAAATACTTAGGATTACTTGCCATCTGGCGAAAATTTGTTTTGATGCAATGTTTTGAACATCTTTTTGTAAAACTTCTTTTGCAAACTTACAATCAATACGAAGTAAAAATTTTTGATTGAGTAAATCACTTTGAAATTTTGTAATGCACATAACAATTGAAAGAATTTCTTTTTTAATGGTAGAGTAGTTTTTTTGACAATCATTCCAGTGTGCAGATGTAAACTGAACAATGCATTCTTTGTCATTTATTTTTTGTTTAAGAATACCCCCATATCCTATATCTGATGCATCTGTTTCAACAATTTTTTGTGTTGATGGGTCAACTAGATGTAGGCAAAGTATTTCTTTAATTGTTTTTTGATTATATGAATTATTCTAGTATGCTCTTTTGACCATACGACAGAGTTTTTCTTTAGCCTATCATGGAGAGGTTTTGCTATTCTGTTAATGTTTGGACAAAAATCTAACACATAGTTCAAACTTCCTAAGATAGGGTATTGCTACCACTGAGTTTGTTATTTTAATATACAGCCTGAGTAGTTTTTACCTTCTCTGAGAGTTACTTTGGAATACCCACTTTAGTGGAAGGTTATAAGGTTGTTGTTATTGTTGATTGATGGTCCCTATTGTTAGTAGGAAGACTCTGATGTACCCATTAATTATTATAGTGGAAGTTTTTACTAGACTAGATCCTGTAGTTTTTATTCTCTCAATTTAAGGGAAGTTTTCCACGTTAAAAATTATGGTTGTCTCATATTTAATTTCTGCTAATTATTATTGCTCTATGGAATTGTATTTTCTGTTTGGCCATTTATCTTCCCAAGTGGGGGAAAAATATTCCGCATTATTGAGATAGTTATCTCTAGTTTTTCCAAACAAAGTGGTATCTAAAGCTCAGTTGATTTGATTTGTGCATTTAAATGGACGAGGAAAATAAAGGTCCGAATATAATTAAGCTCAACTCTTCTAATTACACACTTTGGAAGACTCTCATGGAAGACATGCTATACAGTAAAGATTTGTATGATCCCATTGAGGGTAACATTGCTAAACCAACAAATAAATCTGATGTTGACTGGAAGAAGATGAATAGAAAGGCAGTGGCGTTGATCAGACAGTGGTTGGATCTGAGTGTATATCCACATGTTGAAACTGAAATAGATGCTAACAAAATATGGGAGAAATTAAAAATGTTCTATGAACGAAAGAATGTGCAAAATAAAGCATTCTTGATTCGGAAGCTAGTGAATATGAAATACAAAGATGGGGATTCAATGGCAGAGCATATGAGTATTTTTTAGAATACAGTTGATCAGTTGACAACGGTAGATATTAAATTAGATGATGAGTTGCAAGTGTTGTTATTGTTGAGTTCTTTGCCTTATAATTGGGAAGTTCTTGTCGTGACATTGACCAATTCAGCTCCAAGTGGAAAGTTGAAAATGCCAATAGTTAAAGAGAGCATGTTGAATGAAGAAGCCCGAAGAAAGGAACGTGATTTGATTGGTTCTTCTTCAAAGTTAGAAGCACTAGTTACAGAGTCACAGGGGAAAGTCAATCTAGAAACTTCCACTACACGACAACTCTGAAAGTCATAGCAAGTCAAGTAGCAAGTCGAGGACTAGAAAAGAAGTGATATGCTATCATTGTTGCAAAGTGGGTCACATAAAAAGAAATTGCAGGTTCCTTAAGAGAGATCAATCAAGGGAAAAAGATGAAGACAAAGAGAAAAAAAATTATAAAGATACAACAACAGTTGCATCTGTTAGTAATGTCTACATTGTTTGTGATGATAATTCCATAAACCTTGTATGTTAGGATTCAACTTGGATTATTGATTCGGGTGCCTCATATCATGTTACGCCTAGGCGTGATTTCTTCTCATCTTATAGTGTTGGTGATTTTGGCATGGTGAAAATGGGAGATGAAAGAGTATATAAAATTATCGGTATGGGAGATGTTTTGGTTGAAACTAGGATTGGTTGCAAGCTTCAATTGAAGAATGTTAGACATGTTCCTGATATTCGTCTCGATTTGATTTCGGTGAAAGCCTTGGATATTGAGGGTTATCACACTTACTTTGGTGGTGGTGGTATATGTAAAATCACCAAAGGGTCCCTAGTGGTTGCAATGGAGCAAAGTTCCACTTCTCTCTATAGGATGCCTACGAAGCTATGCAAGGAAGAAGTGAATGCAATTGAAGACACATCTTCTGATTTATAGCATATGCACCTTGGTCACTTGAGTGAGAAAGGACTCAACATACTTGCGAAGAAAAAATTTCTTCTTGTGAAAGGTACGTCTCTAAAATCTTGCACTAATTGTTTGGCTGGAAAACAACATA
The DNA here is from genome assembly GCA_037974755.1 of Cicer yamashitae. Classification (NCBI taxonomy): domain Eukaryota; kingdom Viridiplantae; phylum Streptophyta; class Magnoliopsida; order Fabales; family Fabaceae; genus Cicer; species Cicer yamashitae. Next base: position 42,024,530 of record JBBPBQ010000002.1, read on the forward strand.
GTGTTTCTTTTCATAATACTGGTCCTTATAGGAGGCAAAATATTCTTCACTTAGTTCATACTGATGTTTGTATGATGGATAGTAAATCTCTTGGTGGTACATCGTATTTTATTACTTTTATTGACGATCACTCTAGAAAAGTGTGGGCCTTTCCTTTGAAATCTAAAGACCAGGTACTTGGAGTCTTCAAGCATTTTCATGCAAGTGTTAAAAGAGAAAAGGGAAGGAAATTGAAATGTGTTTGATCAGATAACGGTGGTAAATACAGAGGTCCATTTGAAGAGTATTGTAGAGAACATGGAATCAGGCTTGAGAAAACAGTTCCAAAGACACCTCAGCATAATGGTGTTGTAGAGCGAATGAACCGTACAATTAATGACAGAATCATATGTATGCTCTCTCATGCAAAATTATCGAAATCCTTTTGGGGTGAAGCAATGAAAACTGTAGTGGATTTGAATAATGTTTCTCCTTCTATTCCACTTCATTGTGATGTTCCAAATAGAGTGTGGACAGGGAAAGGTGACCCTTACCGCCATTTGAGAGTTTTAGGCTGCAGATGTTTTGTTCACGTTCCAAGAGATGAGAGGTCCAAGCTTGATAATAAATGCAAACAGTGTGTGTTCTTCGGTTATGGTGATGAAGAATTTGGTTATAGATTGTGTGATCTGGTTGACAAGAAAATTATCAAAAGTCGAGATGTGATATTTCTTGAAGACCAGACTATTGAAGATTTTGATAAAACTGAGAAACAGAAACCAAATTCCAGAAGTTACATTGACATTGCGCCTAAGCTCCCTGTAGAAACTTTTGTTGATGGGGGAGATATACAGGTAGATGATGAGAATGTAACTAATGATCATGTGCCTCACCATAATGAGCAGGTTCTAGCTAAGCCACCAACAAGTTTGAGTTGAGAAGCTCTACTAGAGAACGTCAACCTTCTCAAAGATATCCTCCACATGAGTATGTGATGATTAGTGATAGTGGAGAGCCATAGTACAACCAAGAAGCTTTTACAAATGCTGATAAAGAAAAGTGGTTGAAGGCCATGCAAGAAGAGATGAATTCCTTGCATGAGAATCACACATTTGATTTGGTGAAGTTGCCTAAGGGCAGAAAATCACTCAAGAACAAATGGGTATACAAGATAAAGGCAGAAGAGAATAGTTCTCAAACAAGATACAAAGCAAGATTGGTTGTGAAAGGTTTTAATCAGAGAAAAGGTATTGACTCTGATGAAATTTTTTCACCTATGGTGAAGATGTCCCCTATCCGAGTTGTGTTTGGGTTAGCAGCTAGTTTGAACCTATAAGTTGAACAACTTGATGTGAAAACTGCATTCCTTCATGGTGATTTGGAGGAAGAGATCTATATGGAGCAACCAGAGGGTTTCAAAGTCAAAGGTAAAGAACAGCTTGTGTGTAAATTGAAGAAAAGCTTGAATGGGATCATGAAATTCATTGTGTGTTGGTCAAGAAATTCTCTGATGGTGATTATATTATTCTCTTCCTATATGTGGATGACATGTTGATTGTTGGCCATGACATTAAGAAGATTCAATCTCTAAAGAAATATTTGAACAAGTCTTTTGCAATGAACTATTTGGGTCATGCAAAGCAAATTCTAGGCATGAGAATTACTCGTGACAGGAAGAATAATAAATTGTGGTTGTCTCAACACAATTACATTGGGAAAGTGTTAGAGAGGTTTAACATGAGCAAATGTAAACCTGTTAGTACTCCACTTGCTACTCATTTCAAATTGAATTTTGATCAATGTCCTACAAGTGAGAAAGACAAAGAATAGACGAAGAAGGTTCCTTATGCCTCCGCAATTGGTAGTTTGATGTATGTTATGGTATCGACAAGACCAGATATTGCTCATGTAATTGGAGTTGTCAGTCAGTTTTTCTCTAATCTTGGTAAAGATCTTTGGCAAGCAGTGAAATGGATTCTCAAATACCTCAGAGGCACTTCCAAAGTGTGTTTATGCTATGGAGGTGGTGAACCTGTGTTGGATGTCTACAAAGATGCAGATATGTCAGGTGATCTTGATTCTAGAAAATCTACTTCTGGTTATATGATGATGTTTGCAGGGGGAGCTATGTCTTGGCAATCAAGATTACAAAAGTGTGTTGCTTTATCCACAACTAAAGCTGAGTACATTGTAGCAACTAAAGCTTGCAAAGAACTCTTGTGGATGAAGAAATTCCTACATGAGCTAGGGCTTAAGCAAGACAAGTTTGTGTTATTCTGGGACAGTCAGAGTGCGATCCATCTCAGCAAGAATCCGATTTTTCATGCAAAGTCGAAGCATATTGAGGTGCGGTATCATTGGATACGAGATGCACTAGAAATACAGTCTTGCGTGTGTCGAAGATGATATGCTGTAGAAAGAAGGCCGGCATGGTTCAGCAGTACCTTCCCACTTGAGTCGTGAGGGGGAGATTTATTGGGTGGAATCACTCCCCAAGTGGAATCCATCAAATTTTATTAGTATTACTATTATTATTATTATTATTATTATTATTATTATTATTATTATTATTATTATTATTATTATTATTATTATTATTATTATTATTATTATTATTATTATTATTATTATTATTATTATTATTATTATTATTTGTATTATTATTAGTATTAGTATTAGTATTAGTATTGTTATTATTGAAATAAAAGAAAAGAAAAAAAAAAGATGAATATATGATTTTTGAGCTAGGCCCATGTGAAGGAAAATAAAAAGAGATTTAGAAATCCCTAAGAAAAAGAATGAAAACAGTACCGTGAAAACAAGAAGAAAAATCTACGGCAGCCATAGAAGAAAAAGAAAGGTTTGGTTCTTGTGGTAATAACAGGTGTGTAGCAAACTTACTCTGTTTGATCTACAATTTTGATAGGTTATTTCTACCACTGGGTTTGTTATTTTAATATATAGTCTGAGTAGTTACTTTCCTGAGAGTTACTTTGGAATACTCACTTTAGTGGAAAGTTATAAGGTTGTTGTTATTGTTGATTGATGTTCGCTATTGTTATTAGGAAGACTCTAGTGTACCCATTAATTATTATAGTGGACTAGCTCCCGTGGTTTTAATTCTCTCAATACAAGCACTCGTATTTCTTATATAAAACAAAATTCTTATTATATATATGATTATATTAGATGCCTGAGCCAACTCATGTTCAGCTTTACAAACACGACTAATTACATTAACTGAGCAGCCAATATATACAAGGATAAAATTAACAATCAATACTATAGTCAAGAATAAAACAATCAATACAGCAGTGAATATGAAAATTATATTTAAAATTATAAAAATATGAAAATATTTTTACAAGGGTATTTTTGCCATTTACATATAATATATATTATATCTTTATTTATATTCTAACAAAGAAAATAGAATTATTTGGTTAAATTTATAAAAAAAAAATTAATTATTTATTTAGTAGTGTCAATGGATAATTTTAAATATAAAATGATTTCATTACTTATTTAAATTTTTATTGTTTTTTTGTTAATTTATAATATTTGAAATATAATAAGTTAATTTTTAAAAAAAAACTAATATATAACTGTTCACAACAGTAATTTTGTTATTTAAATAAATGTTTATCCTATCACTATCATATTTTATCTTTATCCAACTTTATATCATATCATGTCTTTATCAACTTTATATCCTATCACAATTGTAATTTTGTTATTTAAATAATGTTTATATCATATCATATCATATCATGTTTGTGCATCATACAGACCTTAATATAAGAATGAAGAAGTAGCCAATGTAGTAGAAATGTATAGATGTAATTAGTCTTAAGGTTGTTTGTCAAAGTAGCATTTGTTTAGAAATCATCATCGTCATCACATATCTTGTAGAATGTCATACACTTATACATGAAAATGACACTGGAACTGTTTGTTTGATGGACCATATATATATTGAAATGCAAATGTCAATCAATTATATAACACTATGTAAAATAAATTAAATACGGAAGGGAAGAAAACAAAAGAATATCATTTTCAACATCATCGTTCAAAAATCAGTATCTTGATATGTGTCATTCATAAATTGATTCAATAAATAACTGAACTAAAACGATAATAGTTCTTAGTGCAAGGGTAGATCACAAAATTTTAGAGTACAATAACCGTTTATAAAAAGATTGCTTATATTCCGTCAAAATTGTCCTTTTATAATAGAAACTAAAATTAAATTAAATTATTTAGGAACTATGCTTGAAGTAGTAGTGATTTTATGAAACCATAAAGAACAATTATGTAAATAAACATATCTTGTACGAATTTTAAAAATAAATGGATGAAACAGAAAAATGAACAAATAAAACTAAAAACTCAAATAAGCACCTTTAATTGTTTCTTTCGAGTTTTGACACAATATCTTATTTTGATTCTATGACATCTCTAAAAATAAATAAAAAGTAGTTCAATATTAGACATGTTGTCACCGACTATGCATGAAAATAAAATAAAGAATGGAAAATGCGAAACAAATATTGGTGATGAATGAAGGAAAAATTGAAAGCAACATGACTTAGCATATGTGCCTTATATAGGAATGTGTGCTGGTTAGAAAGTTAAGATATTACGAAGTACAACTTATAATTTTTTTTTTTCTCACAGTTGCTAAATATCTTTGTCCGTTAGAGTTACGTAAAATTCAATTTTTGACGAGTTTATCTGGAGATGTGCCAAACTGGCATAACGGGTAAGTCAAAAAGCAACAGTATTCTCACAATTTAATCGTAATAAATTTATGACCGTTAACTTTTTTATTAATTTAAGATCGTTAGTTTTTTTTTTTTTAATTTATTATCGTTAACTATTTTTACCGTTAATTTGTATATGAAATACATTTTCTTATTAATTGGAAGAATTTGTTTTTCTTACTCTTACTTTTTCTTTAACAATTTTTGTTACACAAGTGTTTTTTCTTTAAGTTTCTATTAACAATACTTTTTTACTTATTTTTTCATCTTATTGTTTCAAACAAAAATTGTTTGTGGCAAATGGATCCGAATCAATATAATCTTCAACAATCTTAGTTGCATTTTATGTAAAATTATCACCATCCTAATATTCAAAATTCTCAGTTATCATCACTACCAACCAATCCCAATATGTTTTATAGACCTCAAATGAATACTCAAGGGGGAGATCAACATTCTAATTTTCAAAATTCTCAATTACCATCACCACCAACCAATCCCAATATGTTTTATAGACCTAAAATGAATACTCAATGAGAGTTTACTTGTTATGAACCTCAAATACCGATTGGGTCTATGTCAGAGTGTCAAGTTCCACAGTTTTCTACTCAAGTTGGTCTTAAAAATACTATTGTCAAAACACGTAATGGTCCAATGATAACATAGATAGTAACGTCTCAACAAGTGAAATACGTAATGGTCCTCATCCTAATCTTGTAACAAGATTACAAAGGAGAGTAAGTATATGTGAAAAATGAGGTCATCAACAACTTCAAGCAGATTTAATAGAGCATATTTGGGAGCGCTTTGGACACGAGAATAACGAAATTTAAATTTATTATTTACTTTAATCATTTTTTATTATTTATGTCATGTATTTAACATTTAATTTTTATTATTGTTATAAAAATTTAAGTTCAATTTATTTTAAATTTAAATTAAAATAATGTATAATAATATTAATTAAAATATTTAAATTAATATTTTAAGTTGTAATAAAATATTAATATATGAATTAAAGTTGTGGGACCTAATATGATTCTTAAGAGTTAAACGTAAAAAATGAATTAGTTGTTTGAAGATAAGTGATACAATGGATCCTACTTAATAAATCTATGTTGAGTTCACAGTTGGAGATACTCAACTATAATTGCTATGCAGTTGAACTGAGAAAATGTATTTGAAAAACGCATTATTGGGGGAGTAATGAGTAAAAATTGGTATATATAATTTATTTTATTTAAACGCATTATTGGGGGAGTAATGAGTAAAAATTGGTATATATAATTTATTTTATTTTATTTTGTTAGCCTATGCATTAATTACACAGTTTATCATCATCAAATAAAGGCAGTATGTGTACGGCATTTGAGTGTGATGATTTGGTGGATATACGATTTTTCCTTTACATTCCTCAAATATTTTTGTTTTATTTTTTATTCAAAATTCAATTAATAGGTTTCCAATTCACAATTCAAAAAATTCTATAGTTGTTTGATAATTTATTTGTATATAAATATTGCTATATTAGTAATATATCTAGTACCATTTTGTTTTATTTTATATTCAATTATTTTTATTTTTTTTTCTTGAATAGAGTGCTTACTGTGATTTCATAAGGATATATGTGGTGCAAGGAGTTTTGTGAAAGCAACATATGCCTACATTTTTCTTTATAGAACATGTCTTCTTTTTATATAGTATATATGTATAGTACAATTTTGTTTTATTTTATGTTTAATTTTTTTATTTGAGGAGGAGCATTTATTGCGATTTTGTATGGAGGTTTGTGGTGAAAGGAGCTTTGTGAAAACAAGTGACCATTTTTTCTTTATAGAATAGTTCTCCTTTTTATATAGTATTGATTATTAGCTTCAGACGGGTAATCTCGTATCCGTCTGTTCATAGTCTCGTGTCCGTCTGTTCCTTTTTTAACTATGCTAACCATATATGAATTTTATTATGTTTTTATAATTTTGATTACAATTGACTATAAAATTATCTGTCTAGATAAAAATTTTGTTTTTAGTCAGACCACTACAAGAAAAACGGTTTCTATCTATGGAAAATTACTTACGGATCTCAGTTCGTGGATAAATTATTTAATATCTACGGAAAATCCGTGAGTAAATTTGTTATTGAATAAATTAATTTTTTATTGGATTCCACGGTTAATCCGTAGATAAAATTAAAAAAATCCGTGGGTAAAGTTTAAAAAAATGCAACACAACTTAAATTGCCAAAATTTATTCGTATTATTTTTTACCACTGATTCTCCGTAGATAAATGAAGAGAATAATGTTAAATTTTCTGGGAACTTTCCATAGGTAAAGTAAAAGTGAACTTTTATTAAGTATTTTATATTTTTTTACAAAAAAAAAACTTATTCTCACAACAAAAAAAACTTATTCTAAAAAAAAAAGAATTTACTCTAGTTTCTACTACCATTATTTGGCAAGTTTGTAAATTAAACTTCATCTTAAGGTTTACTAATGATAATTTACAATTTCTAATAATATGTTTTATTCCATATTTCTAATTTTACTACGTGGGTTTAGGTCTTGGTAGCAAAACCCACTCTCTCAAAAGTCAAAATACAGCCTCCTCGCAAAAAATATAAAAAATATCTTACTTATAATGGCTTGCATATAATTTGTTAGTTTTTTTCTTTTCTTTTTTACCATATTCACTTATGAATCTTATAATTGCTCTGGTTAAACGAACTTACTTGAATGGAGGACAATTTTAGCTTTGGCTCCTAGCTTTTAATAATATGAAAGACCTTGTAAAAATTGGCTTTCTAATTGTATCCCACGAGGAAATATATTTATTTTCGCCACGTATAGGATGAGTATTGAAGAGATCAGCTCATATAAAAGACTTTTTCATTTTATATAATCCATGAAAGCTTTAGTGCGTTATTAGTCCTTTTGCTTATCGGCATTGTGTGCCCCTTCCACAACAGACTATTGACTGGGTATTATATTGCTGCTTTTCCAGTGAGTACATGACTTATGTACCAGAAGCCCTTGAAGTAGAAGATACAACAAAATTATGAATGCCGCAAGGAAACTGGATGGTTTGCTTCTAATTATTATTTTTTCTGTTGGTTTCTGGCCCCATTTCAACCAATAATATTTAAAGGTTGTTCCAGCTAACTTTAGGCAATTTTTAATGCTATCATTTCAGGAAATATATGTCAAGCATCAGACCTGCTCGGACTGGCAAGTTAGGGTATTTATTTGATACTTTAGGTAGTTATAAGAATCTCTGCTAATCTACTTGTTCCTAATTCCACTTAATTTATTTTCCTGCAATTGGACTTGTATTTACTAGATTTAACTTTAATAAAGATGCTTCTGTTAGTTTGACACAAGCATTATGCATGAAATCCCCTGTTCCACTATTGTCTGTTTTTTACTGTAGTGCTTTCATTGCTATGTGCTCATGCATGAAATCCTATGTATAGTTATTATAATATTATAATTCTTGTAGGATCAAGTGAGAAAAGCTCAAAAGCGTGTTGCTGAAGAAAACAAACGGAAAGTTGTAATGCTAACAGTGGAGAAGGCTGAGTTAGCTGTTTCACATGGGAAATCTTTTTGCATATCTCACGTTGATGTTGGCCTGGTTGTCGCAGCAGTTCGCGAGGCTGTTACAAAGGTCATTGATCAGAAGGTATTTGTTGATTCTGAATTATTTAAGAATCTTGCTGGGACTCCGACATTGTATTGGCCTTGTGATGTGTTGAGTTTAATGCATAAAATATGCTTTTGGAGCTCATATTTAGTTGGTGTCATCGTATGTCCTAATATGCTCCTTGAATTTTTCTTATGTGTCCTTGACAATTAAATGTTCTGTTAATTTCAAACAGTAACTAGAAGCAATGTTTGCTGATTAACAAGGGTTACTAGTGATGGGTTTTAGCACTGATGAGTCTACAAACAAGGATGTAGTTTGTGCTGGGGTACCGGAGAAAGGAGATAAAGTTAAGCTGGATGTATCAGAGTGGCTGAGTAATGCTTTGTGGCCCCTAAAAGGAAGATGTGGTAAAGGAAAAGGAGGTCTTGCAATGGGACAGGTTAGTATTTATCCAATGACTCTAATGATTACTTGATTGCAACTCTAGTGATTAATCTGTTAGTGGTAATTACTTGTTTTGTTCATATATGTTTGATCCGCTACATGTACCATATTTTGTTGTTTAAACTCACGTAATTAAGTGCATTCTACATGAAACTACATTGTTATCATGTTTTGCTTCTTCTGATGGTGGTGATAGTTTCATGTGTGATTCTTCTGATGGTAGTGATAGTTTCAATATGGTGGCGAGTAGTAATACTGATTTTAGTGTCTGCTTTATTTACTAGTTATGACTACATATTTTGCTTAAATTTGTAGGCATTATCTATATATATATATATTCTTACAATAGTGTCGTTATGTGTATTTTTAAACTTATGGTAGTGACAATGTGCTTATTTTGAGAATTATGGTACTGTAAATTGTGCTTATTTTGAGACTTCGAGTAGTCACTATTTGTACTTTGAAAATACTATTTATATAAAACTTCACTTTGTTTTGACAATGATGTTTTAATATGCTTACAATTTATTTTAAAAATACATTAAAAGAAATACAGGAAACAATAGAGAACAAAATAGAATGAATATATTTTTTCATTACCAACAAAAATTCCATGAGTAAATGATAATTTACCCACTGACATGTCATGGATAAAATTTTAATTATCAAATAGCAATCAGTATAATTTTTACGGATTGTCCGTGAGTAATGTTACTTGTGACTTATCCGTCGATAAGTATCTGCGTTTTACCTACGGAAAATCTATGAGTACTTTACTCACGGAGAATCGGTAAGTTATGCTACCCACGGACATTCCTTAAGTAACTATATCCCACTGCCTTTTCGTGGGTAAATATTTTCCTACGAGCGAAATAACTACGAACTCGTGTCTGTGAGTAATTTTACGTTACCTACGGACTTTCCGTAGGTAAAGATAAAATCTGCCATAGATGCATCAGAGCTTTGCCTCTGACCATTATGGTTTGCCAAAGTTCCATTGCGAACTGACCACCATCAACCACCACCAATGGTGGGGTGTCAAATGCGTACCAATAACTTGTATCCTTTTATTTATAGAGATTATTATTATTATTATTATTATTATTATTATTATTATTGTTATTATTATTATTATTATTAGCTCATCACAATAGTAAATTGCTCTCAATTAAGTTCTAAAGTCCAAAACCTCCCTTAAAAAATCTCCTATTAATTAAGTCCTTAATTTTTTTAAAACCCCGGTTTATTATTTCATTAATTTTTGTGGGTTTAAGTAAGGAGCTCATAGGCTCAATGTTTTGTTAATTGAGATTTTTTTCTTGAAAAATTATGGAAATTTATTTTCTCGAAAATTTTTGTGAGAAAAATCCAAAAATTCTTTTTTCTCGAATCAAAAGAATTTCATAGGAAAAGACTAAATTGCCCCTTGATAAAACAATAAAAACCCAGCAAAAAATTACTGCCACTTTTTTCACCGTTGCATTCGAATCTTTCATTTCTCCGACCTCTTAATTTTCAATATTTCGAAAGTTTCCCAAGAATTTCAAACCTCCGAAATAGAAAAGTAAGGCTTCAAACATAAACCTTCGAAACTTTCCAGAAAAACTAAACTTTCGAAGCATAATTTTTGAAGGTTTCCAGAAACACAAAAGTTTCGAAATGCTATATTCGAAACTTTCATTCAATTTGAAAGTTTCGAAACAGGAACATTCTGAAAATTCTAAAAATCAATTTCGAAAGTTTCAGGTTGATAGAAACTTTCGAAGCATACTTTTCGAAGGTTTCCAGAAACACAAAAGTTTCGAAATGCTTTATTCGAAACTTTCATTCAATTTGAAAGTTTCGAAATAGGAACAATCTGAAAATTCTAAAAATCCATTTCGAAAGTTTCAGGTTGATAGAAACTTTCGAAATGTCTGCTTCGAAGGTTTGGAATACAGTGAAAGTTTCGAAATGCTTCGAAACTTTTGGTGTTTCTTGAAAGTTTCGAAATGATTATTTAATTTTGGTATTTTTTTCCATTTTTTTTTTTTGAATATTGATATATTGATATATTGCAGTGCCTAGGATGAGGGGTGCATTTGGGCAGATCATCCGCAACATTGCCCGAAGCGTGGGAGGTGATAGTGGTGATGTGCCAGACAGAATTCCACCGACAGCTTCAAACAGACGACGGAATGAAGCAAACCGTCCAATTAGGCAGCGTCGTCGACGATCGGATGATGTCACTGAAGCTGTTGAGCCTACGGATATGGATGAGGATGTACCTGAGCCTGCACATATAGAGCAGATTGAGGATCAGTCTACTGAGCATGCACGTGATGTTGATGATGCTATTGATGCTGATGATGCTGAGCCTGAGCAGGATCAGCAGCTCGGAGGGAATGATGCTATTGATGCTGAGTCTGAGCAGGTCGGATTCCCTGGAGGACCGGTGGTGACATCTGTGTTGACACAGTATGAACACCACGTGGCTCGGAAGATATGGGAAGGAGAGGTATTTATTTAATTAATTATAATTATTGTTATTTAAGTAATATATATATTACGAACAAACATTTATTGTTATGTTCTTTAATTACTCGCAGGATCGTGGGTCGTTGAAGGTTATTACACATGGGTTGAAGCTGAAGAAGTTTTCTGAAATTCTTATGCCAGATCCTGTATTGCATTGGGTTCGGGAATCTGGACTGCTACCCCTCTCTTCAGCTTATCTCACTATGGCTGATGCTGGTCTCATATCTGCCTTTGTTGAAAGGTGGCATAGAGAGACTAGCTCATTTCACATGCCATTTGGAGAGATGACGATCACATTGGACGATGTGGCTACTCTTCTTCATATCCAACCTCGGGGTAAATTTTTTGATGCACCTATTAATATGAATACTAATAATGCTGCCAGAGCTGCCCATGAGTATTTAGGTGCATCATGGGAGGAAGCATTAGCAGAAATTAATTATAATAAATGTGCCCAGTATAGATTGCAATGGTTGCGTGATTTATACATTCGTCTCATTCAGACTAACGAGTTTGAGTGTGCTGCTAGAACATACCTATTGCATTTAGTTGGCTGCACTATTTTCGCTGATAAAACACATACACGTGTGGAGGCAAAATATGTTAGTTTATTTATTAATTTAGATAGTTGTCGAGACTATTCGTGGGCTAGTGCTGCATTGGTTTTCCTGTATGACAATCTCGGAGATGGAGCTGTCCACGACACTCGACAGTTGGGTGGTTACGTGACCTTACTACAGGTATATATATTTATTTCTTTAATTATTTATTTAATTATTTATTTATTTCTTTAGTTATTTCTTTAATTAATTATTTATTTATTTATTGTGCAGTGCTGGATTTACGAGCATTTCCCTAGCATCTGTAAGCGGGGCGATAGAGGAAAGGTTCCTGCACATCTTCCTCGAGCATGTAGGTGGACTACCAAACATGTTGTTGAAGGCGGACTGATGACATATCGTCGGAGACTCGATGCTTTGACACTCGATGATGTATTGTTTACACCATATGATGATGATCGAGTTAATCATCCGTTTGTGAAGCTTTCGATGTTCTCTGGATACATTCGATGTGGTGGAGTCTCAGTCCCGTATCTGCCAGAGCGATGTCTTCGACAATTTGGTCGTATTCAGTGCATATCGCGTGACGTTCCTCGAGTGCCGGAGAGTATAGATTGGGAGTGGCAGACTACTATGAGATCATCTGTATTTGCCTTTCAGCGACTATATCCTCTTTTGAATTTTCCTGGAGAGGTCACTGCAGACTACTATGCATGGTACACATCTGTATCACATCCTCTAATCCTCCCTCCACCTACAGCTGCACCTTCGAGTCCACCTACTGCTGGTCCATCATCAGCTACTGCACATGCTGGTCCATCATCTTCTGTAGATGGTGGTAGAGACCGTAGACATCGTAGAACACTTGAGATTGCACGTAGGGGCTTAGATTTGGTAGAGCCATTTAGTGAGGTTCATGAACTATTTACTGAATTATACCGCTTGTACGACGATTAGTTATTGTGTTATTGTTTTATGTAAGATTGTGTTATTGTTTTATGTAAGATTGTTGTGTCACTGTTATTTATGAATTTTTATTTTGAGTTAAAACGTAAATGATAAAACGTTAAATGATGGATAAATGATAAAACGTTAAAAAAAAATGAATAAAACGTAAATGGACAATTAAACATAATTTCTAATCTTCAGTTAATGAAATACAAGATGATTTGGTAAATGATGGATCAATGTGTTCCCAATGTTTCATACGTCCTGCGTACGCTATTTCCCATGGCTTTGCACACTCACTACAAAAGTCTCTCCATTTTTGTGAGGTAGGTGGTAAAGGACAATCAGACTTCAATTTGATCTGGACAATAAAATATTAAACATTAATTTATTTGAAGAACAAAATATTAAACATTAAATTATTAAACAATACTACAAATCATAAATTTTACCTGTACCCAATGATTTTCATTTACGAATCCAATTGCTATTAATTTGATAAGCTTTGACTCTTTGGATGGTGATTTGTTTAGCGGAAAGAATGTCATATTCAGATTACGAGACAACGAAACCAATATGACATTATATAGTGTTGCTATCACGTAACCCAAGTCTGGTATAGTCATCCACTTATCTTTTCCTTGAGCACCCAATCTTGAAATTTTCAATGAGTTCCGCACTGATTCAATACTGTCATCGAACACATTGGCATAAAGGTCTTGATGTAGATTGATCTCTTTATCCAATTGTGTTCGAATTAAAGGCCAAGATTCTTCAGTATGACCTAACAATGCCGCAATTGCGCGAAACCCACAATTTCCATCAGGCACAACATCTATTATCTCCTCAATATACTGATGTATAAAACTAGGAAAATGTATGATATGAGATGTTTGCCTAGCAGAACACTGTGCTGATTGATTTGCAGAACGTTGAGATGGTTGACTAGCAGAACACTGTGCTGATTGATTTGCAGAACGTTGAGATGCATCAACATACTCCCAATATCAAGGATCACGAGGAGTATCAAAATCTTTTTTTCTTTTACTAGCTCCCTTGGTTCTCACCTTCTCAGGTGGTACAAGTATTGATGTTGTATGTGGAAATACAACTTCACGCACCTTTTCCCTGAATATCCTTTGACCAACAATATCTTGTTTCTTCATATACGCTTTCATTGCTTCCAACTCTTCTGAAAAGTCATAATCTGATAAAGATTCTTCAGCCTTCAATTCATGCTCAATGCTTAAACTTCTCCAAAATACATGAATGTTATCTATCGGGATAACATTACCAGATATCTGCAACCTTGCCAACTCACAAGCACATGGTAATCCATGAGTTGTTCTGATTGAGCAACCACACTTTGTTTTGTCAGTACCTACAATCTTCACTCTCTGTAACTGTTTGTCAATTTCTTTCATGACTTTCCTTGATACACAGTGATGTAGACTTTGAAAAAATGGTGAATTATACCCGTGCTCAACATCTGCGATGGTTTTGTGAAATGACGATTTAATGATACATATTTGGTTCTTCAACATCATATTCACAGCCTCCCAACTTTTACACAAATCACCAAAACTAGTTTGCAACATGTTTTTCAATCTCCAATGAGCAGACTCAACTCTACAAAAAAATTAAATAACACAAATTAAAACAAATCACATAAATTAGTAAATCATATTTTCTAAAACAATACAAATCATAGTTTAAAAATACCTGTTAGATGTTGTGTTCCCTAGATGCATCACTCTATTAGTCCAAGCCGTGACAAATCTTTCTTTGTAAGGTGTCAACCAAGACTCTTTCACATAATCAACAAAAAGGATAATGTCGGCACACGCTAGCTCAAAGTGTTGCAAGTGATGATCATACTCCTCCACACTAGTCGAATATACAATTTTGTTCCACAAATCCATTACTTCGTCTTGTCTATCTTTTTTCACATATTGTTTGCATCTTGCCCCAACATTTTTATCAATATGAAAACGACATAGCAAATGAATTGAAGTAGGAAACACAACTCTAATAGCATTCATCATGGCAAGATCTCTATCAGTCACAATAACTTTAGAAATTAAATTCTGAGATACGAACAACTGTCTTACCTTTTCAAATGCCCGGATAAAGTTATCTTGTCGCTCTTGTTCCAAGTATGCAAACCCAACAGAAAATGACAAACTAGTAGATGTGATACCGACAATTTCAAGTAGCGGTAACCGATATCTATTTGTTTTATATGTGCTATCACATATCAAAACAAAATGAAACGTGTTTAACATCTTTATGCAGTCAGGATGCGTCCAAAATATATCTCTCAAAATATCTGAATTATCCCGTCTTCTTGTCCAATGCACATAATTTTCTTGTTCTATTAACTTCAACAGATGCTGCATTTCTGTGTACGAGCCTCTCAGAAGCTCGATAACTACTCCTTGCTTTGTATATTTGACTGGGAATTGAGAGATTAGCTTTATTTCTCTCTTTCAAAGCATTCAAAATGAATCTTGGTGCAAGCTTATACTTTGTCATGTCATTGACAAATTTTCTCTCTTCTTCATTTAAACGCCCCAAATATGAATGACCGGTTAAAGCATCCGCTAAATCATGATTATGCGTTCCACAACGAACACTAATTTTCCATCCTTCACCGATACTCAACGGTATACATCTGAGCTTAAACGGACAGTTTTCCTTGTGAGAACAAGTTGCTGTTGTTTTTGATTTAGATTTATATCTTCCGCCTCTTTCGCATCCCAAAATTAATTTGTCTTTTCTTCCCCTCTTTCCAGTTGCTTTGTCTGATCGAATGATGACAATTAAGATTCCATTTTGCCTTCCAACGTTTTTTGCCCATTCAAATACAGCTTCTCGAGAGGGAAATAACTACAACATATGTTTTAAATATAACATCAAATATATATCTATAATCAAAATTTGATCGGTGGAGGATTATTAATAATAATACCTGATCAGTGGTGAATTTTGCTGTAGAATCGACAACTATTGTTGAAGCTGGAACCTCAACTCTACTCATACCTCATTTCAAAAAGATTAAAAAATTTAATTAATAATAATATTAATAATGTTAAAAAAAAATTAAACCCTAAAAAAAAATTAATATTAAAAAAAAAAAATACATTTCGAAACTTTCCTTGAAAATGAATGTTTCGAAACATGCATCCTTCGAACATTTATGAAACTTTCGAAAAATTACATTTCGAACATTTGAAACTTTTGAAAATATGCATTTCGAAACTTTCAAGTTCAACCAAAGTTTCGAAACTCTTGAAAATTCTGGGTTTATACATTTCGAACATTTGAAAGTTTCGAATAAATGCATTTCGAAACTTTCAAGTTCAACCAAACTTTCGAAACTCTTGAAAAAATCTGGATATATACATTTCGAAGATTTAGTGTTTAACCAAAGTTTCGAATCTTTTCAAGTTCTTCAGAATGTTTCATTTCGAAGCTTTCATGTTTAACCAAATTTTCGAAAATAACTGGAAAATATTATTTCGAAACTTTCATTTTAACCAAAGTTTCGAATTATTCAATAAATCTTACTTTTTTTATTTCGAAACTATCAAATATTCGAAAATTTTGGAATTTTTTGTAACTTTCGATTGGGGGGTGTGGAATGGTAAATTTTTTTGTTATTTTATAGTTGGAAAAAAAGGGCATTTTGGGGGGGTGCCTGGTACATTCCTCTTTTAGTTTTGAGGGTTTTATTTTTTGAAGCCTTTTTAACTATGAAATTTTTTAGCACTTGAACATGTTGGCTGAAGTCAATAATTAGTGGGCTTATAAAGTCAATAATTAGTGGGCTTATAAAATTGATCCCTATAG
Organism: Cicer yamashitae; assembly: GCA_037974755.1. Taxonomy (NCBI): domain Eukaryota; kingdom Viridiplantae; phylum Streptophyta; class Magnoliopsida; order Fabales; family Fabaceae; genus Cicer; species Cicer yamashitae. The sequence goes on from JBBPBQ010000002.1 coordinate 42,041,238, forward strand.
GGGCAATAATAAAAAGAAATTGTATGAATAAAAAAACCCTTGAGGTTACATTATAAGTCAACGAAGAATCGCCCTTGAGGTTACATTATAACTCAAAGAAGAGATTTAACTCACACACCATTAAAAGTTGTCTATTTATAAAAATTTAAACTTAAATGCACCATAAGTGAACCAAATGCCTATTTAAAATAAATGGCTATTTATAACAAATGTTTACATTATATTTTTCTAAAATAAACTAAATATAACAAAACAAATTACCTTCACTTACAATTCTAAATTATTACAACTAAATTTAAATTAAAACAATTATAATTCTAAATTAAAACAAACTAAGAATTATTACAAGCAAATTAAAATAAAAACAATTCATCATAATTTATTAAAATATGAATTATCTTGGTATTAAACATGAAAAATATATTGTACATCTTCACTTTGCATAAATACAATTAACAAATAACAAGACATATAGATATCTTTAAAACAATGAGTATTTGTTTCTTTCTTTTTTACATAATCATGACTCTTTTTTTAATGCATATACTTATCAGAATTTTTTCAAACAAAATTAAATTTACATACAATTTATTTATAATATATTAAAACATTCGACAAATATATTATAGAACACCTCATCAATCTTTTTGCCAATCTAATTTTTTCCACATCATGTAAAATCTATGTTGTCATGCTCCTTTGATTTTCTCCAATATTTATCTTAATTTCACGTGAACTTTTATATATATATATATATATATATATATATATATATATATATATATTATTTTAATTCAAACAAAGTTCTAATTAATGTCAAACACACTTATATGGTAGAATGAATAAATTAAAAATGATTATAACCGAGAACGATGAGCATTAAATAATATAATAAATTTGTTTTTGAACTTATCTCAACCGGTAAATGCTTAGGTTAGACGTGGTTCGACTCACATTTGTGTGAGTTAATTGTGGTAAATTTTACCGTCTCTTTTGAGATAAAAAAAATTAATAATAAATTTCAATCATGTGTAATCTACACTGTAAACAATTGTGTTTCAAATAAAATAGTACACATGACACTTATCTACTTATCTCCTATCTAAAACATTTATTTTCGAATGCAATAAATAAAAATATCATCTTTCAAGCATATTCTACCTTTTTTTTTCAAATAGACTCATAATTTAAATATTTTGTATTTAAAAAACAAACATTCAATACTTTCTCACAGAAAAAATTAGTGTTGTTAATGTGCATTAAAACATATAAATGAAATGGATTTTTATGACCCAAATGCATCCAAATGAAATCACCAATCACATGACGCATTTAAGATGCATAAATCATATGATAAAAAATAACCTTTTTTTTAACAAAAATGTGATAAAAAAACTGCATGTGTTCAAAAAAGTAATTGTTATGTAATGACAAATAACTAACATATTTTTTTATACAAATTTCGTCCTTTTAGATTTTTTCGTTCATTAAACTTTTTATTTTTCTACACGGTACCTTCTCTCTTTCTCTCTCTCTTTTGAACTATTTTTTGGTTTGTTTAATCCATTTTCTTATTTTTATTTTTGGTTAATATATCTAATTTTGCAGGTTCGTTGACAATCACCACATTAAGGTCATCATCGGTGTTCAAACTAGCTATCTAAAGTTTCCTTTTTTTTTTTTTAAGGTTTCTATATTTTGGGTCATAAAATTTTTTGATGAGTGTATGGTATGTTGGTAACTCAAAGAAATATCTTAGAACTCACTCAGTACTTACAATTGCGGAACCAATATCTGTCTTTTTACACCAAATCATTGATTTTTTTTTGTTTTACATATTTTAATATACTTATTTCTATAGAATATATTTAGAGTAAATACATGTATATTAAATAAACTCTAGAAGATATGATGCATTTTATACAAATTTTTTTTATCAGCTCTAATCTATTATATTATAAAGTTAGGAAATCATTCTTTCTTTTCATTTTTCCATTTAATTATGTTTTGTTTTTTTTTCATATATATGCAAAGAGTGTTGGTAATCACATTCTGATTCTATAGTAATTTTAAACTTTACATTTATATATCTTTTTTAACTCTATAGATTAATATGTACTTCTATTATAAAAACTTGATCAATTTCTATTACACTTACATCTTTTCAAATTAAACCAGAAATATAACTGATAAAAATTTGAAATTACCTTGAAAACGAGATTGTTACATAATAGCAATAGGCACCAATGATCAAAATTATTGTGGTAATGTCTTTCGCAATAGATTTTTTTCTTTTTAAATTTTACAAATTATGAAACTTAAGTAAAAAGAAATTGTAATGGATAGTTAACATATATTTTTTTGCTCCAGTCAAAAAAACATATATTCCTCTCATTAATTATTTTTTGGTTCAATGTCTTTCCTTTATACTTCAACGCAGTAATGAATATCTCAAATTTTCACAATACATGAGCATCCACGATAAAATTAGAAGACACAATCTAAAATATCACCCAAAAAACTTCAAACTTTTTTGAGTTTGGCATGTCTCCTCAATTCTTATGTCAATCAATCCATTAACATATTAACATCTTGATTTAAGGCATCTAAAATATAAATGCTTTAGGTATTCCATGTAAAGGTCATCTAAATATTTTGGAGACATTATTCGGACTATTACATGATATTAGAATTTAAACCATTTTCAGTGTAAAAAATCTAAGTGCAACTAAAAAGAATAATATCAAGTGTTATGAACAACTTAAACTTAAACCAAAAATAAAAAATTTACTACTTTAAACTTATAGTTACTTTTATAACACTTAATCATTTTTTAATTACGACTATATCCATGTACAGTTAGTTCAAAACAAGTTTGTCAAAATTTGTGTTTATTGTGTTCGTAACAACTAAAAGATCTCAACCAAAAAAATGTGAATTATTTTCATGGAAACCTTCATATTACCAATTTGATCATATATCAACTACATTTTATCGTCCCATAAAAAAAAACTAAATTTATAATATATCAACTAAATCGTATAACAACATAAATTTCAAAATTATTTCTATTGTTTATGAAAGTGTAATAAATTGAAATCGAAAGTTTAAATTTAGAATTTTTTTTGGATTATTACAATTTAGAAGGTGGCAATTAATGTTTTTTTTTTTAAATTGGCTATACTATTATGTAGTACAATTGTTTTTTTTTTTTACTAAATATAATACAATTGATGTTAGTATTTTGTTTAGGAAATACTACTATAATTTTTAATGGTAACTGGCATTTTTCGACCACATGATACAATTGATTCACCAAACTACACTGAGTTAATAGCATGGTATTAATGCAATAGTAATAATCAAATTAATATTTTTTTAAAAAAAAAATTGAATTAAATGGAGGGAAAAAAACCAAATTAAATTTATTGCATTTTGATTTAGTTTAATAGAATTACCATTTCATTAATTAATTGTATAATGCACCAGAGAGTATAATGCGGATGCCACGTATAAGGATTATTGCTTGAAATCGGTTGTATTTAATCTTAATATAGATTCTTATAATTTTACATAATATAATATCTGTAAAATATATATAGTAGTATATACGTTTAATCCATATTCTCTCAAATCTTCTCACAAAAATAGAGCTCGCGTGACAAAAATGTAGACCAATTTTAATAATAAAAAAAAACAAAATAGACTTATTTAAAAATCATTAATGAATCTACAATATAAATATAAATAATTATTTTACTTCACGTAAAATATTACACATGACACTTATCTAGCAACTTAATCATTTATCGTAATACTAATCTCCTTATTTTTTAATGCAACAAATAAAAAGAATATTTTTTTCTGAATAAAATAAAAGGTATCTTTCTAACATTTTCTGCATCTTTTCAATTTAAAATTCATAATTTGAATATTTTCTGACCACACAAATATTTTGTATGTTTTAGAAAATGAATGTTGTTAATGTGTATTAAAACACATAAGTAAAATTGATTTATTTTGGTCAACTGCGATCAATTGCGCCAAATAAAATCAAGTTATTAGTTATTACCATTTGATTACAGAAAAAAACAAAAATTGTTGAACCAAAGTTAACCTCCATATTTCAAAAACAATATTGGTGTATATAATGATAAATAATTAACAAATTCTTTTGTACAAATTTCTTAAAAAAAAAAAAAGATTTGTAGAAGCAAAGTTAACATCCATGTTTCAAAAAACAGTATTGGTATATATAATAACAAACTCTTTCATAGAAATGTTTTTCTTTTAGAATTTTTTTCATTAAGTAAACATTTTCTTTCTTTTAAAATTTTTTTCATTCAGAAAACATTTTCTTTCTTCGACACGACACCTTCTCTTTTTTGGTTTTCTTTAATCACTTTTTTTTTTCTTTCTGAAAATTTAATTCTTCTTCTTGTTCTTATATTCGACTCATATCTCTAATTTTTCAGGTTGATTGACCATATCACCACGTTAGGGTTCTCAACAAAGTTCAGACTAAGTATATATAAAGTTTTCCTTTGTTTTTTTTTTTTTTGTTTTAATTTTATTTTTTTTTCCTATAAAAATATAAAGCGAGAATATGGTACTTCAGTTTAAGGTAGAGAATATCTTAGGATGAACCGAACATCTATGAAGCGGTTTAATTATATTTGCTCCACTTCGTTGGCGTTTTTGTTTTAATTCTTTCAATATACAGATTTATGTGGATTGTATTTAGAGTAAATACTTATATTAAACTTCAGAATATACGATACGATATTTTATATTATAAAGTTATGAAATCATTCATTCTTTTTATCTTCTAATTTAATATTTTCTTTTTGTTTTTTCTTCATTATGTGGACAATGTTGGTCAAGATATAAATTTCTTTAATAATATGGTGAATACAATTAGGAATCTATATCGATAAAAATATCGGACTAACTAGAGATAAAGTCACACTTACTAAAGTAGAAAGTTAAAAAAATAAAATGACACACATCAAATCAAAATGATGACTTTGAAAACTTTTCAAGTACCTTTCAAAATGAGAATAATCCTTATGCAGACACAAACATTTGGATACATTTTGATTAAAAAAAAAACATTTGAACACACACAAATATATATCATTTAATTATTTTAAGATTATATGTTATTTAACTATTATTTTTTCTAGTTTTTCTTTTTACTATGAGTGTGTCCAAACAATAATTACTCTCAAAATGAAATCAGCAGCGAGAAACGTGCAAACATGAGTGGTTTGGATTTGACGTTTTATTTCTTCTTCAGCCTTGGAGGACAATAATGCACAACCGATTTTCCCATCCTCAGACTTTAGAGGAGGACGTTTTTATATTTAGGTTTTGATCCTCAGACATAGGGAGGATGGATTTTGACCCAAAAAAAATTAATGTTTTTATTTTAATTTTGACATTCTGGTGATAGAAAGTTTTTCTAAAATATTTTTGAAACGATCTTCCTGGAGAGGTTTAGTGAAAATATCTGCAAGTTGGTTTTCTATTTCAATAAAAATTAATTTTATATCCCTTTTTTTAACATGATCTCGTATGAAGTTATATTTAATTTCAATATGTTTAGATCTAGAATGTTGTATGAGATTTTTTGAAAGATTTATTGCACTAGTATTGTCACAAAGAATGGGTATTTTGACGGAACTTAGTGAATAATCTTCAAGTTGATTTTTTACCCATAGCATTTGGGAACAACAGTGTGCCGCCGAGACGTATTCAACCTCAGTTGTTGATAAGGCAATGGTGCTTTGTTTCTTGCATGACCAACTTATGAGTGATTGACCAAGAAATTGACAAGCTCCACTTGTACTTTTTCTTTCCACTTTCTCTCCCGCATAGTCAGCATCGCAGTAAGTTGTAAGATCAAGATTTTGGCCTTTTTTATACCATAAACCAAGATCAGTTGTGCCAGCTAGATATCTGAAGATTCTTTTTACAGCAGTAAGATGTGATTCTTTAGGTGATGATTGAAATTTGGAACATAGACCAACTGCAAATACTATGTCTAGTCTGCTAGTTGTTTGGTATAATAATGATCCAATCATTCCCCTATAATTCATTTTAGATATGGGATTTCCTTTATCATATTTATGTAACGTTGAGGATGCGTGCATAGGGGTACCCATAATTTTGGTTGAATTCATGTTGTTTTTTTTAGAAGATCTTTGTTGTATTTTTCTTGAAAAATAAAGATGCCGGTTTCCAATTGTTGAATTTGTTAACCAAGAAATTTTTTTACCTCTCCCATCATGCTCATTTCAAATTCACTTTGCATGAGGTTAGAAAAGTCTTTGCACATCTTTTCATTTGTAGACCTAAAGATTATGTCGTTAACGTATATTTAAACAATTACTAAATCCGCTTTAAGAGTTTTCTTGAAGAGTGTAGTGTCAATCTGTCCTCTTGAGAATCCATTTTCTTTTAGGAAGGAACTTAACCTCTCATACCAATCCCGGGGAGCTTCCTTTAATTCGTAAAGAGGTTTTGAGAGTTTGAACACATGGTTAGGCTTCTTTTTGCTAAGAAAGCCAGCAGGTTGGTGAACATATACTTCCTCATTTAAGAAACCATTCAAAAAGGAAATTTTAACATCCATTTGGAATAGTTTGATACCTTTATGAGTGGCATAAGCAAGGACTATTTTGATAGCCTCAAACCTAGCAACGGGTGAAAAAGTTTCATCATAGTCAATTCCTTCTTATTGATTGTATCCTTGTGCCACCAATCTAGCTTTGTTTCTGATGACTTCTCCATCCTCATTTAATTTATTTCTTAAAATCTATCTTGTTCCAATGATGGTTTTGTAATGAGGATTACGCACATGATCCCATACTTTGTTTCTTACAAATCGCAACAATTCCTCTATCATAGCTTCAACCCATGATTTGTCAATGATTTCTTGTTCAATCGTTTTTGGTTCAACTTGAGATATCATAGCCATGATATTTAAGTTTCCTTTCAACGATTGTTTGGTCCTGACTCCATCTGCAGTATTTCCAATCTGGTCAAGAGGATGATGAGTTACCAGCTTCCATCCTCTTGGAGGTTGCTGAGAGGTTGAATCACAATTGTCCTCTTCATTTGAGCCTTGATCTTTAGAGGATAAATGATCATCTTCTTCATATTTATCCATATTTTCTAAACACAAGTCATCAAACTCATCAAAAATAACATGTACTGACTCCTCCACATTTTGAGTCTTAAGGTTATATATTCTATAGCCTTTTGACGATGTGGGGTATCCCAAAAAGATGCCTTTATCAGATTTAGGATCAAATTGTCCCAAATTTTCTTTATTGTTTAAGATGTAACATTAACATCCAAATATATGAAAGTATGAGATATTTGTTTTTCTGCCTTTCCACGGCTCGTATGGAGTTTTGTTCAAAAATTTTCTAATTGATACTCGGTTTGAAACATAACAGGCTGTGTTAATTGCTTCAGCCCAAAAATATTTTTCAATGTATGCTTCGCTCAAAATTGTTCTAGCCATTTATTGTAGGGTTCTATTTTTCCTTTCAACAACTCCATTTTGTTGAGGAGTTCTTCGACAAGAAAAATTGTGTGATATCCCATTTTCATCAAAAAGATTTTTGAAAGATTCATTTTCGAATTCTCCTCCGTGATCAATTCTCACAGAGATAATTTTTGTTCCTTTTTCAGTTTGAATCTTTTTACAAAAATTACGAAATGCCTCAAAAGCTTCATCTTTATGTTTCAAAAATACAACCCAAGTAAATCGTGAGAAATCACCAACAATTACAAATCCATATCTTTTTCCACTAAGACTTGGAGTTTTGATAGGACCAAAGAGGTCCATATGAAGAAGTTCAAGAGGTTGATTTGTTGAGACAATATTTTTTGAGTGAAAACTACTTTTAACTTTTTTTCCTTTGGCACAAGCTTCACATATCTTGTCTTTTTCAAAATTAATTTTTGGAAGACCTTTAACCAATTCTAATTTTGATAATTTAGAAATGGTGTTTAAACTTGTATGACCAGCTCGTTTGTGCCAAATCCATTTATCCTTTTCAATAGATATAAAACAAGATTCAATAGGCAAGTCATCCATATATAATTCATATAAATTCTTTTTTCTAATCCCAGAGAAAAAAACTTTACCTGAGAGCGAGTGTTTAACCTCACATATAGTTGGTTTAAAAATTAATTCAAATCCACTATCACAGAGTTAGCTAATACTCAGCAAGTTGTATTTTAAACCATCCACATATTGAACATTTTCAATCTTGACAGAATTATTTTTTCCAATGATACCTGTTCCTTTAATTTGTGCTTTATCATTGTTTCCAAAAGTGACTGATCCTCCATCCTTTTTTACCAAAGAAATAAAGCAATGCTTATCCCCTGTCATATATCTTGAGCATCCATTGTCCAAGAACCAATGCTTTCTTTTGTTGATTAGAGGATGTTCTTGTCAGCCTTTTTCTTGGCATGACAGTTTTTAATAAAATGTCCAGGTTTTTCGCAAAAAGTACATTTTGGTCGGTCCTCTTGTTTTTGAGGTAGAAAGAATTTTTTGTATAGTTTTTGTTTTTGAGAGCTTTTAAAGCCAATACCAGCTTTGTCAAAAAATTCCAGATTGAGATCCCATAATCTTTTGAAATGTCTCAGTGGATTTAACAAAATTGGTAATGTCATTTTTAAGTTCTTCAATTTTTATTTTTAAATTCCTAATTTATGTTTCCTCTTCTAGAGGATGAATTTTGACATTCTTTTTGTTCAGAATATTTTGCCACTTAGACACTTTTTGATGAGATTTCTGCAAGTCCAGAATGATTTTTTATCATATTTGTCATTCTTAGCTTGAAGTTCCTCATTTAGTTTCTTTATCTCATAATGTTGATTTTTAAGAAAATGACATTTATGAGATAGAGTGTTTGAGTCATTTAGTAATTTGTCAAATTCTATTTCTAGTTTTTCACATGGAGGACAAAGTTCTATTTTGTTTACCTCGTGAGTGTCTGAATTTGCCATGAGACAGAGGTTTGATTCTTCCTCATTTTCATGTTCAGAGGATGATTCGTCACTGTCATCCCATGTAGCCATCATATATTTATTTTTGTAGGGAAACCTTCTTGGGTTTCTTTTGCTTAGAGGACACTCAATTTTGTAGTGTCCTATCTTGTTGCATCCAAAACAAGTTATCTGACTTTTATCAAATTTTTCTTTTTGATGAGGTCTTTTATCTTGTCCTCTACGATTGATTATCCTCAGAATTCTTTTAGATATCAGGGCGAGTTTATCCTCTTCCTCAGATAGAGGATATTCGGAGTTTTCTACTTTTGAGACTTCTTCAACTCGTTTAGAGGATGGACTTTCCATTTGATTTGTTTTAAGAGCAACCATTTTTCCTTTCTTGCTTGGTTTATCTGAGAGCAACAATGGTTCATGTGCCTTTGGAGTTCCAACCAGATCTTCTAATTTCATGGTAGCTAAGTTTCTTGCTTTCGTGATGGTAGTCACCATTGGTCTCCATTCTCTTGGTAGACTCCATAGAATTTTTCTTATCCTCTCTTGGACATAATATTATTTTCCAAGGGACCGCAAGCTATTTAGTATGACAGTGAGCCTTGAAAACATTTCATCAATCGTTTCTTCCTCCTTCATTTCGAACAGTTCAAATTCTATTACTCCCACGTCAATCCTTGCTTCTTTCACCTGACTTGATCCTTCATGATGGATCTTCAATGTGTCCCATAGTTCCTTAGCGCTTTTGCATTCTTCAATTCTATCATATTCTTCCCTGCTCAAAGCACACGTTAGAAATAAATAAGCTTTAGAGTTTAGGAGTACCTTGGCATTTTCATTAGCAGTCCATAGCGCTTGAGGTTTTTCGTCTAAGGTTGAGTCAGCACTGTTTGTTCTGATGACGTGATTTCCATTTTCAACTACAGACCACATGTTGTTGTCTTGTGAAATGAGAAACAACCTCATTTTTGCTTTTCAATGATAGTAATGTGTGCCATCGAAGTAGGGAGGTCTACTAGAGGATCCTCCTTCGGTTACATACTTAGCTTTTGACATTTTTTCTTTTTCCTAATTTTTTTCTCTTACACGTTTAGATGTAATTTTCTAGAGAACCTTGCTCTGATTCCAATTGAAGTAGCTAGAATATCACTAGAAGAGGGTTGAATAGAGATATTGTAGTTTTAAAATTTTCTTATGAACCTTTTAAAACTGTATCCTTTACGAGAGGATGAAAAAAGAAGTTTATGAGGTTGAACGTTTGTAATTGAAATAATAAAGCGTATAGAAAATACACACACAAATTTATACTAGTTCACGCAAAATTGGTTGTGTCCAGTTCTTCACTAACTTGTGAGTTTCACTATTGTTCAAAATGACTTGTCCTCTAATGGGACTCTTTTTCTCTGTGTTTGTTTTTTTAGCCTCACCAGGCTTACACTATCTTACTTCTTGATTTACACCTATTGCCAAGTTTATATGAACTTGGAATATACAGATTTAGAGAATAGTGATAAGAGTATGATTCTTTCTCTTTACAAAGCTTTCTAAGAGTATACCTTCAAAGATATATTTAAAAACAGTAGAAAGTGCAAAGAGATGATGTGTTTTCTTCTTAGCTTTTAGTATTTCTCTTTTGTATAAGTAGTTGTTGTGTTGAATAATGAAGAGTTCTCTTCCTTTTATAGAGGTGATGAAGCTTCATTCATGAGGAAAAGTACCAAGTAACCGTTGGAGTTCTCTTTAAAAGGCTTCTAAAAAAGCTTTAATAGGCTTTTAAAAAATAAAATAAGGAGGTCTTTTATAGCGCTTTTTCATAAAAGCGCTGTAATAGGGTTTTATATATAAAAGTAAATCGCTTCAGTTTCCTCTTCATTACGTAAACTTCACTACGCTTTAGTTTCATCCTCCTCTTCATTGTCCTTCTCATTGCGAACCCTACTGTCCCTACGAACCATGTTGCCAACCATCTCCATTGCAAACCATCTCCATCTTTGTTACTATCCCTACGAACATTATTACGTACTCTTCACATTGAAATACGTAACCCTCATTACGTATTTCTGCGAACCCTACTCTGTCCTACGAACCGTTCGTATTTCTGCGCATTCTCGCTGTTCCTTCTTAAACGAAGTCGTAATCCTACGAACCCTACGTATTTCTTTGCACTCTTCAGGTATTGTATTTATTAATTTTTTGTTGTCACTAAATTGCATGTTGAACTTATACTACTACGTACATAGACTACTGCATGTTGAACTTGTGGAAGTTATACTGAACTGCATGTTGAACTTGTTGTAGATAAATGGATACCAACAAGGATTTAGATCGTCAAAATGAGGAAGTTGTCAACACTAAGACTTATGAAAATGAAGTTAAACGTGGTGCAACCATTATTCAAAATGTCATAAAAGCAAGAAGTAATGGCATAAAATTTGAGGTATACTATACTTTGTTTGCTGTTTATTTTTTATCTTTTTTGAAAGCATGTACTTACTATATAAGTTTATTAGGTGGGATGGAATGAAGGTGTTGTTGTTCGTCAGAATATCCCAATCACAATTGACGATTGGAGAGATAAGGCTTTGAAGGATGCAAAAGATATACTGTGGAATGATATACAACTAACTTTTTTACTCCACTTTTTTGTTACTTATAATTTTTTCCATTGAAATACTTTACTTAAACTATATCTTTATTTGGTTTGCAGTCTGCTTTTGATGTTGATGAGGTGAGAAAAACTTACGTGCTTAGAGTTGCCGAAAAAATACACCGGGGATTTAGATCTCATCTGTCAAACTGCTACCTAAGAGATCGTGATGGAAATATGAATGTTGAAGCTCCAAAAATATATAAACAGTATATAATCAAATGACGAATGGAGCGCATTTGTAGCTAAACGTGCAGACCCCGCGTCTGTGGTAAGTGATTAATTTATTAGCATTTGTGTTATATTATTCATATTCATAGCGTATTTTAAATTTTTACACGATTGTTTTTTTTTTATATAGAGTATAAGTATGGCAAATTGCGAGAGGGCCAAAAATCCAACGCATCCATACAAAAACTCTCATATGGGATATGCACATTTAAAGCAAAAAATTGTAAGTAAACATCACTTTTATATAATGTGGTACATTATAAACTATAGTTTCTAACTAATATTTTGTTTATGATCTTAACGAATAGCTTTTGTTTATGTCTTAATGAATAGCTACAAGAGACCCAATCCGATCAACCATTGGGTTGTCATATTTTGTGGAAGGAGGCTCGTGTAAATAAAGATGGAGTTGTTGATAATGAAAATATTCAAAAAGTGATACAACTTTGTGTAAGTATATTATCACTTTAATATTTTTTAATATTGTATTTTAAAAATGATATTGAACTTATCTTTTTAATCCTACGTGTATTTTAGGAGAATCTAGAACAAAGTTCGGAAAATCAAGAGGACAACAAACAAGTTAGTTGCAGGGACATACTCGGTAAAGTATTTAATGTTCCTGAATATTCCGGCCGCGTGAGGGGGAAAGGATTTGGCATAACTCCAAAAAGCTATTTTTCACAAGAGAAGCGCCCAAATCCATCTAACGAGGAAGTATTAGAGAAGCTCAAAGTCCTAACAGAGCAAGTGGCACTCTTGGTGAAGACGAATAAAGAAAAGCAACTTCCGAATCAGCTCCAACGTGAAATACAAATGGAGAGTGAAAACGCTAGTTGCAACATTGGTCTTAAAAGTCTTCCCGAGGTAATTAATTACTTAATAAAATAAGAAATTCATTCAACCTAATTGTTTCACATACTTATGTATTAACCATTGATTTAGGGTGTCTGGGTCGTGTCTTACAAGCAAAAACAAATATGGACAGCAATTATTCACGTATCATAAGCATGGAGAAAGCTATTTTCGGAGATGAGTATGAAGAACTACTTGAAAAAGAGCACATATACGAACTTCTCAATCATAAGGAGCTGAGTGCTACTGTCATCAGCTTATACATTAGGTAAAATAATTTATTTAAGATAAAAATTACTTTTAATTGCATTTATTGGTAATTAATTTAATTTATTGGTAATTAATCTAATTTGACATTTTCATTGAAGGTTTTTGTATGAAAAGTTGGTGTGCACGCGCAAATTGTCAGATAGATTTTCATTCTTGTCTCCACATAAGCTTTCAATGTTTAAACTCGATCCAGTTAATGTAACGAAATATGTTGTAGATATCCTATTGGGAAATAAAGAGAAGGATAAGTTGTTCCTTGTGCCATATAATTCAAGGTAATTATATATTCTTTATTTATATATTTTTTAATTTATGAGATCTTAATTTATTAGTTGTGTAAACAAAATTGCCAACCAAATTTTTGTTACATTGGGTGCTGTTTGCAATCAATGCGATCTCAGAAGTTATATACTATTTAGATCCCTTGCACGACCATTACAACAATCACTCGGATATAAAGACTATCTTCAACACATAAGTAATATTCATTTATTTCTTACAGATATATATATATATATATATAATTTGTTTGTTAATGCAATAATAATCACATTTATTTGATAGTGCTTTACAAGTTTTCCGAGCTCAAAGGGGTGCTACAGTGTCGAAGCAAAAGTCAAATAACATCACATGGATTCAATTAAAGGTTTGAAATATATACCTTTAAAATTTCATTTACAATCAATGCACAAATATTTATTGACTTATATGTTTTATTTTATAGTGCCCTCGTCAAACTAACAACATAGACTGCGGGTACTATATATTGCGATTCATGAAGGAGATTGTTGATATGAATCATACTATAATCCTAGAAACGGTACGGTATTTTCATTATATTTTGATTTTCATATATAAACTATGTATATATTTGATTCTAACTTATTTATGTTCAAATTTTATATCGCTCAGTACTTTGACAATTCCAGTCCAACATACTCTGAAAGAGATCTAACTGAAATAAAGGAAGACTGGTGTCAGTATGTGATTGAAATGAAAATTATTTGATTTGATGGGAAATTGGCATGCTGCAAGGTTGTGAAATTGTAAAAAATATGTAATTGTAGTGAAATTGTAAAGTTATAGAGTTCTGTGTTGTTGTGAATATGTATATGTAAAAAATATGTAATTGTGTCAATATTATTCTGTTGTTGTGAAATGATTGTGTCAAAATATGTAAAGTTACAAGTTTGTTGTTGCTGTTGTTGTTTAAATGAAAAATACAGTAATTGTGTCAATATCATGTGTTGGATCAAAATGATTTTGGAAAAAAATTAAAAGACAGCACTTTCTTAAAAAAATGTCATAAAAAACCTGTTTATACAAACAAGCGTTATTTTAAAAATTCTATTTACAGCGTTTTTTAATAAAATTAGAATAAGAATGCACCTATTACAACGCTTTTTTTGAAAACGCAATGTAAAACGTGCATAAGAATGCACCTATTACAGCACTTTTTTGAAAAAGCGTTGTAAAACTAGTACAACAAGCAGCGCGTTTTTAGAAGGGATTTACAGCGCTTTTTTGAAAAGCGTTGTAAAACGTGTATAACAAGCCGCGTATTTTTAGAAGGGATTTATAGCGCTTTTCAAAAAAACGCTGTAAAACGAGTATAACAAGCGCGCAATATATCTACCTATTTTACAGCGCTTTTTTATTTTAAAGAGTACTGTTGTATCTTTTTACAGCGCTAGATACTACAACGCTTATTTTTTTAAAAAGCGCTGTAAATGACTTAAAAAAAGCACTGTAAAATATTATTTTTCACGTAGTGTTAAAACAAAAATTGATAGAGATGACAATCAGAAAGACGCAAACTTACATGAAAAAAACAAATATTTAAGTTAATAATCTATATTATTTACCAGTGCAATTATTATTTATTCTTTTACAATAAAAGTTCAATCACAATGTGTTATTGTTTAACTATTACAACATCAATAATCAAGTTAATATTCAGCTGAAGCTTCAATGTATTTTTTCCAAAATAAAATTCTATAATTTATTTTCACGGGACACAATTCTAATAAAATATAAAATATGATAATTAATACAATGACATTACATCCAATTCAACAACTCAACTAATGCCACGTCAACTTAATTTTTTTCCAGTTTTACACATGGATCAATTGTTTGAAAATTTTAAAATCGAAGGATCTAATTTCATAATTAATATTTGGAAGACCAAAATCCTGTATAGACTAAAATTCGGAGATTAAAATTGTATTTAAGTCAAATAATTAATATCCAATGCGTTTAATTTATGCTGTTAGTGACAATTTTTTACTTGTCCATGTTATACCAAGTCCGGAATTTTTTATAACAAATTACAGAGCTTCACTTTAATAGTCCAAAAAAAAACCGCTTCCCTTTTGGTAAGCAAGGAAACATGTAATGTTATAAATGGTCGATTATCTCAACTATGTTGGCTTAACAGTAGCATGATTAATAAAATCAACTAAATATTAATCAACAATTGAACCTCTATGATCCTTAAAAATACCACTTCAATACATGGATCAGTAGTGCTTTATGTCTTGACATAATATAAATAAAGATGAGTTAAAATAAAGTTAATGTATTTTATCTTAATTTTATATCAAATACATTAAATTTTGCTGACCATTTTTTTACTTATTTTTAAAACAGAAGTAGTATTTCTTAACTTTTTGTATCATATCATGTTCTAGTGTAAAGTGCTATAAGAAAAAAAAAAAAACAAAGAGCCTAATATAATTATTAATTACTAGCTACGTCATTACAATACCCAATGTAAAATAGTTTATTTACAATTTAAAATTATTAAATAAACTTGTCTCTCACAATAATACGAATATACCATCGTGAGCAAGTCACACGATAACCTCAATTTTCATTCACACACATAATTATATAATTGAAATGATGATTTTTTAATTACATTGTACGGCAAACCAAGTTTGGATGAAAGTAAGAACCAATGCTAATGATGCAGCTAAGAAGGCAATCGTAGTCCATGGTGTATTGAAATGAGTATTGTAAGCTTGAGCCAACCATGTTTTCCAATTATTTGTGTAATGCTTCTCAATTTGAAGCTTGGTCAGAATATATTTTTTGCTATAGGCCACTGCAATTGTGTAGAAATTGTTGCAATACATTTTTGTTGGCAAATCATCACCTAATTCATTGAACAACTTTGCCAAATCTTCGTCACTTCCGAGCAAGTTTTGAAATACACCAGCTGTCCTAAGCTCCTTAACATCCTCTGCATTATCGACCAATGAATCAATGAAGGTTAAAAACGAGCAACATTCATAGTTGTAACGAACATCTGGACACATCTCAAATGCTATTAAGTTTCGGAAAAAATAGGGTGTGACATCATTGAACACAAAAACAGGGAGCTTTAGTTCTCCACTAAACCAATTAGACTTGAATGAAATGTTACCCCACATCCATTCGTTTGTCGTATTTGCTATCACTCGAATTCCTACTGTTTTTAGATCTCGTATGCTCTTATATGTACTCCAATTAACTTTTTCTTCATCACCAACTTCTTGGTTTTGGATTGTATCTTTCTTCATTAGGTGTTCATTTTCTTTTGATTGTTCTTTCATATTATTTTTTTCCTCAGAATTGAGAATGGTTTGATAAGGTGATAGGTATATCGAGCGTGAAGAATCGAGTATATGAAAGGGTTTTTGATTTTCCAATTGAATTACTACACTTTGATCACGTTTGCATGCTCCCATACTATGATAATTTTGAAATAAATATTCCAAGTCGCTCCTCCAATCTTTGCTTAGAATTTCAAGCAATTTGGATGGAAGTTGGTTCTCCAACAACTTAACATCTCTCCACATATACATCAATTGGTCAAGCTTAAGATTTAGCGCTTCCGGACATTGGTCATCGACATTTTCCATAAAATGTAGCAAAGCACATCCATCCACAAACAACATCCAAAGAAAGCCATATTCATCAAACCTATAGTTGTTGAAACTTTCAACTACATCATCACTGAACATGTTTACCAATTCTTCCTTATTATCTACAATTCCTTGAAACAAAAGTTGGTATGCTTGATTATAATCTTGATCGATTTTTTTTGCATATGAGGCAACAAATATTGATGCCCATAAAAGCTTATAATGATCTCCTTCCTTAGGACTTTCACGATTGTAATGGATGGGACCAAATGATATAATTTTTGGTATACAGTACCTATAAAATCTTTGATTTTGTCGCAAAACATTAGGAACTCTTTGAATCTTAGGAATTGAAATATGATTATTCTGATCAAACCTTTGTTGTGCCTCCTTTAGTTGGGCAAGTCCATCCTCCATAAGATATTTTGCCATTGGATGTGCAGTAGTGTGACTTTTTCAACTATATTTATAGCTCATGCACATAATTTTCTATTTTCTTTCTTCGAAATCATTTGACATTGCAATGACATAATTTATGTTGTTTGTTATAAAAAATTTCTCCTGCAACCAAAATAAAGAAATTTAATACTCCCTCTAGTCATTTTTATCAGCAACAAAAAACTACTTTCACAATTATAACAAAATTTAATGAAGAGCAATTAAATTTCTATATTTTTGGTAAAACAAATAAGTCAAAATCGAGAATCAAGAATTATTTCCCTCTGATCAGGAAAAAAATTGATTAAAATCTTGAATAAGCTTTTGACTCGAACTCAGTTAATTTTTGGGAATAAGAAACCATTTCAGAGACACTTCGTGAATCTAAGGTCCAACTTACAAAGGGTTTTAAAAATGTAATTTATGAGATCTTTTGATTCCATCTTATTTAATTTAGATAACACATATCAACTACAATAGGATCATCAATATCCAAATATGCGTATTGTTGGTTCTTAGAGTGACGTAATGTTAGAGAAGAACAATGTTCAAAACGATTAAATCTCTTATGATTTGGAAGTCAACTCAAAGCGTATGATGTTGAGTATGACATATCCAAAAATGATTGTTATTGACGATAATTTACATCCCATGATTGCTTATGACTTGAATATATTGTGGGATTTGTTTAAAAATAGAGATATTAGCGAAACAAATCGTAGAGACGACGAGAAAACAATAAATATTAGTTTGTAGAATCACTTCAGTAAATAGCTTTTTAAGGAGCGGATTTCTAAGGCAAGGAAAAAAATATGCAGAAGAACGCTGTAGTATATAATTTCTACTCAAAGGCCAAAAATCTGTATGATTTGAGAAACTTTTTTGACACTTTTTTCTTTCTTTTTTTCATTACAAGGTTAGGTTTATATCGCTCTACTTGTTTCCTTTTTTTCAATAAATTTTTAGCTTTAAAAAAAAGGACACTAAGTTTATAATTTGCCAAGAACATCCAAAATATGAAGAACGATCTTGTTTTGGGATTATGATATAAACAAGTATAACAATAATTTCTCAATTGATCATATGATATATATCATAGAAAAAGTGTGAAAATTCACAAAAAAATTGGTGTTTTAGGGGGCAATAATGATGAAGCAAATGTTAAATTGCGATTTGCAACTGCAATTGTAGTTGTAACATTGCACTCTTTTTATGTCTCTATAACATCACAAATGCTATTTAGGCTGCATCAACCACATTTTCCTACATTTTCACGTAATATTAAAGTTCACAGCTTAACCATAATCACAATTTAAAATCATCGAATCTTGACAAGATTAAAAAGGCTTAGAAGATCGTGAAATTTTTTTCAGTCAACATGAAGGGACTGTGCACATAGACGGGTCCAAGGGAGGGCAGACTTAGACTCTAGCCCCTCCCTCTTCTTCGTCTATATAATATTGATCAATAAGCAATTTTGTAACGGAACTAATGAACCAATGCAATATAATATTGATCAATAAGCAATTTTGTAACGGAACAAATGAACCAATGCTTCTAGTTGAATTTTCTACTAACTTTTTGACATCTTTGTACTAATTAGTAATTACTATATTACCTTCTAGTTCTAATTGAGAGTAACATATCACTTATCAGTTTCATTCATTATTTTATTTTATTTTAATTTTCAAACAATACAAATAAGTAGTAGTTCCAATAAGAGAGAAAAAATAATGTTGGTCTCAATAATAATAATAATAATAATAATAATAATAATAATAATAATAAGGCTAATAAGTGCTAAAAATATTGTTAAGAACGATTGGTATGTTTCTTTTTGTTAATATAAAAAATAAATAAACCACTGATTGAATTTTTTATTTTATGTTCAATTTTATTGTTATTTTATTTTATTAATGTTCTTTTGGATTCAACAATGGTAGTGGGAGTGAATGAACTGTTGATTTAATCCCTAGGTCCTGGGTTTGACTCCAATGGAGAACAAAAACTCGATAGTTTCCAATGATGGGAAAGGCGGGAATGAGAAGATTGTGAATAACAGTGTCAGTCAGAGGGGTTGGACTGTTACGAGAGCAATATAGACCTATGCATGAATGTAACTGTCTAGTTCCCTATAGTTGTGTGGCAAATAACGATATTAGGTCTTTCAAATTGGAATACTGAATTACTTAGTTTTTGATAAAGCCTATGACTCAAATTGTAGGATCACAGATCTTGTTGATAGAGCCTATGACTCAAATCAATAGGCTCAACAAGAAAGAAAGGTTCAATATGGAACTTGTTCAATTGTTGCCGATGAGTCAACTGCACTGGTGAATGCAACTGATGGCACATGGTCCAATGGTTGAGGAAGAGGCTAAGGAGGTACTCAAGGCAGAGGATGAGGCAGTGGAAAGGTATGCAACTACTATTAAAAAATAGGCCGTACTGTGAAAGTATGCTACAAGAAACATGGATATCTCCATGTTTTGGACTTAGAGGTGGCAGTTCATATGCAAATTACACTGATGATGAAAATATAAATCCAAAATCAATCGCTCATAGTTCAAGAAATGAAGAAGCTGACAACATGTCTCTAACAAAGGATCATTACCAAAGCTTAGTGGAACTACTTAGAAGAATACAATGGAAGGGAAATGTGCAACTAATGGTAGCTATTTAAGAGGTAAAACTTTTTTTAGTAGGTTTTAACTCAATTTGTGGATTCTAGTTGGATATTTAACAAGGAGCCAAACACCACATTTTTTTTACCTGGATTGTTATACAAGAAAAGTTCAATTAACTAATGAATTATGGGTGGAGAATGTCCTTTTCGTTCCTATTGTTGCAGTGAATCTCTTGAAAGTTTCTAAACTTTGTATAGATCAGTCTTGCTCGTTGACTTTTCCATCCTGATTGTTGTGTTATACAGAATGTCCTTCTCATGCCATTGTCATTTCCTATTAATAGTACTAATGCAAAAATCATTTTTTATATGATTCATTTATACATTTGGGGACCTTTCTCGACACATTTAGTTCTTGGATATAGATATTTCTTCACTATCTTGAATGCTTATAGTAGACATATTTGGACACTTATGTTGAAATTAAAGTCTAAAGTGCCAGACAAAATTAAGCGTATGACCTCATTGGTGGAAATTCAAATTGAAAAAAAGGTGAATATAATAAGTAGTTATAATGGATCAGAGTTTATGCTTGCTCAATTTTACTCTTTTAAAGGGATTTCGCATCAAAAGAGTTGTGTTTCCACACCACAACAAAATGGAATGGTTTAACGAAGGCATCAAGACATTTTGAATATTAGTTGAGCACTAAGGCTTCATTCCAAGTTGCCGAAACAATATTGGTCTTACTTAATGCATCGTGCTTTTTTTTTCTTCTTTTCTTCTTCCGATTAATAGGATTCCCACTAGACTATTGGGAAATAAATACTCTTATTAGGTTCTTTATGGCAAGTTCCCTGATCTTAGTAACTTGAAAGTCTTTGGATGCTTGTCCCATGCATCCATCTTGCTTCATAACAGACTTAAATTTGATCCAAGGGCTTGCAAATGTGCCTTTTTAGGATATCATCCTGGATTAAAGGCTTTATGTATTGCTTGATGTTCATAAAAAAGAGATTATAGTCTCATGTAATGCTTACTTTTATGATTTGGATTTCCCTTCACACATTGACACAGTTCATTCAATTTCTATATCTATGTGAATGATTATGATGATGACTCAAATGGATAAGACATTTCTAGCCATAACCCAACTCTTGTGTCTAAGGCTATTTTTGACCCCAGACATATTTCCTTTACCAGGACATGGTCATGATCATGTCCCAACCATAAACTAGGATGAACCTACTGTCACACTTTCTTATGCACCTCGTCCCGTTGGATCTGAACCAAATACACCTGCTCCTAGCCCCATTACACCTGAACCAACTTCACATCCCCTTGGATAATCAACCAAAACTATTAATCCTCCTAGTTATCTACATGACTGTGTTTGTAACACTTTCACATCTACCTCAACTTCACATCCCCTGAACCAACTTCACCCATTGTTTACTTAAATCTTTTACTCTAATTTTTCTCTCACTCAAAAAGCCTACACACTTTCCATCACCTCTGACCTAGAACCTACTTCTTATAGTGGAACTACCAAATATCCTAGATGGTTTCAAGCAACGCAACTTTAGGTTGAGGCCCTTAACGCTAAAAAAACTATTATGGTGTTTGTGGATCTCCCTACTAGTGTAGTTCCCATTGGTAATAAATGGGTGTAGAAGGTCAAGAGACATGCATATGACACAGTTGAGTGGTTCAAGGCTTGATTGTTGGCACAAGGTTTCAATCAAACTGAGGGCCTAGACTATTTTGAGACCTTTTCTTCTATTGCTAACTTGTCCATAATGAGAATTCTTTTGGCATTTATGTTTGGCATCTTTACTAACTTGATGTGAATAATTTTTTCTTACATGAAGACCTCCATGAGGTTGTGTATGAAGCCACCATCTGGCGTGTCTCCTCCTAAAGATGAACTTAATTGAAGTTGCTCTCTCCCCCAAGGGTATACCTTTGTGCCAATGCAAATATTGCTTGGAATTGTTAACTTACTCTGGGCTTATAACCAGCAAGCCTCTCAAAATCTCTTGATCCAATTGTCCAGTTGAGTCATGACTCAGGGTTTGTTTATGCTAATGTGCCAGCTTATAGATACTTTGTTGGTAGGCTTTTATGGCTTTCTACCACACGTCCAATTTTTTTCTGCTACCCTACAGTTAAGCCAATTTTTGGCTTTTCCAATTGAGGCTCATTACAAGGTTGGCATATGAGTTTTAAGGTACAACAAAGTGTTCCCTAGGACGTGGTATCTTTTTCCCATGAAAATTTAACCTTCAAGTGTTGGGTTTCAATTATGCGAATTGGGGTGGCTGCATTGACTCACTTCATTTTATAACAGGCTATTGTTTCTTCATTGGGCACTAATTTGTCTCTTGAAAATATAAGAAACAACAATCTCATTCTTCTCTGTTGAAGCTAAGTATCATGCATTTGCTTCTGCCACCCGTGAACTCTAATAGATCACTTTCTGCCACATTGAAGATTGCTTCACGAACACACCAATCACATTGACATCAATTGTCATCTTGTTTGAGATAAGTTATAGACTATTTTTATGCGTTTGCTCCCTATTTCTTCACAAGCTCGAGTGGTTGGTATAGTCACCAAGGCTAGATATGGTGGATTTTGCCATCCTAGTTTATGGGTGGGGTAACAATCACTAAAGAAAAGGACACTTCCAACAAGTACATAGCTTATGTTATGTTAGCTTTTGGTTAGTTAGCTTTTTTGTTACAATTAGATAGTCAGTTAGTTTTTTTAAGCTTCTTGATAGTTATTCTTTTAGTACACTTAGCTCAGTTTGTAACTACATCAATTCATTCAATGAGAAAGCACTATGTGCTCTAAAATTACTTTGAATTTGCATGGGCCAACAGACAAGAACAACGATTTCATACAAAACCAGGAGGCTTATCATGTCTGTGGAGCTTAATTTTCCACTAAAAGTATACAATTTCCTTGTTGTCTAACATTTTGTTGTGTCGTAGGATATTTGATTGCTAATGGATTATTATTAGACAGTTTGTTCTCCTGCCTCTATGTTCTCAAATCTTCGTCTCAATTGTTCAATTAGAACATGTAAAATACAGCTAAAGATTGGCCAATTCAGATGAAAATTTGGGGATTTTTAGAAAAATATGAGTGGGAGAAAATAAGCTCACTAACTATTAAAGTGAAGTGTTTGACATTTACAAATTTCAGGTGTATTGGTCTCTATATAGCTTCTAACGTTAGTATATCCCTAGTTGGGTACCCACGAATGTGGGTTGTGTTGTCATGTCGAGTATTAAGAAATGACTATAAATAAAAAAATTATAATTTTCATCAAATTATCCTTATTAACTACTGATGTGTTTCTTTTTATCATAAATGCAAAGTAAAAAATGCTTTGAGAGTAATGTACGTAATATTAATTGAGTTACAAATTTAATGTGATTTTTTTTAAAAAAATTGTGAATTAATCTAATGATTCTTATACGAAGGGACGGAAGTAGTGCATCTTATGAGTCACATACATGGACAATAGACTTGAATAAAATTGAAAAATGAAGTTTGCATATATATAGAGCAATTATTATATCAGCTGTTACCTTAATTTAGCAACACTTATTGATATTTGAAACCAAAGAGTCGTTATACATCCACCCAATAATGCAGTAGTGAAATGCAACCTTTTTCAAAGCAAAATGAATGTAGCAAAAATGAGATTCCTTCTAAGATATGTGATGTGCTCTAAAGTAGACGAAAGAATGAAAAATTAATTGCAGCAGTTCTGGGGTGTAATACAAAGCCAATTATAGGAATGGGAAGATGGGTAGAATTTACATGAAAACTTAGCTAAGATGCATTAATTGATACATACTTCATGTATTTATAAACCTAGTGTGAGGCCTGTGTCATGAGAGAGATCAATGCCTCAAGCAAAGAATAATAATCCTCACCAACAATAATAGAAGCATGGTGAAAAAGTAACAATTGATACTTGTTACGCAATAAGTAAAGAATATAATAATAATCCTTTACCAACCTTATGAAAACAAGCATCAAGTGAAGGTGAAGTTAAGGGTGGGGGAAGTTTGCAAACTTCAGCATCATGGAGAAGTAGGTTTTAGGGGTACAGCACCTGGTCTATTAACCCATCACACTTGGTAAGGTTTGGCTCGAGTCTAACTCTAATTTGAAGAAAAATACAGACATAAATACAAGACAAATATAAAGCTGAAATAGAGACAGTTGGGGACCTTTGAATTACCTAAACTGTCTCAAAAGTTTTAGGGGACACGAGATGTTATTTTTTACTCATTAATTTTATATTTTCACTTACAAGTTCACAATCATTATCTTTAAAAAATAATTTTATTACATTGATTTATAAAGACTCACTTTTAATTTTGTATATAAATATGCTTTCTACCACTTTATGTCGACATTTCAAGAAATTAATTAGTCGGATTTAAAATGGATTGAAATCAGTTACACTCAAATTTTATTCATTGTCGTGATTTATTATTCAACTAAATTATTTTTTTCCACAAGAAAATATTTATGTATTATGTGATTAACTTTTTAGCCGTATGGGATTTTGACAGGTGTAAGATGTAGATAGGTGAATGAGCTGCCCAGGTTGTTAATAGGCATAGCGCGAAACTCTCCTGCGATAATGAGTTGTTTTGGAAGCATCACAGATATTGCCTGGTTTTTCGGTTCAATCGTCCTATAAACTAATTAACTCAGATCATGACTTGAAGATGGTTCCAAAATTCCTCCTTGGTAACAGGGTGGAGAGATGTCCATTGGCTCAGGAGCCATGTTGGAACTGTTCTATTGATCACAACTGTTCTATTGTTGTGAACTCTCAACTTGTTTAATATGCTTCTCAATCTTAGTCCTTCAGTAGTTCTTTATCTCATTATCTGTTCTTCTCGGCAGATATTTTGCAATATTTGACCACCTGTGTTGGTGAATGATTAATTTGCAAAAGTAGCAAATATATAATCGAATATTAATTATCTGCATCACAATTTTGATTTCAACAATAAAAGCACTTGCTAAGTCTTACTTTACTTTGGTTTTACTTTTGTTTTTAAAATCCATTTTTTAAAAATTCATTGAAAAATGAATTTATAAAATTGACTAAACAATTGGTTCGAAACTAAACTAAAAATAGATCAAAAAATAACCAAATTTTATAAAAGTGATTTTTAAAGATTGAATAAAACTATTTATATAGTCCAATTCAGTTTTTTGAATCATGAATAAAACTTTGTTTATTTTTTACTTTTGGAGAATTGATTATGAATTGGAAAATATTTTAAATTGGTGAAATCTTCTAATTTATAGATGCAAATCTAATATACTTTGACAAAAAAGAAAATAAAACAATGTATAATATTTAAATATATATATATATATATTTATATTATAATTATATAATATAATATAAATATGGTATAATGTGGGAAAAGAAGATTTAATTTTACTGAACCAATTGCAACAACAAAATACCTAAATCTATAGCCAATTGGAAGCAAAATAGCAATTGCAACAACAAAATGTCTAAACGACCAATTGGAAACAAAATAGCAAGTTGCTTACTTGTTTGCATAAAAACAGCAACCTATTTATTTTATAGAGATAAGAGAGCAGTATGGGAGACTAATAAAAGAAAAATACTTTGAAAATTTGAGAGTGTTTGTGGTGGAAGTAAAATGTCTCAAATTTTAGAGCAAAAATTCATGTTTTTTTTTTATGATTTTATTTCTTTTCTCTTAATTGATGAACACTTATATGCTATATTTTATTTATGTCAATGAGTAACTAGTCTCTCTTCTAAGTCTTTGGTGAATCTTGTTATTAAGACACCTTTTGACTATATCTTTGTTTTATTTTGGATTTTTGTTTATTTCAATTAAATTATTCTATTGCTTTATTTACATGTTTAGATGGTCAACTACAATTTGTTGATAAATCTATAGAATAATCGAGATTAAGATTCTTGTATGATGAACCATATATATTAATTTTCAATCATTCAACCTCTTGGTTCTTTATATTTTCTCTTAATTATATTTTTTGTATGATCAATCAAAGAATTAATTTAGGGGAAAACAAATAA
Source organism: Cicer yamashitae (assembly GCA_037974755.1). Lineage (NCBI taxonomy): Eukaryota > Viridiplantae > Streptophyta > Magnoliopsida > Fabales > Fabaceae > Cicer > Cicer yamashitae. Next base: position 42,067,373 of record JBBPBQ010000002.1, read on the forward strand.
CGATTCAGATAAAACTAGGATTTGAGGTATATATTGACATTACAAGTGAAACTATGACCCAAAAATTTCTCTCTATTGATTCAAAGTTATGTTGCTATCTACTCTCGTTTCAACCATAATTTTCATAAATCTAAATAATATAAAATCTTGATTAGTTTGGTAGCTAGTTGTTAAATTAATTCTTGTGGATACGTACACTTGCGGATTTTGCGCAACAAAGTGATTTTCAAAGACTAAATAAAACCATTTATATGGTTCAATTCAGTTCAATTTTTGGGCCATGAACATACCTACTCACCCGAGATGAGCTCAACAAGCGAGTAGGGAAGAGAGCAAACTATCAAACATGTGTGCATTGTTATAACGAAACTGAATCTATTTCTCACTTATTTCTCCATTGTCCATTCGCAATTCTGCGTTGGCAGAAAGTTTCCTTTTGGTTGCAAATTGCAAACGTGAATAACAGTGAGCTAGAATTTCACTTCACTTTTGTCCCCTTATACATAAAAGACTCACAACTCGCTTCTATTTTCAGATGAATCTCTGTTTCAATTTACTTCTACGTGTATTTGACTAATCTTATAAAAAAATATATTCTATTAATGTATTATTAACATATTCAAATAAAATATTCTCAAATGATGAAGGCAAGCTAATCTACAAAGCATTTAAGAATTAGCTAAAAACGACAAAAAATAAGAACGAAGAAGTAGCCCAATGTAGTAGAAATGTAATGAAAGTTGATGGGGAGTAAACACATAAACACAATAACAAGTAATACACAGCGGATATAAAATTTCCCCAACTTGCAAGAACCCGTGAGGAGCAACAACAAATATATGGCAGCAAATTAATCAAAACAAAGCAGCGTAAAGAACACCGATATTTTAACGTGGAAAACCCCTCAATGCAAGGGTAAAAACCACGGGTCGTCCAGACCAAAGAAATAGCTCAACTATAATCAAATAAGGGTACAAGAGAGTCTCAAAAAGATGCACAAAGTGTGCCTACAACCAGCCAAAATAACAAAGCACTAAAGCTTACAAGTGAAAAGCAAGAAGAAGAAAAACACTCAAAAACCTTCTGCTGTGTGAGCACGATTTCTCCCACTCCAGACATCATTTCACCAATCCGACCGTTGAAAATGAAGCCCTGAATGTTGCGAACCTACTGTCCAAATTTCAGTCCGATCCAACAGTTAACGAATGCGCAATCGATGTTTTTCTGAGACTGATTTAACAAAATCGGGAATAGGGTTTACTCTTCTCTTTTCTATTGTCTTTCCTCTCAAAATAGTCTCTCTCTTGCAACCCTAATTAGACCACTCTCCACTTAAATAAGTGAGACACATGGACTACAATATTTGGGCTTTTCTCCACATAGGAAGGGAGCCCAATACCCAACACATCTCCCCCTCACAACTATGTGGAGATTATCTCTCAACCGGCGATATCACAACAAGTTTCAAACTTCCCTCTTGGTAATGCTTTTGTCATCATATCAGAACCATTATAGTTAGTATGAACTTTAGCCAACTCCAACAACTTAGCTTCCAAAACATCACGCACCAATGATACCTCACATCAATATGTTTGGACCTGCTATGAAACGTCGAATTCTTACCAAGATGAATAGCACTTTGACTATCGACAAATAATACATATTTGTCCTGAATAAACCCAAACTCCTGCAAGAATTTCTTCAACCAAATCAACTCTTTGCATGCTTCGATAATGGCAATGAACTCTGCCTCAGTTGTAGACAATGCTACACATTTCTGTAACCTTAACTGCCAAGCCACAGCTCCCTCTGCAAATTTAATCATGTAGCCTGAAGTTGACTTTCTCGAGTCAATATCTCCAGCCATATCTGAGTCGGAGTACCCCACCAAAATAGGTTTGTCACCTCCAAAACAAAGCCTCATATATGTAGTACCACGAAGATACCTCAAAATCCATTTTACAGCATTCCAATGCTCTCTACCTGGATTTGACAAAAATCTACTGACTGTACCAACAGCATGCGCAATATCTGGTCTTGTACACACCATTGCATACATCAGACTACCCACAGCAGAAGTATAAGGAACTCGTTCCATGTATCTTTTCTCATCTTCACTAGAAGGACTTTGTTTAGAACTGAATTTAAAATGAGCAGCAAGAGGAGTATTTACAGCCTTAGAGTTTTCCATTTGAAACCTTTGCAACACTCTCTCAATATAGTGTTCTTGTGACATCCAAAGTTTCTTCTCCTTTCTGTCACGCATGATTCTTATGCCAATAATCTGTTTAGCTGCTCCCATGTCTTTCATGGCAAAGGACTTGCCCAACTGCTTCTTTAACCTGTCAATCTTGGAAATATTTTTCCCAACAATAAGTATGTCATCAATATATAATAATAGGATAATGAAATGATCATTAGAAAATTTTCTAACAAATACACAATGGTCAGAAGTAGTCTTCATGTATCCTTGGTCACACATAACAGACTCAAACTTTTTGTACCACTGTCTTGGAGCTTACTTCAAACCGTATAGACTCTTTCTTAGTCTACACACATAGTCTTCCTTGCCTTCAACAAGAAAACCATCAGGTTGCTTCATGTAAATCTCTTCCTCCAAATCACCATGAAGGAAAGTCGTTTTTACATCCATTTGCTTTACCTCTAAGTCAAGAGTAGCTACCAAACACAACACGGTTCCAATTGATGACATTTTTACCACAGGTGAGAAAATCTCATTAAAATCAACACCCTTTCTTTGACGGAAACCTTTCACCACTAATCTGGCTTTATATCTCAGAGACTTTGAGTTACTCTCAAGTTTCACTCTATAGATCCACCTGTTTTCCAAAGCCCTTTTGCCTTTTGGCAACTTCACCAAATCATAAGTGTGATTATCATGCAAGGATTTCATCTCATCATGCATTGCATCCAACCACTTTTGACTTTCTTCACTCTCCATGGCCTTTTGAAAACACTCAGGTTCCCCTTCATCAGTCAAATTCACAAACTCATCAGAAACATATCTTGTAGATGGTTGTATCTTCCTCTTAGACCTCCTGAGTTGGGTTAGAGATGATTCAGAAGCATCACTAAGATTCTCATCGTGTGACAACTCATGATCTTCACTAGTTGGAATATTTACCTCATCTCTAAGTCGATGATCATCAACACAATCATGTGGCTCATCATTCTGAACATTACCATCAATAGTATCCAAATCAGGAACAGGTGACCAAGCTGGATCACCATCAGATAAGGCGTTATCTCTCTCAGGTGTAGTCTTCTCCCCCTTATCAATGTCTTCAATAGTTTGGTCTTCCATGAACACTACATCACGACTTCTAATAACCTTTTTGTTTATAGGATCGTACAACTTGTAGCCAAATTCATCCTCACCATAACCAATGAAGATACACTGCTTTGACTTTGCATCCAACTTGGATCTTTCATCCTTCGGAACACGCACAAAAGCCTTGCAACCAAAGACTCTCAAGTGATCATACTTGACATTCTTCCCAAACCATACCTTGTTTGGTACCTCACTATTCAAAGCGACAATAGGAGTAAGATTAATAACATGCATCGCCGTGTACAGTGTCTCACCCCAATAATGTTTAGGCAACTTAGCTATAGAGAGCATACACCTCACTCTCTCAACAAGTGTCTGATTCATCCTCTCTGTTAAACCATTCAGCTGAGGAGTTTTAGGAGGAGTCTTTTCATGTGCTATACCCTACTGTTTGCAATAGACATCAAAGGGTCTGCAATACTCACCACCGTTGTCAGTACAAACACGTTTCAGCTTCTTGCCTGTCTGTCTCTCAACCAAAGCATGAAATTGTTTGAATTTCTCCAACATTTGGTCTTTTGTCTTCAGAACATAAACCCATAGTTTCCTGGAACAGTCATCAATAAAAGTAACAAAATAAAGTGCACCACTAAAAGATTTTACCTTTAAAGGGCCACAGACGTCAGAATGCACCAACTGAAGCAACTCTGAATTTCTAGAGGGAGGATGCCTTTTGAAGGATACTATAGTTTGTTTACCAATTATGCAGTGAGAACATTTCTCCAAATCTACATTCTTTAATCCTGGAAGCACATTCTTTCTAGCTAAGCAATTTAACCCCTTTTCACTGATATGGCTAAGTCTTCGGTGCCACAAAGATGATTCCATATCCACGGCATTCACACTGTCTTTTGCAACTAAAGCTTTTGTCCAATACAGTTTACTAATTTTCTCCCCTCTAGCCACAACCAAGTTACCTTTACTGAGTTTCCATTTTCCAGAAGCAAAATGATTATCAAAACCACTTTCATCAAGCATATGCACGAAGATCAAATTGAAGTGAACATCTGGAGCATGTTTGACTCCTTTAAGCAACAGTTGCATTCCCATGTTGGTTTGCAAGCATACATCACCAACACCAATTACCTTAGATACACCATCATTACCCATCTTCAAAACTCCAAAGTCACCTGAAGTATAAGATGTGAAGAACTCCTTCCTCGATGTAACATGTAGTGTAGCACCACTATCATCCACATGCTCTCATTAGATACAAGATTAATTTACTCATAGTCACGGAGAATAACAAGATCATCACTAGTAGCGGTAGTAACTCGGTCATCATCACTATCATCATCACGACCCCTTTGTTTCTGCTTACCCTTCTTGCCTTTGTTCTCCTTTTTCCACAGAAAACAATTCTTCTGTATGTGCCCTGTTCTATGACAATAATGACACTCCACATTTTTTTATCTAGACTTGGACTTGCTTCTGCTGTTTTCTCTACCAAATTTCGGTTCTTTTTTCTGACTTTTCCCCCTATTTTCAGTGACAAGAACTTCAGGTTGAGATGAAGAACCCTGGTCTTCCTTCTCATCTCCTCATTCAAAACACAACCCTTAGCCGTTTCCAAAGAAACAACACCATTAGGAGCTGAACTTGTTATAGAAACCCAAAATGTCTCCCAAGACTCTGGTAAAGATAACAGTAAAAATAATCCCAATAACTCATCATCAAACTTGATACCCATTCCAGACATTTGATCAAGGAGCCCTTGAAATTCACTCAAGTGGTCCGAAATAGACGTTCCCTCCAAGTACTTCAAACTTATGAAACTATTCAGTAAGAATAATTTATTATTCCCTGATTTAGAGGCGAACAAAGTTTGTATCTTATCCCACATAGTTTCTGCATTTGTCTCATTAGCAATATGATTATAAACATTATCTTCTACATATTGCCTAACAAAACCACATACCTGTTGATGTTCAAAATCTCAGTCTTCCTTAGATTTATTATCCGGCTTTTTAGAACTAAAAATAGGAAGATGCATTTTCTTCACAAATAACAAATCTTTCATCTTGCCCTTCCACAAATGGTAATTAGTATCGTTGAAGCATACCATCTTTATATTCATATTTGCCTCCATCCTTCAAGCAAGTCAAATAACTCTTTAACCAAGAGCTCTGATGCCACTCTGATGGGGAATAAACACAAAAACACAATAACAAGTAATACGCAGCGGATATAAAATTCCCCCAACTTGCAAGAACCTGTGAGGAGCAACAACAAATATATGGCAGCAAATTAATCAAAACAAAGAAGCGTAAAGAACACCGATATTTTAACGTGGAAAACCCCTCAATGCAAGGGTAAAAACCACGGGTCATCCAGACCAAAGAAATAGCTCAACTATAATCAAATAAGGGTACAAGAGAGTCTCAAAAAGATGCACAAAGTGTGCCTACAACCAGCCAAAATAACAAAGCAATAAAGCTTACAAGTGAAAAGCAAGAAGAAGAAAAACACTCAAAAACCTGCTTCTGTGCGAGCACGATTTCTCCCCCTCTAGACGTTGTTTCGCCGATCCGACTGTTGAAAACGAAGCCCTGAATGTTGCGAACCTACTATCCAAATTTCAGCCCGATCCAACGGTTAACGAATGCGCAATCGATATTTTTCTGAGACTGATTTAACAAAATCAAGAAAATAGGGTTTACTCTTCTCTTTTCTCTTTTGGTGATTGTCTTTCCTCTCAAAATAGTCTCTCTCTTGCAACCCTAATTAGACCACTCTCCACTTAAATAAATGAGACACATGGACTACAATATTTGGGCTTTTCTCCACATAGGAAGGGAGCCCAATACCCAACAAAAGTTCCATAGACATTTAGAGCCAATACCATATATAGATGTAATTAGTCTTAAGGTTGTTTATCAAAGTTGCATTTGTTTAGAAATCATCAAATAATTAAATAATAATAATGATGATGATGATGATAATAATAATGATGACAACACTACTTGCAGAAGGTCATACACTCATACATGAAAATGTCACTGGAACTGTTTGTTTGATGAACCATATATATATTGAAATGCTATTTGTCAATCAATTATATAACACTATGTAAAATAAATTAAATACGGAAGGGAAGAAAACAAAAAGAATATCATTTTAACCATCCCTTTAAAAGTTAGTAACTTGATACGTGCCATTCATAAATCGATTCAATAAATAACATAACTAAAACGGTAACAGTTCTTAGTGCAAGGGTAGATCACACGTTCTAAAATACAATAACCGTTTATAAAAAGAGTGTTTATATTCCGTCAAAATTACCCTTATAAAATGCAAAATAGACTAAAATTAAATTAAATTATTTAGGAACTAAGCTTGAAGTAGTAGTGATTTTGTAAAACCATAAAGATTTTAAACTAAAATTTATCCTATAAACCCTATGACATTTGAAAGAATTTTTGAATGTTCTTAAAAAATAAACTATCTTCAACAAAATAAATATATAAAAAATGAACAATTATGTAAATGAACATATCTTGTACGAATTTTAAAAATAAATGGGTGAAAACAGAAAAATAAACAAATGAAACTAAAAACTCAAGTACCTTTAATTGTTTAGCAATATAAGTTAGCTTATGTGCCTTATATAGGAATATGTACTGGTTAGAAAGTTAAGATATTATGAAGTACAACTTATAGTTTTTTTGTGTGTGCAGTACAAATTCATAAGCGCCTAACTATAATTTTGCTTTCAAGTTGTCACAATAATTCGATGCGGTTGCATTTTTATTTTATCTGCTATGGCTCTCCATTCTTCATCAAGACTTTAGAATCAAAATCAGCATTGGAATTGAATAAAGTGTTTTCTATGGCTAAGTGAATAAATATATATCATAATTCCTCTCCCGTTAATATTATAAACAAAATTAAAATAACTACTTTTTTAGATTTTAAATTTATTAACTTGTGTATTTGGATGTTAAATACTAACCTATCGACAGGATTCTATAAGGATCCTATGTGCATCTATTCTTAGGAGAGAATAATCTAGCACTACTCATGTTTGACGACCTATACTTTGATTGGTCAAAATCCCCTATTTTCGTTCCTTTTTCTCTTTCTTGTAACTATTGTTCACAATAAATAACACTACTTTTTTATGAAAGTAAAAATATATTAGATATATCAATATTAAATGAGTGAAAAAATAGTTAAGTTTTTACTTAATAATAGTGACCAAAATTTAAGATTATTTTTTGTTTAAAATAATGACTAGAGCTAAGATACATAGAGGTCTGAAATGAATTTAAATATTATTATTTTGAAATGAAATATAAACAAAAAAAGTAATTAAAAAATTGATGTATCTGATCTTAATTTTTAATTAGACACATTAATTTTTCAACTATATTTTTTTATAGTTCATTCAGAAGGTAGTATAATAATATTTTAGTAAAATTACAAAAAAAATTATGAAAAATTATTCCTTTGACACTTTAGAATTTAAAAATCAGTTATTAAATTAACATAATCAATTTTATATTTCTTTTTAAATTAATAATTATGACAATTAATTCAATATCTATTGAGACAATATTAGTTTTATTATTTTTATATTTGAAAATATTATAATATTGGGTATTTTTTAAGAAGTATAAAAAATTTTAGAGATTTTTTTTAAGTAAAGATTTATTTATTTTTTAGAACTCTAAAGCGGTTGTTTCAAGAGTTTTACCTTGAACCGGTCTTGTTGGTTTGTCTATTCATCCCACTACAAAGCTTTAGTATATATTGGATTTTTTTAACAACCTTCACAATGACTTTCTCTTAGAATGTTCCCTTGCTGTTTCAGTTTTGCTTATATTACAATGCATTTCCTATCAAAGGAGCTTTAGGAGGCTAAAGTGGGGAAGAGATAGAGAGACAAAGACACATTGAGATTTAATATATAATAGTTATCTCGAGATATTTTAGTGGATTATTTGAAATCTAGTATAATAGACGGTATTGAGAAGAAAAGGTAGGATGTGGATCCTATAAGTCTTCACCAAATTTGGTATGCGAAATGTCAACTATTATTACATGTGTCCTTTGCATTTAAAAAAAAACAACATATGTCCTTCTCCAATTAACTACAAATTATATTACATTTAAATTTTATGCACTAATTCATCTTGCACTATAATATTCATCATTCATCACAATGCATTGGTTAGTGTCAACTAAAGTAGCGTGTGAAGATGGTTGTTGTAAACCAAAAATATGGTACATTACTAGAGAATCTGTTTTCTGAACATGGTGAGATTCTTACCAATTATCCTTTTTAATCGTTAATAAGTTTCTATCTAATTGGTAGTATTAATTAATAATTTACTTTGGTGTTATTTCAAAGGATCAAACGGTGAATGTAATTAAAAAATATACTTAAATTAAGTAATTGGACTCAACTGATTAATAAGTTTCACAAATTGTTTGTGAGAGCTCGAATTCAAATTTCGGATGTAACAATTTTTCGCAAATTCTACTTACCTCCCGAACGAACTGTTAATTATTAAAATCACTTTCTTATGAGAACCGGGAGAATTAAATAAATAAAAAATACTATATCAAATACTAACAAGCTAGATAGAGGTTATTGACCATTAATTTGAGTAGCGGTGTACGTGGGTTGGGTTGGGCCGGTTTTGACAAAATCCGATACCCCACTTGATCGATTATCTTTGGGTTGGGTTAAGTTCTAAACTTGTATTTTTTTTCATTTAACCCGAACTAAACCAACCAGATCAATAATGGGTTGAGTTGGGTTGGATTGGCGGGTTATACATAAATAATAACTTGTTTTTTATTTTACGGAAAAATATATTGAATGAAAATATATTTAATACTTGAATGTCTCAAAAACTATAAAATTCCAATCACATCATTCAATTCTTTAAAAAAGCCAACAACCTCTCACACAAGAAAACAAATCTAACAATTTTCAAATACATAAATAAATTCAACAACAGTAAATCAATAAAATATAAGAATTCATCAATGCTAAGCAATGTCAACTTCAAGTCCAATTCAAACACTTAACAAGTTCCTCAAACTATGGAAGAGAACAATTGGAAATATGCAAAAAGTTCAACCACTTTAAGTCCAAGCACTTAACAAGTTCATCATTACACATAACTCACCAACCATTTTAGTTTACTAAGCTACCATAATTTTTTAATAGTAGTTCTTCATTTGTTTAATTTTAGAGTACTTACTATTTTTAAATACAATACTAAAAAAAAAGTGTTTAATAGATTTAAATGTAAAAAATTTTAAACTAAATTCATCATAAGCATCACTTTTGCTCATAAATAGTATTTAACTCAAAAATTTTGTATTTAACAAATGTAAAAAATTTAAACTAAATTCATCATAAGTATAAGCCTTCAGTTCATACTTTCATTATGCAAAACTATAACAAAATATAACATTTAAATAAATATCAGTTATGAGCACCTGCGGAACAAAAGAAGAACGTAGTGGCAGCGTAGAGGACGTAAATATGGAACATAAGAAGAAGGTGCACGTATGGAACAGAAGAAGAAGAAGAAGAAGAAGAAGGTAGATGACGACTCTGAAGAAAAAGAAGAGTAATGAAACCTTATTGGGCTGACAAACAAGTTTTTTTAAGAAAAAATTATAACTAGTTATCGGGTCGGGTCTACGGGTTGTCGAGTTCAAATTGTTGAACCCATTACCTGAACCAAATAGAAGCGGGTTTCAACGGGTTGGGTCGGGTCGGACCCGAAAGTGATTGGGTAAAAATCGGGTTGGGTTGAGTGATCGGATTGACGGTTCGACCCGCGCCCATGTACACCCATAAATTTGAGAAGGAGTTTCACCTTCATTTACAAATAGAAGTGTATTTTGGTTATTTTTGTTATAACTATTATGAATATTATGACTCATGTTGTAATAGAAAGTACACAATATCAAAATAATACTATTATCTTTCTCTTATTCTCTTTTCTCTTTTTCTCTCCCTTGTTTATATTCTCCTACCTCTTGCTTTTGATTTGATTAGTTTCATAACAATAATTTTATACTTCTTCCATTATAAATTAGATATCATTTTTTTTTATCTTACAAGAGATAGTAAATTTCACTATAGTTAATTCACATAACTGTGTGGTCTTGGATTTGAATCGGTATTTGTTAGTTGACCTAAAATGGGCAAATTAGATATCACTTTAATAAATAAAAAATGTCACAACAAATGTCCTTTTACATATTTAATATAAAATAATTGTTATATAATTTTTTATACTTATTTTTGAACAAAAATAGTACTGTAACATCAAAGTTTCTAGGCTAGCTCTTATTTGTCCACTACGTATATTTGAAATAAATTATCTTATTGTTTCTTCCAAAAAATTACATTTTTATGATTGCATTCAATATTTCAAAAATACAAAAGAATATATAAATTACAGATCTAATAAAAGAATTTTACACCCATACACCACAAGGGTCACAATCTAATTGTAATAATAATAGGAAACATGCACAACAAGAAATCAAACTAAAATTAACGAAAACTGAAGAAGAGCACTGAAAAATGGGAAGAGAAAAAACTTGTACGACATGAGAATGTGAAATCATAGGAAACGATCTACAAATCAGAAATTGAAGCGTAGGAGAAATTGGGTGACTAAGGTGACTACTAGAGTTCGTGGAATTTTGAGACAATTGTAGTGATAGAGGCAAGAAATGAAGAAATTGAGGTGATTACGATTTGTCTTCAGATTGCAATCCTTGTGTGAAGGAAGAGAGCAGTGTTCGTCCAAAACAATAAATTTGAACATTCAATGTGAAAATTTGAAAAAAATGAAGAAAGGAGAAGTGCAAAATAAAATATAGTAACAGTGAGATGTTTATTATGTTTAAAATATAATTGAAAAAAATCATTTATTAATTGATTTAATAGTAGGAATTAAAATTTTTGAAAGAAAATATTGCGAGGACTAAAAATAAAAAAAAAAGAGTTTTAATAAAAACTAAAAATTTTTTTTTTTTTAAATTTTATAAGAACTAAAAATTATATTTAACCTTAATAGTATTTTAGATGAAAACTTAATGCGTGTCTACAACAACAAATATGACAAATTCTAATGTGGACCGTCTATCAAGATTGCCGAAGATTAACACTTAAAATTACTAAAAACTCTAACAATAATAATTTTTTAGTGATAAACTATGAAAATATATATAATGAATTTTAAGATAAGGTAATATTTTGTGAATAGTATTGATAATAAAGATGAAGAAAATAATTAAAAGATAACTTTTAATATAGAAAAAAGAGAAGAAGAAAGAGATATGATAGACAAGAAATCCATTATTTTATAGTGATGGAACTCTTGCATATACAGTAGTAAAACAATATTAGAAACTAAATTAATTTTTTTTTTTTTTTGCTTTTCTATTTTCATTCTTGTAATTTATAGCTGTTTTTTTTTTTTTTTTTTTTTCC
>JBBPBQ010000002.1:42079358-42167677 GCA_037974755.1 Cicer yamashitae
ATTCTTGTAATTTATAGCTGTTTTTTTTTTTTTCTTTTGATCCTTGTAATTATGTTTTGTTTTGATTTTTGTCTCGGTCACGAGATACACAACATTAGATAGTGACATGACACTGTTGACATGACAACTCAACACCACGTGTTGCCAAAATTTCATGTTGCATGTCATGTCCACATATGCAAGTAGAAGAACAAAACTACAAAAATCTCATATTTCAAATGGTAGGACTAAAATCACAAATGATTCTATTTCAAAATATGTACTTGTGTAAAGTGCTTCAAACAAGAAAATAGTATGGGAGAGCCTAAAATATATAATTGTTAATCACTACCCACGCTTGTTACAATTTCCAATGTTCAATTAGTTTTTTTTTGCACTTTATCTTTATTAAAGAAACTTGGATATTAATAATACAAAATTACGTTGTATCAAAATAAAAAATAATAATACAAAATTACTATCTTGAGCAAGTCACACAATAACATCAATTTTTTTTCATGCACACATAATTATTTCACATGATCAATTGTGATTTTTTAATTAGGATGTACGGCAAACCAAGTTTGGATGAAAGTAAGAACCAATGCTAGTGATACAGCTAAAAAGGCAATCATAGCCCATGGTGTATTGAAATGTGTGTTGTAAGCTTGAGCCAACCATGTCTTCCATTTATTTGTGTAATGCTTTTCAATTTCGAGCTTGATCATAATATATTTCTTACTATAGGCAACTGCATTTGTGTAAGAATTGTTGCAATACATTTTTGTTGGCAAATCATCACCTAATTCATTGAAGAGCTTTGCCAAATCTTCATCACTTCCAAGCAAATTTTGAAATACACCAGCTGACCTAAGCTCCTTTACATCCTCAGCATTGTCAACCAATGAATCCATGAAGGTGAAAAACGAGCAACATTCATAGTTGTAGTGAACATCCGAGCACATCTCATATGCTATTAGGTTTCGAAAAAAATAGGGCGTAACATCATTGAATAAAAAAATAAGGAGCCTTAGTTCCCCACTAAACCAATTAGATTTGAATGAAATGTTACTCCAAGTCCATTCATCTGTCTTATTTGCTGTCACTCGAATTCCTACCGTTTTTAGATCTCGTAGGCTTTTATAAGTATTCCAATTCAAATCAACTTCTTGTTCATCACTAACTTCTTGGTTTAGGATTGTATTAATCCCAATAAGATTGTGTTCATTTCGTTTTGGTTGTGCTACCATTTGATTGTTTTCGTTAGAGTTGAAAGTGATTTGAGAAGATGATAGGTACATCGAACGAGTAGAATCTAGTATATGAAAAGGTTTAGGATTTTCCAGTGGGATCACAACCATCCCATTACGTTTGCATTCCCCCAAACCTTGATAATTTTCAAATAAAAATCCCAAGTCAACTCCCCAATCTTTGCATAGAATTTCAAGCAATTCGGTTGGAAGTTGGTTTTCCAACAACATTATATCTCTCCACATATACATCAATTGGTCAAACTTAAGGTTTAGTGCTTCCGGACACTGATCATCAACATTTTCCATGAAATATAGCAAAGAACATCCATCCACCAATAAAATCCAAGCAAGATCACTGTCCTTGTAGCCTTCAATCACATCCTCTGTGAACATGTTCTTTAATTCTTCAATATCATCTTCAATCTTTTTAAGCAAAAGTCGACATGCTTCGTTAGCATCTTGATCAATTTTTTTTCCATGTTCCGCAACAAAAATTGATGTCCATAAAAGCTTATATTGATCTCCTACTTTAAGATTGTCGTTGTGATGATGGATGGGACCAAATGATATAATCTTTGGTGAACAATACTTATAAAATCTTTCATTTTGGCGCAAAAACTTAGGAACCCTTTGGATCTTAGGAATTGAAATTTGATTCTTCCGTTCAAACATTTGTTGCGCCTCTTTCAATTGAGAAAATCTTTTATCCATAAGGTTGTCAATTAGTTTCTCTGTCATGGTCTCGTGGTCGAGCAGTTCAATTGACAATTGTAATTCTAGCTAATTCAGGTTGACAATTTTCTTCTGTTTTATTTGGTTTTCCACCTTGCTATAAAAAATTATTATTGTGAATTTCAACTATTCCTTGTTTTCTGCAACCAAAAGATTGAATAACTATTCCTTGATACAGAATAAAGATTGAATCTGAAACAAGTTTATAAATTAGACATATTACTAGTCTTACAAGCCTAGATTTATTAGTTACAACAAAAGATTTTGACTTTTAATTTCTTTTTATTTTTTACTAAGGCTTATAATTTCTTAAATCATTTACTTAAAGTTATTTACAAGACATAAAAATAAAAGAAAATAAAAACTCACCAACATTAATTAATTTCTGGATTTTGTTCGGAGAATTTGAAGTTATGAAACGATATGCTGCTGGTTGATCCAAATCTCGTGTTCCCTTTCTTTCTTCTAAAACATCTAAAATGATTGACACAAACAACATTAAATCTATAAATTTGTTGTTTTATTTATGGTTGAGACTTAAGAGAAGTCTTATCATGCAGAGAAATAATTAGCTAGTTTGAAATCACATATATGCTCACTAGAAGAACAAACAAATAAATAAATAAAAAAGCAATATATCGGCTTTAATACCTTTATCAGCACATATATTGATTTTTATGAAACCAAAGAGTCGTTAAAACATCTATACTCCAATGAAGAGTGAAATCTTAGTATCAAAGGAAGGAAAAATCAACAAAAAAGGGATTCCAAAAAGTGAGGTTGAAGAGTGTTGAGAGTAAAATTGAAAAGGATAGCTTTAGTGAGGAAATAATAATAGCGTTTGTGTGGTTCAAATCAAAGAAACATTTATATTTAGGAAGATGTATAATGCAGAGTTGGCAAGATGCTTTTTAAATCTTCATATACTGTTTATTAGTTTCTCCTTTTTTCTTGGGTATAGGCTCTCCTTTTCAGAACTTTAGTTGTTTCGTAAAAAAAAATAATAATAATAACTTTAGTTGTGTTTTTTTTTGGTACAAAGAACTTTAGTTGTTTTAGCTTGTGTTTTTTAATATGTATAAAATAAACTTTTAAATTAGTCAAAAATTAGGGGACATTGACTTTACCCAACATAAAAGAAAAAAAAAATATTTAAAATGTTTTTCAAATCAGGTAGATATTTTGGCTTTTGGGCGAAAATTATATAATATAGATTTATTCTGCGTCTTTTTTTTTTATTTTTTATTTTGCCTTAGATATCACATTTGTAAAGGGCTCTTCACCAGCAGTAGTACGAAGTAGTAAGATAGAATCTCTTCGTTAAAAAAAATAGCAAAATCTCTAAATCATCAACAATTTTAGGATGTAAATTATAGTTAATAATAATAATATTTAGAGATGTCATATTTGGAACCACAACCTTTGAGTGTAAATTAACTTCTAAATTAGTAGAGTTTTGATGGTTTAGAACATTGTTCTCTTCTAACACTACGTTACTCAAAGAACTAACAATATGCATATTTGAATATTGATGATCCTCTCGAAGATAATCTGTGTTAGCTTAATTAGATAAATTGGAATCGAAGATCTTGTGAATTACATTTTCAAGACTCTGTGTAGCCTAGAACTCAGATACTTAAAGTATCTCTAGAATGATTTATGAATCCCAAAAATCAATAAATCCGAGTCAGAAGCTTCTTCACAATTTTTATTTCCTAATTTAATGGAGATTATTTTTGATAACTATGTTGCCACTTTGTTCAACATCGGAGATATGGGTGGGAATAGGTTAGGCCGTCCGTCAAGGGCCTATGGCCTGACCTACTTATGGTCTGGTCTGGCTTGGCCTGTTTAATAAAAAGGCTAGGCTGAAGCTTTTCTTAAAGTCTATTAATTTAAATAGATCAAACTTAGGCTTATAAAAAGTCTATTAGGCCTGATAGATCGACATATATATATATATATATATATATAATTATTATTTATTAAAATTAGTATTTGTTAGGTTTTATTAAATTTGGTTATAATTTTATTAGTTTTTCTTATGTTATTATTTTATTAGTTTTCCTTATATATAAGGCTTTTAAATAGACTTTCAGGTCAGACTAGAATTTTAAATAAGATCAGGTCAGACAAAAAAAAGAGCCTATGATAGGCCATAGGCTAGAGGAAGGAAAGTATTTCTAATAAAAAATTCACAATTTGCTTGATTACCTAATGTCAAGTACAAGAGAGTATTTATAGGTACAAATAGATAACTCTAGACACATTTCTAGGAGCTTCCTAATTAATATCCACTTCAAGATACTTCCCACATGAATTAGATAAGCTGAAATCGAAGACCTCATGAATAACAATTTTAGGACTCTGTGTAACCTGAAAATCAGACTCTTGAAGTGTCTCTAGAATGATTTCTGAATCTCCAAAATCAAGTGTCTTATGAAATAATTCTTTTTAAGATAGTCACTTGGTTTCTCATTTGCTCTTTTCTCAAGTGTAAAATAGTGTCATTAGCAGATGTTTCGATAGTTGCTATGACTTATCTATGTTCTTTTAGAGTACATTTTAGTAGTTCTATTTCTTTGCTTATAAGCTTCTCAAGGAAATCAGACTGACTCCCTCACTTCAGCATATGGGCCAATCTTTCTCTGTTAGGAAAAAAACAAGAGACAATTATCTTAATAATGCGGAATATTTTTCCCTCACCTGTGCAGATAAATGACTAAACAGAAAAATACAATTTCACAGAGCAACAATAATTGACAGAAAATTAAATATGAGACAAACACAATTTTTAAACGTGGAAAACTTTCTTCAAATTGAGAGAATAAAAACCACGGGACCTAGTCGAGTAAAAACTTCCACTATAATATTTAACTAGAAGATAACCCGCGCGTTGCACGGGATATATAGACTTTAACATATTAGTAGTAATATTGTGAATAAGATTTTAAATTTTCAAAAATAATATAATTTATTCATTTTGTTTGTAGAGTACTTTTTCAAGTAAGTTTATTTGAGTAATTATTATATATGAGTTGACAAACACACATTTGAGAATATGTAAAATGTTTTGCATAACGTAATTGCAACTAATTCATATATTTAGTATTAAAAATCCATAGTGAAGATCATCCTACAAACAAAATTCATAAATTATATTTAGTGTTAAAAATCTTAAAAGTATTTTGATAAATATTAATATATGTAATTATCTACCGCAAAATCAGATTAGTCATACTCTTTTTTTGTGTTGTCAAATCTAAATTTATAGTCAAAATATTGTTAGAAAAATTTAAAAATGATTTTGTCATTTGGTATTCATTTCATTCTAATACTTTCAAAGATATGACAAATCTAAATTCCAATATTTTGAGTATGAGACTTCTATACAACATGACTTGAGAATTTTCACAAACAACTCGTATGTATGGTTGAGTATAAATAAAACCGATGTAGAAACTTCAAATTGATAGTATTTTTAAAAAATTTGACAACAAAAAACATCTCCGTAAAAAAACAACAAATAACTTTTTAATCTAAATATTAAACATTATTCTTTTATCTATAAATGGTAAATAGTTTTCTCCCAAAGACACAATAATAACACTCATATAAAACTGAATATGGACAATCTTCTTTGTCTTTTGAGGAGCCAATATATTTTCATGTCGAGATAAGATCAAATATGTCTGCAAAAACAATACTCTAACTAACAACAATCAAGGTTTTGAGAAAACTCAGCAAATAAATATAATATGTTACAAAATACCACTTACTCAAAAGCTATTTGTGAAAAAAAAAAAAAGAATTTTCCAACTATATCTACTTCTTTAAAAATAATTGGGTTGCAAGGCAGTAATCGTAGAGATTGTTTGAAGAAGTAGAATAATATATTTGTAACTCATGACACATTAATAGTTATACATAATATTAGATGCTAAATAATAATAATAATAATAATAATAATAATAATAATAATAATAATAATAATAATAATAATAATAATAATAATAATAATAATAATAATAATAATAATAATAATAATAATAATAGTAAAATGTGTGTTAAAGCAAATTGGAAGTTGAATAATAAGGAGAATTGAAGAGGAAAAACCTTTTAGATGTGCCACATGGGATTTTTTTGTTGAGGTGACACTATTTGAATGAAATGGAACAATATTAGATGATGTTTATGTGGGAGTCTATTAAAAAAAAAAAAAGAATTTTCCAACTATATCTACTTCTTTGAAAATAATTGGGTTGCAAGGCACTAATCGTAGAGATTGTTTGAAGAAGTAGAATAGTATATGTAAAAAAAAAATTATATATTGATTGTACTTTAATTTGTAACTCATGACACATTAATAGTTATATATAATATTAGTTGCTTAATAATAATAATAATAATAATAATAATAATAATAGTAAAATGTGTGTTAAAGCAAATTGGAAGTTGAACAATAAGGAGAATTGAAGAGGAAAAACCTTTTAGATGTGCCACATATGATTTTTTGTTGAGGTGACAATATTTGAATGAAATGTCACAATATTAGATGATGTTTATGTGGGAGTCTATTTTAATATATATAATAGATAGATAATAGATGGGTACACCAGAGTCTTCCTAGTAACACTAGTGAATATGAATCAACAATAACAACACCCTTCCACTAAAGTGAGTATTCCAAAATAACTCTCAGTAATAAGACTATATAATAAAATAACAAACTCAGTGGTAGAAATAACATACTAAAATTGTAGATCAAACAAAGCAAGTTTGCTACAAATCCATTACCACCGGAAAAGCTTTTTCTCCTGCTCTCCCTAATTCAGTTTCTTCTTTCCCGGCGCCACTGCCTTGCTTTTCCTGTTTTGTTGACTTACACGACACTGTTTGCTTGCTGATTTTTCTTAGAGATTTTTAAATCTTTTTTATTTTTCTTCACATGGGCCTAGCCCAAAAATATTCTTTTATTTTTATTTTTATTTTTATTTCAATAATAATAATAATAACATTAATAATAATAATAAAAATTATAATAATAATAATAATAATAATAATAATAAAAAAAATTGGTAGATTTAACTTGGAAAGTAAATCCTCCTGCAGGATAGCAAGCAATCTTGATGCTATAGATTCATGGTTCAATAGAGTTAGCATGAAAATATAATTTTCTCACATTGTCATCCATAAGATGGGATTATTCATCGTGCAAAACTCATGATAAGGAGATAATTATAAAAGGATTAGTAAAAAAACCAACAGCAATAAAAAATAAATTAACTAATAAATAGAGAAAAAGGGGAAAGGTTTTAAGATAAGGAGGAAAAATAGTATAATGAAATAATTTTCACAAGCTAAATTATATTCAACAAAATTAATAACGACACAATATCAACAACACAACCGACAAATTCAAACATTTCTTGTTGGACTTCAGTTTTATATTAAATCAAGTTGTGAGGAGTGGGGCGTACAGAGTTACAGCCTGTCATTGACTTTTGATTAATTTAGAGTTGATTTTCAACAAACCATATTTTGTTTTGGATTGATGTTGGAAAAACAATGTTTACCGACAGGGAAACTTTAAGAAAGAAAGAAAACTATTTTAAATAACCATTCAGTTAGATGTGTTTTTCGTTGCACACTAAAGGACTCAATCTATTGACCGAGTTCAAATACCAACCGAAAGGGATGAAAACAAAAGAAATGGAGAATTTGAAATGTTTTTATTTTAATTTTTTTTCTTCTAATTATGTTTTTTAAAATCTTTTGTTTGTTTTAATTAAACTTTAATTAATACATTTGAAGAAATTAAAGATATATAGAAAACTTAATATTAAAGAGATAAAGAAAAGAGAAACACACAATGATTTTTATATTAGTTCACAATTAATTAGATTTTACCTGTAGTCTTTCTCTTATAGAGAGATTTACGGTTCAATTGAAAAGACTTTTCTACTATTATCAAAATAGTATACAAGTATTCTTTATGCCTCTTAGGCGTGAGTACTCTTTACTAGCCTCTCGAGACTCAATAGAGATTAGGTATGCCTCTTCAGGCCCAAATATTCTTTACTAGCCTCTCCAAGATCAACAAGTATGATATATGTCTCTCTAGGTTCAAGTATTTTTTATGAGCCTCTCTAGGCTCATTAAGTATTCACTATGTCTCTCCAAACACAAGCATTCTTTACTAGTCTCTCCAGACTTAATATGTATTCCTTATGCCTCCCCAGGCCCAACTATTCTTTACTAGTCTTTCTATGATCAAGTATTCTTTGCTAGCCTCTTCAGACTTGTTAGGCACTAAAAAACGACTTGTATAGCCATAAGCCTCTTAAGTAAACCATTCTTCCAATAACAACTTATACAATACAATCCTAAATTCATCAATTCAAGTAGCTTTCTCACAGAGAAGATATTCATTTTGTTCTTGTATGATTTATAAGATAATCTACTCTCAATGAGAGGATATATAAATTATATTTTGTATTGTGGTCTCTACTGAAGATTTATTCCTAAGGATAAAGTACTGCAAATTTAAATAGGGCTTAAGAGTATAGTTGTTGAAGAGATCTCTTGATAGTGTTTTCTATTAGCGAAAGAGCCTATTGTACTTTGATAAAATGTTGACAACTTCTTTCTAGGTTGAACTGTACGGAGAGTTAAGTCCTCAAAAAATATTCTTGATGTTCGAGCTTAGACTTCGTACTTTATTACCTATGTATTCAACGACTTCTTCATTTTGATGAAAGCTAATGTTGATGTTGTCTTTGCATCATGAGCTTATCAAATGATGACTCATCTTGGTTAGATGATTCCTTGATGTCGTGTATCACATATGCTTAATGGCTAGTTGTATCAAATTGTCTTATGTCTTTCACTTGAGTTAGTATACGGTGAATGCCAAATCCAGTTTGCTTCATTGACTCGTTCAATGCTTTACTTTGGTGTTGACAAATGGTAAGCTCCAAATGATCGTTTCCTTAAGTGTGCCTCACATAAAACATTGATTCTTCTTACGCGCTTTATAATTATATGCGAATATAACATGACTATAGAAATGTGTTCTCTTATGTGATTTAGATGTTTTAAGTGTTGAGAAATAGTGTGGGGGTGGCTTAGAGTAAGTTAGAGTTAATTATATTGGAGATAACAAACTATGGGGTTCATCACATATGCGAGGCACATGTGAGCGAATTATGAACATAGGAAAATGGGACTAGGTGGCATCACATATGTGAGCCAAGTATGAAGTTAGGGACATAGCTCTCAAATGCGAGTGATGTCAGGGAGTCTGAATTTGTTCCTAAGTTGTGTTGCATATGCGAGGCACATAGCTTGCACATGTGAGTGAAGTTAAGGGGTTTGTGTTTTGATTTTAAATTGTGTGGCATAGGTGACAGGGAAGGCTTACAAGTTCGAGCCTCGTAAGGGGGAAACAAGTTTAGGATAGCGTCGCATATGTGATAGTTGGTTTGCACGTGCGAGCAAATAATTTAAATGAAACGTCGCGATTTGAGTACAGGTCGCATATGTGAGATGTGTCACCCGCATATGCAATGTAGCGCAAATCTGGACAACATTTAAAGAAAATTAAAAAAAAAGCGAGGATTTAATATAAGTGTTCATTCATCCTTGTATTCATAATAATATCTTAGACTCTATTTATGGTGCCTTATGCTAGTTAAGATCACATTTTGATAATGCTTTTTGGATCATTTCACGGAGGTTCAAGCCATAAGCCAAAACCCATTTTATTTGAATGCAAGCTTTGACAATCAAGGTAATAGGGTTGCTGATGGGGATATGTTTGTGGTGATGCATAGGATAAACGGGAGTAGCGGAAATTCCTACTTTTATTAGGGGATTATCAGTTGTTAAATCTTTATAGTAAATAATTGGTTAAATTAGGATGTAAAACCTAATAAAAATACTATTTAGGTTGCATAATGATGTACCACTAATAAATGGCTATGGTTTCTTAATGGTGAAATTGACAAGTGTATGTTTCTGAGCGTTACTATATTTGTCATTATAGATATGAGATTAAATATTATACTGATGCAATGATTACCATATGTGTTTTGAGTGTTTCTGTTATTAGTTGAGCTATTCCAAATATGTGTATCTTAAAATTATACTTAGTTGATATTTGTGAAACTTTGAATTATGATGTGACTGTTACAATTGTGTAAATATGAATCAATGTTTTGTGAGAAAAAAATGTGTTTGGGTCATTGACCTAGTGCATGCGTACATATCATATAGTGAGTGCTTGACAACCAAGGTTTTGAGGGAACACAATTGTATGAACCTGATAATGGAGGTTGCAAAGTCTTAGGGGTTCTTAAAGAGAGAATTCTTAAGTCGTTTGAGGATACTTCCTCAATTTTGTAAGTTGTCGTGCACCTCTTGTTACCTTGAGCAGCCACTTATAGTAAGTCTCGGGTGAGTTTAGCGAGTCTGTGAGGTTTTGAATGTGTCTGTTCATATGAGAATGACATAGTACCATGTTCTTTGATAAGTGTTTCTGAGTAAATTTTGTACCACATTAGATACGAAGTGTTGTGAAGAATGTCAATCTTATGATTTACATGAACATGAATAATTATTTAAATATGTGAGCAATATTTAATTGTGTAGTGTATATTAACTATTTGATGAATGTGTAACTCTGAAAACTTGTGTGCGTTTACTTTGTCATTACTATACTTATGCACAATTTCATTGCTTACACTTGTTTATTGTGTTTGGCGTTGCGATGACAAAGATGCACCACAATAGACAGGTGATGCTTAAAGATGGTGTGACACTTCATTTTTTTTGAAGTTATCATGTTATTTTGACTTTATTGGCTTCCATGCCAAATATTTTACATTTGAGAATTTCTACCATGCTCTGATAGTGACATCAGGGATGGTATATTGACTTGCATGCCAAATATTTTACGTTTGCAAAGATTTTTAAACTATGTGTAGAATTTTAATTGTCTTCCACAAATTTTGAAATTATCTATGCATTTTTTGTGAATATTTTACTGTGGACTATGTTAAGTGCATGTTGTGTACGTGGCAACCTAAACCTTAGTTGGAAAGTTATTTTTTAAATCGTCAACTATATCCGTTGTAAAGTCACGACAAAAGTATTACAATTATTAAAAAAAAGTTATTTTGGAATATACGATGTCACAACTGACTCATTATGTGCTCTACTCATTCATTATTAGACGATTTGTATTAGACATTTCATTTTTTTTCACTGACTCAATTTTTACTACTGATGTCGTTTAGATGATGAACACTAGATTATTTCTTTTTCTCTTCTTTTACTTTCCTTTCTTTTCTTTTGATTACTTTTCTTTCCTTGGTTTGTTATTAGTGCATATAATACCCACACACTTTATCAAAGATAAGAGGATAAATTTTTCTCTTATATTTGTTATCATCGAAAAACCAAAGGTTACATTGTTCTCTTATATTTGTTATCTATGCACTTTGTGGTGGTAGTTCAACAACTCAACTTGGTTAAACTAAACTGGACTACCTAGGTGACCTCAGTTGTATATATTTAATTCAACTTTTACTTCGACAAGTTAGATGTTTGGTTAACATCAAATAAGACCTCAGTACCTCGTTTAATCAAATGCACTTGGGGTGCAACTGTAGTACAATAGAGGGGCGCTGAGGGAGCACATGTTCAAAATTGATCCCGACCATCACCAACTACCACTATAACTAGTGAAATAGAGCCATGTGGAAAAATATAATGATTTTTAATGGTGTTTCTAGCACATTTCATCTGGCTATCCAAATATGCACTTAGGGAACTCGACTATGCTCTTTGACAGGTGACATGTCCCAACCCGCAATTAGTCATCCTATTGGATGTTAGGGCGCTAACACTACGCTTGGTTGCGCCTAACTGAAGGTGCAAACACGAGAAATGGGGTTGAGTTGTGTTTGACAAAGTTGATAACTTTTTTCTAATTTGATGAAGGTTGGTTGGTTTTTATGAATTACTTAGATAAAAAGCAATCGGGTTCAACGGCAGCAAACAATGAAAGCATAAAAAATTGGGCACATAGATTTATCCTGGTTCTTCACTAAATTGGTTACATCCAGTCCCCTCATTTAGATGACTTTAATCCACTAATTCAAATACATTGAATTACCAAGCACCTGACCCTCTAAGCCAGTCTTCTCAAAAAATATGAGAACCTCAGACTTTTGAGGAACGAACCACTTTGACCTTACAAGCCAAGTCTTCTCTTAACAACCTGACAACCCCAAATTAAAGAAAGAACTAAATCCCTATCAGGTTGGATACAAAAGATTGGAACTTTAAGTGTTTGCTTCTAACAAAACTAATAATAGTAATAACTTTCATACAAGCAGTATGAGAACCCCAGACTTTTGAGGAACGAACCACTTTGACCTTACAAGCCAAGTCTTCTCTTAACAACCTGAAAACCCCAGATTAAAGAAGGAACTAAATCCCTATCGGGTTGGATACAAAAGATTGAAACTTTAAGTGTTTGCTTCTAACAAAACTAATAATAATAATAACTTTCATACTCAAATTATAATAATTTCTAACTTGAACAAGTGTTTCTCTCTTTCAACTGTACGATGGATTTGAAATGTTGAGCTTATGAGTTCTTATACTCTTTTCTAATTTTCAATGATCTTCTTCTTCAGCCTTGAGTATCTATTTATAGATAAAATTAGGGCTTCAATTTAGTCGTTGTTTAATTCCGAATTATATCTTCATTTCTAGCTTGGTCAACAATGATCTTATTCAAAAATATATTTGAACAAAATGCTTTTTGATAATAAGTTCTTTAGCCAATTATTTATTAAAGAATCCAATATGAGCAATTCTTCTATATTGATTTTGTTAGTATCTTGTTCAAATTGAGTTTGTAAATTCTTCAGATTGATTTTGTTCTTATTTTGTTCAGATTTAGTTTGTAAATTTTTCAGATTGATTCTATTTGTATTTGTTCAAATTGAGTTTGTAAATTCTTCAGATTGATTTTGTTAGTATTTTTTTGTAGATAAATCTTGACCAAATCTTGTTCAAAACTTGACCATATCTTCTTTTCAACTTGGTCAAAGATTTTTTTCAATTAAAAATATGAATCAAATCTTATTTTAGATTTTCTTCAATTATAAATCTGAATCAAATCTTATTTTAGATTGTCTTCAAAAACACAAATCTTCTTTCATACTTTGTGAAGTCAAATATATTGTTGGCATAAAATACTTTTGTTATCATAAAATAAAATATGCATTGACAACAAAAATCCGTATATAAATTTCATTCTTGGTATCAAATTTCAATAAGACATCTCACCATAATCCACAATTTCAATACTAGAAGTTGTTAGAACCAAGTTGGTTTTAAGAAATATACCCCTTACTTGTTTTGATGATAACTACTTATTTTATGGGAACAAATGAAAGCACTAATGTTTTGTTTAAGTGTCCAGTTCCCATATCATGTTATTCTATATGACAAATATCTTTTCTCCCCACTTTATCAAATATCTTTATCCCCTTTTGTCATTAGAGAAAAAGACTTGAAAGTGAAGCTTGCTTTATTTTTATATTTTTAATTTGCCCTTTTTTTAATATGCCTTTTTTTTTAATAACATGAATATAACATATTACACGAAAATATAAAATAAGAAAACGTTAATAGGCCTCTCTGTTTGATGGAGAAAGATTTCAGTACTAGAAAGATGGGCTCAGAAGTTTCTACATCTCACATGATCCTGAACTTTTGGACATAGTCGTATATGGATTTAAGGATCCAAAAGACGTTGTTGGTATTTAAATATCTAGAAAGAATCTCAACGCTGATCAAAAAAATAATACAAAATGCATCATAAAGCAAGAACTTTCGTGGGGAATGTTATCACCTTTAAAGAGTTTGAAAAATTAGTAACATAGAAACAACAAAGAGTATCGTTGATGCTCTTTTTCTCAACTAGGAATGAAATAAGCAAGTACAGGAAGCTAAGGCAAATTTACTTCTCAAGAAGTATGAGCTTTTCCAGATAGAAGAAGATGAAGACATTGAATTTTTTTCTTCTATATTCCAAACTCTTGTATTTGGATTAAAGATTCTCCAAAAAGTTACACTACCTCTGATCACATCAAGAAGATCCTCAGAAGTCTTCCCAATAAGTGGAAACCAAAGGTAAAAAAAAAAATCAAGAGGCTAAAGATCTAAACAAACTGCTCTAGAAGAGCTGATGAGTTCACTCAAATCCATTGAGATTGAACTGGTTGAAGATGAACCCAAGAAGAAGTTAAAGTCTCATGATCTCAAGTCCCAAGGAAAGAATACAAACTCCAAAGCCCTAAAAGCTACTGAAGACTTAGAGGAAAACAAATTAGAAGATCAGAGTGAAGACTCATATGGTGAACAATTTTCCTTTATCTCAAGGAAAATCTAGCCCATGTCGAACAACAGAAGAAAATCTTTTCGCAAAAAAGTTTTCAAACGATATCAAAATAGCAAAGAAAGTGGTGGAAAATTAGTCAAGAAAAGAATCATATGTTGTGAATGTAAAGAACAAGGTCATTTCAAATCAGAATGTCCTAAACTAGAGAAGAGAAATTCCCAAATAAAAGACTTCAAGCCAAAGAAGAAATGTCTTTTGGCTACTTGAGATGACTTTGATGAATCATCTGATGAAAATGAAGAGCATACAAACATGGCTCTTATGGCAGATACACACTCTTACTGATTTTGAAAATAAGTCTATTGATGAAGAAATTGAGGTATTATTTCACCTATCTCGTAATGAATTTATAGTTATGTTAAATGAATTTCTCAACAAGAATATTAATGTTTCTTCAAAACTGAAATCTCTTTGAAAAACTTATGACATCTTAGCAAATAAGTATTGTTCTCTTGAAAAAGATTTTGACAAACTAAAATGAGAAAATCTAACTCTGAAAGAAAATGTTCCAACAAATTCAGAGGATAGAGTTTGTAGTTATGTTAAATATGAGAAAGTTTTTCAGGAATTTCTTACAAACGAAACAGACTTAAGAAAACAAACCTCTATGATCTATGGTCTTAACTAAAACAATAAACTTTATATTGATTTTGAAGAACCAGAGGAAATTCCTAAAGTTAACTTACTGGATACTGCTCGCGTATATTGCTTATAGAAAGGTTACAATTAAAGAGCTTGCCATATGCAAAAACATGGAAAGATAAGACACCTTTCAACACTAACAAACTAGGACCCAACCAAATTTGGGTACCTAAGAATAAAATAATCCATCTTGCAGATATCCTTAGCAACAAAGCTAAAACACCAGTCATGGTACTTGGATAGTTGATGCTCACGACACATGACGAGAGCAAAGTTTATGTTCGTAGAATTTGGAGGTAATCATAAGGGTAAGGTCATTGGGCATGGCACAATAGGTAATGGTTCCCCTCCCTCTATTAAAAATGTTTTACTTGTATATTTGAGATCAAAATCTGTTTAAAGTACAAAAAATCCTACTTATTTTGATGATAACAATCAGTTTGCGTGAACAATTTTAGGCACTAATGTTTCATTTAAGTGTGCAGTTCCAAGACCATAATTAATATGTAGGATATTAGAATATATTGTCTGGTTATTGGTCAAAAAAACATGGAAATTCCACATTCAAAATCGGTGAAAAAGTGCCTCTAAATCACTGCCTTTGATTATACAAAGCATTAGACTCCCTCTGATGGTACAAGAAGGTTTTCCAAGACTGCATCTAATTGTGAATCAGTTATGCTCTTAGTACACTTGTTGAAGTTTTCCTCTAATGAAGCAAAACAGACTTTGGGAATGTCTGCCTATAGTGAAGAGACTTTGGGAAAATTATGTCTTTGATGAAACAAAACCAACTTTGGGAAAGTCTGCCTCTGGTGAAGCAATCAACCTACTGGTCAGTTGCCTCTGATAATTTGCCTCTAGTGAAAGTCAATAGTATGGCAAAATTCAACGTCGAAAAAAAGTCATGGAAAAAAGTCTAAACCCAGTAAAGTCAATGTTTTGATAAATGTCAACGCCCAGGAAGAAGTCAACATTTTGGTAAAAGTCAACCATAGGAAAAAGTCAATGCTTTGACATGGCCAGTGGTTCTAGTAGTCTGCCTCTGGCCTTTACTTTTGATTCTGGTGGTTGCCTTTGGTTGAATAAAACTTGCCTCTGATCATTGCTTGTGGTCCAGTCAAACTTGCCCTCTGGTCCAGTCAATCTTGTCGCTGGTCATTACTCCTGGTCCAATAATTCTACCTCTGGTTGCTCCAAGCCTCTAGTCAAGTGAAGCTGGTTTTGGTCCCTGCTTTTATTTCTGGTCATTGCTCCTAATCAATAAATCATGAGTCTAATGTTCTTGCCTTTGGCCAAGTTAAACTACTTTTGGTCCATGCTTCTGGTCATATTTCTTCTAGTCAAGAAATCATGCTACTGATGTTCTTGCCTCTGGTCAAGAAAAGTATGCTTCTAGTCCCTAATTCTGGTCAAGAAATCATAATTCTAGTGCTTGCCTCTAGTCCAGCAAACTTGACTATGGTCCAACAAACTTGACTCTGGTCCTGCAAACTTAATTCTGGTGTTTGCCTCTCTTGTCCAATAATTTTGCCTCTGGTGCTCCTGTCTCTGGTTCATTAATTGTGTCTCTGGTGCTTCTACCTCTGGTTCATTAATTGTGCGTCTGGTGCATCTGCCTCTTGTTGATTAAATGTGCCGCTAGTTGTTATTTTCCTCTGATCAAGTGTAACCTGCTTCATGAAATTTAAAATTCTAGAAAAATTGAAATTCTATTAAACATGTTTATGGTTGTTATTTGCCTCAGATGAATTAAGCGATAATGGTTTTATGTTGTCTTTAATCAAAAGTCATATAAGGAAAGAAATCAAACTGATGGATCCATACTATTTACTGGTCAAAGGAAAAAAAATATTTAGAAAATAAACTTATCTAATTTGGAAAAACAAGAAATAAAGTGTCTTATGTCTATGAATGAAGAACAACTGATTTGGCATAAAAGATTGGGACATGTCAATTTGAGGTTAATCTCAAAATTGAAGAAACTTGATCTGGTTAGAGGCTTTCCAAATCTTAAGTACGAATCAAATGTTCTTTGTGAGGCATGTCAAAAATGGAAACAAACAAAATCGTCATTTTTCTCTAAAAATATTGTTTCCACTTCTAGACCACTTGAACTTTTACGTCTTTTTTTATTTGGCCCTGTAAAGAATGCCTCTTCTAGTGGTAAAACATATCGACTCTGTATTGTTGATGATTATTCTAGATGGACATGGGTAAAGTTCATAAAACACGAGGACATAAATCCCAAAAAGTGCAAAATGAAAAAACTTTTTGTATTGCAAAAATTCGTAGAGATCATGGGGGGGGGGGAATTTGAAAATAACTGTTGGAACTAATTTGGTTTTATACTTTGAGTTTTGATGATAACAAAAGTCTTTTATGAGAACAATATATTTGACTTCAGAGAATATGAAAGAAGATTCGTGTTTTTGAAGTCAATCTAAAATAAGATTTGATTCAGATTTATAATTAAAGAAAATCTAAAATAAGAATTGATTCAAATTTATAATTGAAGAAAAACTAAAATAAGATTTGATTCCGATATATAATTGAAGAAAATCTAAAATAATATCTGATTCTGATTTATAATTGAAGAAAATCAAAATTACGATTTGATTTAGATTTATAATTGAAGAAAATCTTTGACCAAGTTGAAAAGAAGTTATGGTCAACATTTGAAGAAAATTTGAATCAAGGTTTATCTACAACAAAATTCGAACAAAATCAATCTAGAGAATTTACAAACTCAATATATACAAAATACGAACATTATCAATTTGGAAAATTTACAAACTCAATTTGAACAAAATACAAACAAAATCAATATCGATGAACTGCTCAAATTTGATTCAGATTTATAATTGAAGAAAATCTAAAATAAGATATGATTAAGAATTTATAATTAACCAAACTAGGAATGAAGATACAATTCAGAATTAAACGAAGACTAAATTGAAGCCCTAATTTTATCTATAAATAGATACTCAAGGCTGAAGAAGA
Organism: Cicer yamashitae; assembly: GCA_037974755.1. Taxonomy (NCBI): domain Eukaryota; kingdom Viridiplantae; phylum Streptophyta; class Magnoliopsida; order Fabales; family Fabaceae; genus Cicer; species Cicer yamashitae. Next base: position 42,097,449 of record JBBPBQ010000002.1, read on the forward strand.
AGATCATCGAAATTCAGGAAAGAGTAGAAGAACTCATTAGCTCAAAATTTCAAATTCATCTTAGAGTTCAAAGAGAGAGACACTTGTTAAAGTCAAAAATATTTTCTAAGTGTTTTTTCTTAGAGTGTGAGAGTTATTATTATTATCAGCTTTGTTAGAAGCCAACACTTACAGTTCCAGTTTTTTGTATCCAACTTGATAGTGGTTTGGTTCGTTCTACAATCTGGGGTTGTCAAGTTATTAGGAGAAGACTTGGCTTGTAGGGCCAAGGTAGATAGTCCGTCAAAAGTCTGGGGTTGTCATGTTGTTTGGGAAAACTGGCTTGGAGGGTCAAGTGCTTTTCAATTCAAGGTATTTGAATTAGTGGATTTAAGCCTTCTAAATGAGAGAATTAGACGTAGCCAAGTTAGTGGTGAACCAAGATAAATCTATTTGTCCAATTATTTATGTTTTTATTGTTTGCGGCCTCTGAACCCGGTTGCTTCTTATCTAAGCAGCCTTCATCAAATTAACAAAAAGTTATCAATTTTGTCAAACACAATTCAACCCCCCCTTTGTCGTGTTTGCACCTTCAATTGGTATCAGAGCTCAATCTCAAGGTTGAGCAATTTATAGTGTTTGAGGAAAGATCCAAGGGTTCAACATGTCTGGGTTTAGTGAAGATGCTACTGGAGGAAACATCAATTGACCACCTCATTTTGATGGAGAACGTTTTTAGTACTAGAAGAACAGGCTAGGAAGTTTTTTTATTTCACAAGATCCTGAACTTTGGGACTTGGTGGAAGATGGTTATACTACTCCAACGAATACTGTTGATTTTGAAATTCAAAGAAAGAAGATGAAAGTCTAGAACATTGATGATAAAGCAATAACTTTCAAGGAGTTTGACAAGTCCATCAACAAGGAGAAAGCAAAAAATATCTATGATAGTCTAATTCTAACCTATGAAGGAAGTAAGCAACTTTAAGAAGCAAAAGCAAACCTCCTAGTCAAAAAGTTTAAGTTGTTCAAGATGGAAGATGATGAAGACATTGAAACAACGTTTTCTAGATTCCAAACTCTGGTCTTAGGATTAAAGGTACTTGAGAAGAGTTATACTACTATTGATCATGTGAAGAAAATCCTTAGGAGTCTGACAAGTAAGTAGAGACCTAAGATCACTTCCATTCAGGAAGCAAAGGATTTGAAAACTCTTAAGTTGGAAGAATTAATCAGCTCTCTCAGATCACATGAAATTCAGCTTAAAGAAGCTGAGCCCAAGAAGAAGAACAAGACTCTGGCCTTGAAATCCAAGCAGAAGAAGGTTCTAAAGGTAATAGTAGCATCAGAGGATAGTGATTCAGATGATCAGAGTTTGAACTTAGAGGAAGAGGAAATTGCCTTCGTACCTAGAAGAATTCAGAGGATGTGGCATAACTTGAGGAAATATTTCCCTCAGAAAGAATCCAGGCAGTCCAGCAGAGGAAATGATGAAAAGTTTGACAAGAAAAACATTATCTATTATGGATACAATGAACCTGGACATATCAATAAGTGTTTGATAGCTACATGGGATGATTCTAATGAATCCTCTGATGATGAATATCATGTAGATTCAACTCTCATGGCTCATACCAACTTTTCCTCTCGATCTAACACATATTCTGACTCTGGAAGTGAATCAACAAATGAAGAAATTGAGGTGTTTTCAGACTTAACTCGATCTGATTTAATTACTGCTATAAAAGACTTCTAAGCAGATATTCTAAGGACCCAACCAAATTTGGGTACCGAAAGACAAAATTGTTTATGTTGCAGATATTCTAAGTAGCCAAGTTGAAACACCAGTCATGGTACCTAGTCATTGAATGTTTGCAACATGTGAAGGGAAAAAGGTATATGTCCCAAGACCTAACTCTGGTGGAAGAAGGACTGGTCAACATAATACCTATCAGATAACCAGTTGATGAACCATAACTATCAGAAAAAGAATAATCATATGATGAACCAAAACTATCAGAAAAATCATAACCATCTGATGAATCTAAAGTATCAGCAGAACCAGAATTACCAATGGAACTTGATACATCAGCAGAAATAGATGTGTCAGATGAACAATCAGAATCAGGAGACTTCTCTAAACACTCAAATCAAATTCATCAAGACTACAAACCTGAGTTGGGAATTTAAATCCCTTCATCCAGACCCTCTAATAAGAGAATATGAAAATTCAGAATCTCAAAACCAAAAAAGAAGAACTAAGAGGGTTTTTAGAGTGAAACTCAAACTGTTGACATATAGGTTATATCTTTCTTTAAATTTAATTACTATTTGATATTATGTTTACTGTGATAATAAGAAGCTTGATCTTAAAAATCAAAGCTACATGAGTATTTTGCAGGTTCTGAAAAATTTAGAGGAACTAGGAGAATCACAAAATCTGAATGTTTCAGCAGAAGCATAATACAAGTTTGTTTCTTCAGAAACAAGCATAAACCACTAAAAACAAAATTGGTGTTTTGGGTTGTATTGTTTCATTCTTAAATTATCTAATTTATATTATGTTATATGACAAACAACTTGTATTGTTTCATTATTGTATTATGTTCTATTGAAGAAATATTGGTAGATGATGGATGGATTCTTGCAATGTAAGAAGAGTTAAATGAATTTTAGAGGAATGATGTTTGGGATCTAGTACCTATACCAAAGAAGAACTTTATTGGAACCAAATGGGTTTTCAGAAACAAGCGATATGAAAAAGGTGAATTGGTTAGAAATAAGGCAAGACTTGTCGCACAAATCTAGTGGCCACGTTAGAAGCTAATTGATTACACTGAGACATTTGCTCTAGTGGCCACGTTAGAAGCTAATTGAATCCTACTTTCTTAAAAGTTAAAAGTGGATGTTAAAAGTGCTTTTCTAAATTGTTATATAAGTGAAGAGTCTAAGTTAAACAACCTCCAGGGTTTGAAAGTTTTGAATTTCCAAATCATGTTTTTAAACTTAGGAAATCTCTGTATGGTCTATCATACCACCTAGTGCGTAATGTGATAGACTTAGTAACTTCCTGCTTAAAAATTACTTTGAAAAAGGTCAAGTTTATAATACACTTTTTTGAAAATCAATAGGAGATGACATTCTTATTATTCAAATTTATGTTGATGATATTATTTTTGGATCTACTAATGGCACTTGATAGCGTTTCAGCAAATGTACTGAATCGTTGCAAGTAATAATTAAAACTGGAGTACCGAGTGTCGAACTCAAGGATTGCGTTTTACTATTGAATTATATTTAATTACTAAAATTGAACAAAAAGTTTCAGACTTGATTGAAATAATATTTAAAACTAACAGCGGAAATAAAATTGATCCTTTATAATAAGAAAAATGTCAGGGATGAGTTTCACTTCGAGTCCAACCTTGGTTTCTAATTAGATCCTAGTTACTGAATTCCTTTATTTAATTTTTACCGAATTCTCTTAATTATTCTTGCCCTAATGTCTTAGTGACAGAACTTTTAATTCCAAAGTAACCCCTAATTCCTTAGTGATTTAAAATTAGAATTAAGCTTTACGGTACAGGAATTCTGTTATTAAACTATTGCCTCTGCAAATAATTCAATTGGTTTCATGACCTGCATCTATCCCTAGACTACAATATCATGAAAAGCATTAAGCAATAAAAAGCATTAAGCACATAGATGAGACAAATAATTCAATAAATTTATTCATATAACCAGAAATCAAATTAGACGAATAAGGGTTTCATCTTATTTCACTCATCCCTAACAAATATGGTTTAGTTACTCATGACAGAGATAGAAAAGATAGCGATTAGAGAAGATTGACAAGAAAGATTCATGAATCATACTTGATAAAACTGCTCCAATGGTGTTAGAAACACCTGTTTATGAGTTTCTCTGCTAGGGCACAAGTCTCCAAACTTCCCAAATGTCAAAAAGATCCCTAAAAAGTGAGAAAAACGTGTTTTAATGTGTTCTACTGCGCGCCGCACGCCCCGCACGCGCTTCAGGCGAACCTGGATAGAATCAGGATGTGAAAATATTGTGGAAATGTGCCTCGGGCGCGCTTTAAGCACACAACATCTTATGTGTGGTGTTTAGTGCATTTGTCTCCTCTTTTGAGTCCGAATTTGGTTCATGTGTCTTCATTAATGTTTTAGCTATGGATCTTAGCTTTCATTTGCACTTGGTTTAACTCTAATTGGACATCTACAACTCAACATATGGCTGGAATACTCCACATAGGTCATGTTGATTTCTCACCAAAATTCAACACTGCACTAAAACAAAGAAACAACGCAAAACTACGAAAAATCTCTACTTAATCAAGGAAATAAGAACATAAACATTCATAAAATACAAGAACTAAAATCAACAAAATATATCAAATAACTCCTTAAATTACTAATGATTAAAGATAAATAAGAGTAAAAACAATGAAATATATGCATATGATGAAGAGTCGTCAGCACTCTTTGCCAAAAAATTTTTAAATTGATGCAGCTTGAATTTCAAATGAGTATGATGGGTTAACTTAAGTTCATCTTAGGGTTACAAATTCAGCAAAGTCAAAAAGGGATATACATTCATTAAACTAAATATTCAAAAGAGCTTCTTAGGAAGTTTAAGATGAGTGATTGCAAACCTATGGCTACACGAATGCACCTTACCTGTTCACTTGAAAAGGATGATTTAGGCCAAAAAGTTGACCAGAAAACCTATAGAGGAATGATAGGGTCCCTACGTTACATTATCGCTTCCAGACCTAACATTATGTTTAGCGTTTGTGTATGTCCAAGATTTCAAGCTGACCCTAGGGAATCACATTTAACTGCTCTTAAGAGTATCCTTAGATACCTAAAAGGCACTACCAACCTTACCTTGTTCTACAAGAAATCTCCTAAGTACAAAACTAAGTGGATACTGTGATTCTGATTATGTTGGAGATAAACTTAAGAGAAACAACACTAGTGGTAACCGCATCTTTCTTCGTGACAATTTAATATCTTGGTCAAGTAAGAGACAAAACACTAATGCCATGTCAACAGGAGAGGCAAAGTACATTTCAGCTGTTGGATATAGTTCTCAACTACTTTGGATGAAATATCAACTAGAAGACTAAAAATCCCTATATTTCATTATAGAACTAAACACATAGAAATCAAACACCACTTTCATTATGGACTTTGTTCAAAAAGGGGTACTAAATATTCAGTTTGTAGACATTGAACACCAATGGGTTGACATATTCACCAAACCACTTGTTGAAGATAGGTTTGACTTCATCGAGAAAAACCTAAACCTTACCTTCATATCTGATTGATGTTGTGATAACATCAAAGTAGTCTAGCTTTACATTAGTTATTATTAGATTTTATGTTTTCTTGTAGTATGTTAAATTCATTTTATTAAAAAAAAGGAAAATTAAAAAAAACAAAAGCAAGTTTCACTTTCAAGTCTTTTTGTCTGATGACAAAAGGGGGTTAAAAATATTTGATAAAGTGGGGAGAAAAGATAAAATGATACTTAGACTTAGGGGGAGCCCTAAGTTAGGGCGAGTCAGAGAAATATAAAGAAACTTTTTTTATAAAAAATACAAGTTTTGTCATCATCAAAATGGGGGAGATTGTTGGAACCAAGTTGGTTTTATACTTAAGAGTTTTAATGATAACAAAAGTATTTTATGAAAACAATATATTTGACTTCACACAGTATGAAAGAAGATTCATGTTTTTGAAGAAAATCTAAAATAAGATTTGATTCAGATTTATAACTTAAGAAAAATCTTTGACTAAGTTGAAAAGAAGATACAGTCAATATTTGAAGAAGATTTGATCAAAATTTATCTACAATAAAATTCGAACAAAATCAATCTGAACAAAATACGAACAGAATAAATCTGAAGAATTTACAAACTCAATATGAACGAAATACGAATAGAATATATCTGAAGAACTTACAAACTCAATATGAACATAATCAATCTGAAAAATTTACAAACTCAATCTAAACATAATACGAAAAAAAAAAATCAATCTAGAAGAACCACATATATTGGATTCAGAAATAAAAAATTACATAAAGAACATATCATGAAAAAGAATCTTGTTTAGAGATATTTTTGAATAAGATCATTGTTGACCAAGCTAGGAATGAAGATACAATTCATAATTAAACAAGGACTAAATTGAAGCCCTAATTTTATAGATAAATAGATACTCAAGGTTGAAGAAGAAGAAGAAGAAGAGTAGAAGAACTCATAAGCTCAAAATTTCAAATTCATCTTAGAGTTAAAAGAGAGAAACACTTGTTCAAGTTAGAAATATTTTCTAAGTGTATTTTTTCGTAGAGTGTGAGAGTTATTATTATTTTCAGCTTTTTTAGAAGCCAATACTTACAGTTCCAATCTTTTGTATCCAACCCGATAGGGATTTAGTTCCTTCTTCAATTTGGGGTTGTCAAGGGAAGGTTTGGCTTATAGGGTCAAGGTGGTTAGTTCCTCAAAAGTGTGCGGTTGTCAAGATGTTTGGGAAGACTGACTTGGAGGGTCAGGTGCTTTGTAATTCAAGGTATTTGAATTAGTGGATTAAAGCATTCTAAATGAGGGGAGTGGATGTAACCAAGTTAGTGGTGAACCAGGATAAATCTGTGTCCAATTATTTATGCTCTCATTGTTTGATGCCTCTGAACCCGATTGCTTTTTATCTAAGTAATTCATAAAAACCAACCAGCCTTCATCAAATTAGCAAAAAGTTAACAACTTTGTCAAACACAATTCAACCATCTTCTCATGTTTGCACCTTCAATAAACTGTTTGAAAACTTCTATGAAGAGAATGAAATTTTACATAAATTTTCCTCTCTTATAACTCCTTAAAAAAACCATGTCGTAGAAAGAAAAAATAGATTTCTTCATAAAGTAGGAGACACCATGATTCACGGAATAAATGTTGTCAATCACTTTTGGGCATAAGCAGTGAACATTGCATGTTATACTCAAAATACAAGCTATATTAGATTCACGATATCATACATTCATTAATTTGGTTGCATATGTTATATTTTGAATACCAAAGAGAATCTTGGAAAATTTGATTCACGATATCAAAAGTGCACCTTTTTGGGATACTTTTAAAAGGTCTACAGCCTATAGAGTATACAACAAAGAAACACCGATTATTGAGGAATCAATTCATGTCAAATTTGATGAAAGAAAACTTGACCATGAAAAGTCAAAGCTAGATGTAGATTTTTCAAATCTATAGATATCAAGGGAACCAGATATATTAGAGGAATTAACAAAACCAATCTCCAATGAATCATAAGATATGCCTGATAACTCAAGGACAAGTAATAATGAACCTCCCCCAAATCAAGATCATCAGAAATCCAAACTTGGATGGAAGTACAAATGTTCTCATCCAGTCTCTTTGATCATAAGAAGTGCAAATGATCCTCTAAAAACCAGATTTTTGTTTAAAGAAATGCTTAATTGCAATTTTAATCTCTCTATTGTTACTAATTCACGAAATTGGCCCCCTATTTTAAAAGTCAACAGTTTTGGTCCCTCATTCTGATTTTTTAAATAAAAAATGATGACGTGATATGTTTTAAATAATGTGACATATGATACGATAATGTAAAATGATTAACACCCATGAAATTCGAATAAAATGTCGTAAAAACTTAGATTTCAATTTCGGAAATTTTTCATATTTTTTATTTAATTAATGACATATGAATAAGTAATGCATCTAGATGGTTCTATATCATAAAATTGTAAGTCACGTCATTAAAAATATATCAATTCCTCATTTTTTAGTTTAGAAATCTGAGGGAGAGACCAAAACTTTCAACTTTTAAAATAGGGGGATCATTTCTATGAATTGGTAATAATAGAGGGACTAAAACTGCAATTAAGCCTTAAAGAAACATATATGTTTGGACTAATATCTGAAATGGGTGCTACAACTATAGACGAAGCTCTATCAGATGATGGATAATGGCTATGCAAAAAGAGTTGAATTAATTCGAAAGAAATGATGTATGGGATCTTGTACCCAAGCCTAAAAAAAATAAGTCAATTGGAATCAAGTGGATATTTAGAAACAAACTAAATGAGAAAGGTGAAGCGGTTAGAAACAAAGTTAGACTTGTAGCTCAAGGATACAGTCAGTAGGAAGGTATTGATTATGAAATTTCATAATACATGTTGATTTATTGCAAGTAGGACATTGACCAGAAATTCTAAAGATCCCTATTAAAGGACGTGCAACCCTTATTGAAGAAATACACAACAACGTACTACAATAAGCACAATAGAGTCCTCTCTGCACTTTTGCACTGAATCTTTTGTTTTCTCTAAGTGTTGAGAAACATTTTCTGAGAGTACAACACTGTAAACACCCTCTTGTGAGAGTTATGCAGAAAACCCTTAAACCTATTCTTTTGTAACTTAGCCCAGTAGTGGCTACATCCCTCAACAACTTGACTGTACTAAGCTAGAAGGTTGAGAAGACTTGAACACAGTCAAATTGACGACAAGTTATACAGTACAATAAAAAACAGAGTGTGTATCAATACTATGAATTCTTTTACCAACAATTTTATTTAATTTGTCTACGTATGCATTACTATATTATCTATTAAATTGACTAAATTAAGAGTTTTGGTATATAGTTTACATGTCATTCTACTACTGGTGATTTAGTGTTGATAGTACCAAAACATGTTAATTTTTCATTGTACCGTAGAAGTCCCTCAAATTGACTAGTATGTGTTTAGTGGAAGTGTGATTCTGTTAATGATTGAATGGATTAAATCCTACAGTTTGAAAGGACTAGATGTAACCATCGTGTTTGTGGTGAACCAGGATAAATTGTTTGTGTTGTTATGTGTTTTTGTTTTATCTACTATATTTTCATCACTTTGTTTTGATATTGTTAAAACAGTTTTAAAAATAAAACACAATTTAAACTCCCTCTCTCTTATAGAAGTACGTATAGAATGAAGGTTAATCAATGTTTAATGAATTAAGAAACCAATGAACCAAAATTGAACTTAAAAATCCAAAATGAAATTAAGCAAGACATAAATAACATGCAACGCGTTCAAGGCCCGGTTCTCTTCAAATAAATAAAATAAAATTACTATCAAGGGTCCAAGAAGAAAAGAACCAAAAAATGAAACTCTCCATGAATTAAGTCAAATAAAGCCAGGTTTCATAAATAAAACCTCAATAATGTCAACATCGAAGGTAAATAAAAATTACAAAGAAATTAAGTAGAAAATCCTAGAAATGAAACAAGGTAAAAAAGAAATGCTCTCTTTCCCTTAAAAACTCTGTTAGTTACCATTATTATCAATTCCCATTTAACCTTGCTTCAAATGGGCCATGGCCATCATATTTTCTCAAAATGGACCATTGAACAATTAACTTCATTAAATCAACATTTTATGGCTAAACCATCTTAATACGGTATGGGTCGGTTAGTTTAAAATTTTAAAAAATATTTTGATTCTATATTTTTTAAAATGATTTTTATGAAAATTTACTTAAAAATAGTAGAAGTTTTTTAGATTCATTTGTTACCAATTAAAAAAGTAATTTTGACATTCAATAATTTAGATATTCATTATTAGAGATTTGAACAAGATAAAAATCACAATTTTAAAAAAAATGTATCTTTCAAAAATGATTTTTATGAAGAGCTTCTCAAAATAGTTTTTTATTTTAATCATTTTTTGAAATTTCATTATTCAAAAAAATTGTAGAAAATATATGAAATACTTATAATCATATTATAAGATAAACTATTTAAATCAATTTTTCATTTGAAATTTTTATTTTTAATTTTTTTAAAAAAATATGATAACAAAAAGATAAAATACTATAGAAATCGTTTTAAAAAAAATCTTAAACAACTGGACACCCACCATGTATTAATTCAAATAGTTTTGGTCCCAAATTAACTGGATGTCTTTGGTTCCTGCTATGGGCCAAGCTTAATTACTAATTCAAACTTTTGTAGCACCAGCCTTATTCTAACTTTGAAACTTTGGTTGGAAGATCTAAACATGCAAATTATTTATTGAGATCTACTAATTCAAACTTTTGTAGCACCAGCCTTATTCTAACTTTGAAGTTTTTACTTGTTTTTGCTTATAAATAAGACATGAAAATTATAATTAATGCTCTTAGATTTTCTATATATAAAAGTTAATAACTGTTTCTATATTAATGTAGATTAATCAATGTTTAAAAGTGTCCCAAAGTTATAAAATGGGTATATATATGTCCTATAAATTAAGCACACATGATGATGAACAAACAAAATATGAGAGTTAATTATTAAGTAAAATCTATGGTCATGAGCATGTCTTGGTATAGATGAATGAAAACCGTGTAACACGAGTGACAAATACATAAACCAACCCCTCAAATCTATTATTAAATGCTAAGACGTGCTTTTAATTTTGATGCTACCTTCGTAGTACATGACTGCAAGTCCACCAAAAAATCTAACCCCACATTCATTTCGAACCAAAATGACCTATACACATTCAATCGATGTTACAATCATGAATGAAATGAAAAACATGGCAAATCAATATTACACACAATACACATTGTACGATAATCCACCGTGGACCACTGTTTAAAGTAACCAAAAACTTTAACGAAGATCGCACGTGATACTCTTTGGATTGATGTTCTTGGTCTTTACGGTACAACTACGAGAATGACTAGATCGAATCATGCTTTTTTAGATAAGCTAGAATGCAAATGCATCACATGAAAGCAATAACATCTCAAATATATATGTACATCATAATTCTCACCTATCATTTGCAACACCTCAATAAAAATATTATTAAAAGTAAACAAAAGAGTATAACTTAGGTGATTAGACGAATATCTAAGATAACAATCCAAAGGACAAAAAAAACATTGTCTCATTAAAAATCTTACTAGCTAGAAAAGCTGGAAGAAATAAAACTACAATAAACCAAAAAAAAAAAAATACACAGAAAAACATATAGAATAAGATAAAACCATAACCTAATGGAAATGAAATGTAGGGAGCATAAACCTATTTCTTAATAGGCCGTCCATAATGAAATTCAGTGAGGAAGACCACCAATGAGAATCATGAGTAGCAACATTGATAGTCAACTTATTGATGTACATATGGGTGGGCAAAGTTTGGTTCTGAACTAGAACTGCATGAAAATCGAACTGAACTGATTTTTAGTTTAACTCCACTGAAATGAACTGGTTTTAGTTCACCCTGATGCAAATTGGATTTTTAAACTAGAGAATCGATTCAACAGTTTGAATCGAATTGGTTTTAATTTAACTGTACATGTTTGAATTGGTCTAAACTATTACAATATTCATTGAACCGAACTAAACTTTTTCTATATTAAATGAATCGAAATGTTTTTCTGTATCATGTTCTGAGTACGAATTTAGACCTAGCAATTGTTTGCTAGTTTTTTTACCATTGTATGAGTTTACATGTACTAGTTTTATGTTGTCAGTTTTACATAAATGTCTCTCAGCAAACAACAATCAATGCATTAACTAGGTTCATCAACCACACTAAAGTTGCCCCTATATTTAATATGCATTTAAATGGATGTCCATGATCCGTATAATTGCAACCTGTAATAACAACATAACTTCAGATTAAGCATTACATAAATTGAAACATTACCTGAAAATAACAACAACAATCTTTTTGAGATAAATCTCCAAAAAAGATGTTCCTCTCACCTTAGCAGTCAAATATTCCCACATTCTTTCTACAATCTGATATATTTGTAGAGTTTTTTGGAAGAAAACTACATTCGACTGATCCTGGTAATGTGCATTAGCGATTGTCTCTTATAAAAAAATGGTATACAATTAAATAAAAAAAATTAAAAACCAAGAAACAGAATACTTTTACATTCTCAGTGTGTGAGAGAGGGGCAGAGGGAGGGAGGGAGAGAGATATCTTTGGACAATAAAATTTATTTTTGATTTTGACAAATCAGTCGAGTTTAGTTCTAATTTTTAAAAATCAGTTCGGTTAAAATACAGTTTATTTAAAAACAATTAGGTTTTGAATTTTTATGAACTAGTTCAATTCAAAAACGGTTTGGTTAGTTCAGCGGTTTGATTCAGTTATTGGTTTTTTGGAACACTCCCACTCATGTATACATTATCTTCTCTAGAAATGACCACATCGTTCAAAACTCAGCTCGCCAAAGCAACAACATTCAAGTTACCTCTTAGATATAAAGATAGAGAAAACCGTTAATTTATACTTTAAAGGAATGTTGCGATTACGTTAACTATCCAAAAATCTGTTAACTATAAAAAAAGAAAAAACTTAAACCTTCGTTATTTCTAATTTGTCTCTGCATTAAATGCTGCTTTTCTGGGGTTAATTAGTAATTAACCAGTTGCATTAATTGCAACCATAATATTTAACCACTAATTGTCTCTCAAGTTGACTTTGTACTTGGTTTAGTTAGGCAATATATATATTGGTCATTTATTTGGTTCATCGAAATCAAACCAAAATTTAACTTTCTCATCCTTCAATAATGACTCCCCCCACCTCATCTTTCAATACACGCTCTCTTACTCTATAATTTTTCTTTTGCATATTTTTCAATTTAAATGTATGAAGTTTTCATTTTTTTCTTCTTGATTGAATGTGTAATGTTCTAATATTTTTTGTTTAATGATTATGCATGGGTGTTTGAAGTTGTAGTTTTTTTTTATCAGTTTAAATTTGTAAAGATCTGATATTTCGTGTAGTTTGGTTTGAAGATGTAAATTTCTAATTTTGTTTCCAATTTAAAGTGTAGCTTTGAGTGAATGTGTTATTTTTTCAATTTGGTTGTGTAAAGTTGTGTTTTTTTCTTTTTCTTTTTTTATGTTTGAAGTGAATGTGTCATTGATTTTGTTGATTCACTCAAAGAAAGGTAACTTTGGGTGTGCTTGGCTACACGCTCCACAGCAACAAAAAAACTTGTTTTTGTATTGTATTGCTTATATCTATGCAATTGTTGTCGTTTTATGAGATTAAAAATAGACAATTTTTGACAATTCATTTGTATATTTAATATACTAATGTTTAAACTTAAAAATCTACCACTACACCAGCATATGTGATATATTGTTACTGTTTCAGCTACAATGGATTGGATTCGTATATGTTGATGAATTACCCTTCTTTTTGTTTAAAATTGTTGGACTTTCTAGACATTTTTCGGATTTATAACAAAATTGAAACTTTGGGTTACCTTGCCAGAACCGGCCTTCCATTTTGGTCATTTCTATTTATTTGCAGTAACATGAGTTTTGGTGAAAAGAAATAATAATCTAATAAATATTTATTTTGTAATTTCTAATAAATGTTTGAATTCAGTTGAAAGTATGATAGAGTGTGTGAGTGTGTATTTCACATCTTAGCATGATTGTGTGTGCATGGGTGTTTCTTTTTTACATCAATGTTGACCCCCTTTGTGATTTTGTAGATTTAATATTGAAGTGTAGTGCAATTTATTTTTACATTTTTATGAATTTGATGACACAATGAATTTATCTTTTCAATTTGAATCTTGTGATAAACTTATCCTATCTTTTCAATTTGAATCTTGTGATAAACTTATCCTATGAAATCTCATTCAATTGTATCCTATATGTCAATATTTTTGTACCTTATCAAAATTTCAGTTGGAGGATGCAATATTGTACTTTGTTGAGGACATGGGATTATTGGTGTAAAACCTGTGAGGAACAACTACCAATTAACAAACAATTAAGTAGTCTACAAAAAGGGAGAAACTGCTACCAAAAACACAAAGGTTTGTCTTCAACATATAATAAGAAGATCCACTCCTTCAACTACAAAGAGAAATTGTTTCTTATGGTATAGGAAGACATTATGCTGTAAATGTTTGCATTTAAGTTTTGGGGCATTCATTTTATCATATAATAATCTATATCAATCAAAACAAAGATTTAACCATAATATATTTATTTGCATGGTTTTTTCCTTGAGTTATATTATATATTGTTATCACTACGCGAAAAAACGCATTTTACTGCGCTTTTTTTCAGCCATTTACAGCGCTTTTTCAAAAAAATAAGCGCTGTAGTATCTAGTGCTGTAAAAAGATACAACAGCGCTTTTTAAAATAAAAAAGCGCTGTAAAATAGGTGGATATATTGCGCGCTTGTTATACTTGTTTTACAGCGTTTTTTTGAAAAAGCCCTATAATAGGTGCATTCAATAGTTGCATTATTATGCACCTATACAGAGCTTTTTTGAAAAAGCGCTGTAATAGGTGCATTCAATAGATGCATTATTATGCACCTATTACAGTGCTTTTTTGAAAAAACGCTGTAATAGGTGCATTCTAATGCACGTTTTAAAGCGCTTTTTCAAAAAAGCGCTGTAATAGGTGCTTTCTTATTTTAGTTTTATTAAAAAACGCTGTAAATGGAATTTTTAAAAAGCGCTTTTTGGTTTTTTATGATATTTTTTTAGAAAACGCTGTCTTTTAATTTTTTTTCCAAAATCATTTTCTTCCAGAATCAGTTCACAATCAGTTCACACAATCATTTCACAATCAAATTAACTTTATAACTATACATATTTATACAATCAGTTCACAACAAATTACAGCACATAACTATCCCTTGCAGCACATAATAGCTTACATATTCACAACAAATTACAGCACATAACTATCCCTTGCAGCACATAATAGCTTACATATTCACAACAAATTACAGCACAGAACAAATTACAACATATTAGAATACATATTCACATAATCAGTTCACAACATATTCACATATTCACATATAACTACATATTCACAACTTTTCAAATGTGCCCTATTCATATAACTACATATTCATATACATATAACTATAAGAACTACATCACAGAACAGAACTTCCCCTTGTAGCATATAACTATCCCTTGCAGCATGCCATTTCCTAGCAAATCAAATAATCTTCATTTCAATCACATACTGACACCAGTCTTCCTTTATTTCAGTTAGCTCTCTTTCAGTGTATGTTGGACTGGAATTGTCAAAGTACTGTGCGATATAAAAATTGAACATAAATAAGTTAGAATCAAATATATAACAAGTTTATATATGAAAATTAAATAATGAAAATGTCGTACCGTTTCTGGGATTATAGTTTGATTCTTATCAACAATCTCCTTCATGAATCGCAATATATAGTACCCACAGTCGATGTTGTTAGTTTGACGAGGGCACTATAAAATAAAACATATAAGTCAATAAATATTAATTTGTGCATTGATTGTAAATGAAATTTTAAAGGCATATATTTCAAACTTTTATTGGAATCCATGTGATGTTATTTTGGTTTTTGCTTTGACACTATAGCACCTCTTTGAGGTCGAAAAACTTGTAAAGCACTATCGAATAAATAAATGTGATTATTATAGCATTAACAAACACATTATTTATATATATATGTAAGAAATAAATGAATATTACTTACGTGTCGAACATAGTCTTTATATCGGAGTGATTGTTGTAATGGTCGTGCAAGGGATCTAAATAGTATATAACTTCAGAGGTCGCATTGATTGCAAATAGCACCCAATGTGCCCTACAACAACAAAAATTTGGTTTACACAACTAATAAATTAAGATCTCATAAATTAAAAAAGATATAAATAAAGAATATATAATTATATGGTGCAAGGAACAACTTATCCTTCTCTTTATTTCCTAATAGGATTTGTACAACGTATTTCTTTACATTCACTGGATCGAGTTTAAACATCGAAAGCTTATGCGGAGACAAGAATGAAAATCTATTTGACAATCTGCGCGTGCACACCAACTTCTCATACAAAAACCTTCAATGAAAATTTCAAATTAGATTAATTACCAATAAATTAAATTAATTACCAATAAATGCAATTAAAAGTAATTTTTACCTAATGTATAAGCTGATGACAGTAACACTCAGCTCCTTATGGTTGAGAAGTTCGTATATGTGCTCTTTTTCAAAAAATTCTTCATACTCATCTCCGAATATAGCTTTATCCATGCTTATTATTCGTGAATCGTTGTTGCTGCCCATATTTGTTTTTGCCTATATGTCAAGACACGACCCATATCAAGCAAGGCGTGGCTGACTTATTTTAGGAGCAGCAGTAGCAACTGATTTTCCCCGATCTAATTTTTGAGTAGCAACTTTGGTCGCTTTATTACCCTCCAGCTTTTGCAATTTGTCAGCTTTATTACCCTCAAATTTTTGAAGTTTGCCGGCTTTATTTTTACCACGAACATCCAGTTGTGGTGCGGCAGCTGGTTTATGCTGGCAGCTGGTTTGTTGTGCGAGTGGTTTATTGGATTGAATCTGAAAAATGAGGTTAATCAGTTTGTTAGTTTATTGAATTTGAAAAAATAGCAAACCTTACAGAATAAATGTGACAAACCTTTTTCGGCGATGTGACTGAATTGTTTCTGGGAATCTTCTTATCATTCTCTTTAGACTTAGTTTGAATCTAAATAAATGTGAAATTAAAATTAACAATGGAAAAAAATCAGCAATTAAATATAATCAATCATAATCATATATCGTGCAATTAAATATACATATCAACTAATTAAACATACCTTATCAAGGGCAACAAGATGTTTGGGCCATGACACGTAACTACCAATTTCTTCACCCAAATACTTCATATCTGCATCGTTGTTCGGTATAGGCAACGGTGCATTTGGTTCCAAAGCAATAACTGGTGATACTTTGACATATCCCGCAGGGATCGGTGTGTTGTGCAATACTTCTCCCAAAGTATTATACAATGTCCCTTTTCCGACTTTGCGATGAGTAGGGGAGGATAAGTATAACACGCAAGGAGTGACACCCTAAATCAATGGTTAATACATAAGTATGTGAAACAATTAGGTTGAATGAATTTCTTATTTTATTAAGTAATTAATTACCTCGGGAAGACATTTGAGACCAATGTTGCAACTCGCGTTTTCACTCTCCATTTGAATTTCACGTTGGAGCTTATCCGGAAGTTGCTTGTCTTTATTCGTCTTCACCAAGTGTGCCACTTGCTCTGTTAAGACTTTGAGCTTCTCTAATACTTCCTCATTAGATGGATTTTGGCGCTTCTCTTGTGAAAAATAGCTTCTAGAAGTTACACCAAATCCTTTCCCCCTCATGCGGCCGGAATATTCAGGAATATTAAACACTTTACCGAGAATATGTCCCTGCAACTAGCTTTGTTGTCCTCTTGATTTTCCGAACTTTGTTCGAGATTCTACTAAAATACACATAAGATTAAAAAGATAAGTTCAATATCATTTTTAAAATACAATATTAAAAAATATTAAAGTGATAAATATACTTACACAAAGTTCTATTACATTTTTAACATTTTCGTTATCAACAACTCCATCTTTATTTACGCGAGCTTCCTTCCACAAGATATGACAACCCAACGGTTGATCGGATTGGGTGTCTTGTAGCTATTTGTTAAGTCATAAACAAAATATTAGTTAGAAACTATAGTTTATAATGTACCACATTATATAAAAGTGATGTTTAATTACTTACAAGTTTTTGCTCTAGACGCGCATATCCCATACGTGATTTTTTGTATGGATGCGTCGGATTTTTTGCTCTCTCGCGATTTGCCGTACTTATACTCTATATAAAAAAAATAACAATAGTGTAAAAATTTAAAATATGCTATGAATATGAATAATAAAACACAAATGCTAATAAATTAATCACTTACAACAAACGCGGGGTCTGAACGTTTTGCTATAAATGCGCTCCGTTCCTCATTTGATATATAATGTTTATATATTTTTGGAGCTTCCGCATTCATATTTCCATCACGGTCTCTTAGATAGCAGTTTGAGAGGTGAGATCTAAAACCCCGGTGTATTTTCCCGGCAACTCTCAGCACGTAAGTCTTTCTCACCTCGTCAACATCAAAAGCAGTCTGCAAACCAAATAAAGATATAGTTTGAGTAAAGTACTTCAATGGAAAAAATTATAAGTAACAAAAAAGTGGAGTAAAAAAGTTACCTGTATATCAGTCCACAGTACATCTTTTGCATCCTTCAACGCCTTATCTCTCCAATCGTCAATTGTGATCGAGATATTCTGACGAACAATAGCCCCAATATAACCTACAAACATGGAGCTGTTGGGGTCAATTGGCTGACCACTCTCATTCCATCCCACATAATAAACTCATATAATATTTTCAAAAAAGATTAAAAAAATAAACAACAAACAAAGTATAGTATACCTCAAATTTTATGACATTTTGCATGATCGTTGCACCACGTTTGACTTCATTTTCGTTAGTCTTGGTGTTGCCAAATTCTTTATTTTGACAATCTACCTCCTTTGGTATCCATTTATCTACAACAAGTTCAACATGCAGTTCAGTATAACTTCAACAAGTTCAACATGCAGTAGTCTAAGTATATAGCAGTATAAGTTCAACATCAATTTTAGTGAAACAAAAATTTAATAAATACAATACCTGAAAAGTGCGAAGAAATACTTAGGGTTACGGGTTCGTAGGGTTCAGTTAGTAACAAAGAAGAACAGCGCAGAAATACGAACGAAGAGGAAACGAGCGTAGGGTTACGGGTTCGCAGAAATACGTAATGAGGGTTAGTAACAAAGATGGTTTGCAATGAGAAGGAGAATGAAGATGAGGAGGAAACAAGCGTATGAAGTTTACGTAATGAGGGTTAGTAATGAGGAGGAAACAAGCGTAGGGTTCGTAGGGTTCGCAATGAGAAGGAGAATGAAGAAGAAACTGAAGATGAAACACTCGTATGAAGTTTACGTAATGAAGAGGAAACTGAAGAGGTTTACTGTTATATATAAAACTCTATTATAACGCTTTTTTTAAAAAGGGCTGTAAAAGAACTCCTTATTTTATTTTTTAAAAGCCTATTACAGCGCTTTTTTAGAAGCCTTTTAGAGCGCTTGTGAAGAAGCGTTGTAAAAGACCTCCTTATTTTATTTTATTAAAAGCCTTTTACAGCGCTTTTCCAAAAAATACTTTAAAAGACCTCTTTGTTTTATTATGTGCAAGGGCTATGTGACTTCCTTATTTTTTTTATAACGCTTATTAACAAAAGCGCTGTAAAATTACAAAGTTTATGTTCAGTTCAGTTCAAGTTAAATATGTTAAATTACAATATAAGTTAAGTTTCTGTGAAATGCTAAATAATTAGTAAAATACCTATATTTGGAACCATAACACCTATATATAGTTCAGTTTCAGTTTTTTCTTCCAAATAATTAGTTAAATACCTATATATATATATATCAATGCTAAATTACATGAGCAGCTCATATTCAAATACAGTACTCAAACAAAGCTTTTTCAAGTTCAATATAAGCAGAAAATTAGTATAAGCAGAAAATCAAATACAGTTCAAGCTAAATACTAAAATGCTCAATTCTGGCAGATCAAACAATTAAATTACATGAACTTAGTTTAGATTACATGGCTTATAAAAAAATTAAACACATTAAGTTGGCCTTCTTCTTTTCCTAGTGGGATTCACATTTGTTTGTCCATTAATGATATGAAACAATGGATTAATCCAAATTCCCTCATCATGATCATCTCTAAGATATAAACCATCATCAGTTGAATCAATTTCATGTGGTTGTGATGTTGCGAAGAAAAGATCATTACCAACATCTTCATCATTATTGTTATCATCACTTACTTTATTGGTCGATAGGACAACTGACCATTTATCATCAGCAGGATCAGTGACATAAAACACTTGTTGAGCTTGAGACGCTAAAATAAAAGGCTCATCTTTGTATCCCAACCTATTAAAATCAACAAGCAAGAACCCTGACTCATCAATTCGAACGCCATTATTATTATTGACCCACTTGCAACCAAATATGGGAACACGAAACATTGTGTAGTCTAACTCCCATATGCGCTTGATAACCCCAAAATATGATAAATTTGCATATATTGGGTTCTTGTCTTTTGCACTTGAGATATGCATCGCTTCAGCTACGAGAATGACTCCGCTATTTTGCATAGTGGTTTGATCATCTTGTTCTTTGGTATAAAATGTGTAGCCGTTAATTACATAACCGGTGTAAGAAAAGACACGTAGACTTGGACCATTTGCTAGCCACCTCAATCTCTGTGAAATTAATCCGGGGTCTACATCAAACTTTGACTTTATGTGATTTTTTAACCATGTTATAAAACTTCGATTGTGCTATCGAGTTATCCAATTTTGATTCCTATTCATGTTCAAACTAGATAACTTCTCCATGTGTATTGTAACATACGGTTGAACCTCATAATCATTGTGCAGAACATACAATTGTGCCTGCTCCCATTTTGTCCTTGATATAGTCATTAGTCTCTTTCCAATTATCCCTTCTCCTGATATTCTTCCCTAATGACGAGACATGGGTAGCCCTATGGATTCAACATTGGACATATATTCAGTACAAAATTCAGCAGCTTCTTCGACAATGTACCGTTCAGCAATACAACCTTCTGGTCGACTTCTACTTTTTACGTACCCTTTTAATATTTTCATATATCGTTCTATCAGATACATCCATCTCATATAAGTTGGCCCACAAAGTTGTGTCTCCTTAACAAGATGAACAGTAAGGTGAACCATTATATCAAAAAATGAGGGTGGGAAATACATTTCAAGCTCACACAAAGTAATAACAATCATGGGTCTTCAAACCTTTTAACTTGAGGTCTTTCATACAAACTAAATTTTTAATGTTTGAAGAGTATCCCTCTGGAACTTTAACTTCGTGTAGAAATTTACATAAAACAATTTTTTCCTTTATAGATAGAGTATGAGCGGCTGGAGGTAGATATGTGCGATTTCCTTTCATTACGGGACCCAATTCATTTCTTATTCCCATATCGACCAAGTCCAATATTGCATTGATGCCATCCTTAGACTTTCCTGGAACATTGAGTAACGTACCAATAATACTATCAAATACATTTTTCTCAATATCCATCACATCGAGGAAATGTCTTACATACAACGACTTCCAATATGGCAATTCAAAGAAAATTGACTTTTTTTTCCACCCAATTTTGACTAGCTCTCCCGCAAAAGATTTGCCAAATTTATTGGTCAAACCTTGTACTTTTTCAAGTATTTGATATCCAGTCGGTGCTACAGGAGCTCTATCTTCCTCTGATTTTCCATTGAATGCATTTCTCCACCCACGATACTGATGACTATAAGGTAAAAATCTACAATGTCCAAGAAATACATTCTTCTTACAATGTTTCAACCGCATCCAATTTGTACTCTCTTCACATATAGGACATGCACACTGACCTTTAATGCTATATCATGATAAATTATCATATGATGGAAAATCATTAATTGTGCCGAACAACATAGCCCTCAAATTGAAACATTCTTTCTTATACTCATCATAAACTTCCACACCTGTCTCCCACATAATTTTTAAATCTTCAATTGAAGGAGCCAAGTATACGTCGATATCATTCCCCGGTTGTTTGGGTCCAGAAATTAACAGAGACAACATCATAAACTTACGCTTCATACATAACCATGGAGGTAGGATATAAATCAACAAAATCACGGGCCACGTGCTGTGTGAGATGCTTTGAAGACCATGTGGATTCATTCCATCAGTAGAAAGTGCAAGTCGTAGATTTCGTGACTCTATCCCGAATTCAGGATACTCGTGATCAATTTTTGCCCATTGTGGAGAATCTGCAGGGTGTCGAAACTTTCCATCTCTAATTCTTTCATCTGCATGCCATGTCAAGTGTGTTGAATCTTCTTCGCTGCGATAAATGCGCCTAAATCTTGGTATTATAGGAAAATACCACACGACCTTTGCTGGAGTAGATTTTTTCTTCTTGTATCCAGAGACATTGCATTTCGGACACGCCTTTAGTAATTCATATTCGTTTCGAAATGAAATGCAATCGTTAGGACACGCATGAATCCTTTCGTAACTCATACCAATAGAGCACAAAATTCGTTTAGCCTCGTAGGTACGACTGGGAAGTTCATTATCATCTGACAACATATCTTTTAAGAGTGTTAATAATTCTTTGAAGCTTTTATCAGACCATCCATTACTCGCTTTAAGTTGTACAACTTTAATATCGCCGATAATCTTGTGAATTTAGTACAACCATTATACAATGGTGTCTCTGCATCACTCAACAAGCTCTCAAACATTTTAGGACAATCACGAAGATCTTCTTCAACTGCTTTTGCAATCTCCTCAACTCGGTCCGGCTCATATGTATCTGTGTCGAAATCAGTTGAAGCATATGTATCTCTGCGGGTGTTTCCATTTTTTTTCTCACCATGTCTTATCCAACATGTATAGCTTTGATCAATTCCATACCATACTAAATGTCCTTCCAATTCATCTGCTCTAACACGTTTTCCAAAACAAAATTTTAAACATGGAAAAACGACTCTATTTGGATCTTTTGCATTCATCACTGCAAACTCAACAAACTCCTTCACTCCATTTTCATACTCTTTTGTCAATCGATTGGCAGACATCCATTTCCGGTCCATCTTATATGACCTATATAAATGCAGTTACACAAATAATTAGCTACTGATAACATTTTACCAATCTATATATAGTACACATATCTAATATTGGAAAATGGAAACCAAGGTCCAAGTCTGATTTCAAAACAGAACATATCATGAGAATATATCTAATATGTAACAATTTCAAAACAGAACATATATAATATGTAACAATTTATCAGTTTTAGTGACAACAACAAATTAATAAATGCAGTACCTGAGACAACGTATCTAATTTGTTTTAAAGGAGGAGCAACGTATTCAATTTGTAGATGGGCGCACAGTAGAGGAAAGGAGGGTTCGCAAAGTAGAGGAGATGAGAGTTCGTAGAGTTAGGAAAACGTATTAAATTTGTTTTAAATTTGTTTTTATTTATTTAAAGTGAATGATTTTTATTTAAAGTGAATGACTTTACAGAGCTTGTACAAAAAGCGCTCTAATAGGTCCTTCAATTATGTGAAAGCGCAAGCCTTTTATAGCGCTTGTATAAAAAGCACTCTAATAGGTCATTTAATTATGTGAAAGCGCATGTATTTTACAGCGCTTTAACAAAAAAGCGCTTTAAAAGCCAATTAACAAAAAGCGCTTGTGTTTAAAGCGCTCACAAAGTGCTGTAAAAGTTATGTGAGAGCGCTTCAATTTACAGTGCTTTTTTAGAAAGCGCTGTAAAAGAGTTGTAAACATTATGTGCAAGCATATGTGACCCTACAACAACGCTTTTTTTACAGCGCTGTTGAATTCTCCGTTATTTTTAAAAAATTATACAACAACGCTTGTATTTAATAAGCACTGTAAAAGACGCGCTATAAAATGTCATTTTTGGTGTAGTGTATTTAGGTAACATAATATAAAAATCTTGCAATTTGCACAAGTACTCATGGAGCCTTTCAAATTGTTCTGTATTGAATTATCATACACATGAAAAACTCTAACTTGATAAAAATATTAAATTGTTTTTATCATTTGCGAGATAAATTGTCATAGATAAGATTGAACTATTATACACAAGACAAATTTATCATTGATGATAAAGTTAAAGAAACTAATATACTAATTATCATTAATTAACATTGATCTACACGAGAAAAAGTGAGTCACTGATGATAAAATTAAATTTTTTTTTGCATGAAATCTAAGCGAAAAACGTACATGATAGTAATGACATAATTTAATAATAAAAAAACTATATTGATAAGCAAACAAATATTTTTTTAATGCTTTTTTGCTTCAGTGAATGATTTTGAATCCAGTTCTTAATGATTAATTGTATTTATTCTTTTTCGTTGTTTTTTTTAAATATAATATTATCAATTAGTCGAAATTATATCTTAATTCAATTTGCCTATAATTCTTCTATATTTTTTTATTTAAAAATAGTTGACTTCGTATACACAAGATAAGGTAAACCAGTTATGGTAAAATAATTGACATTGACATAATCATTATAATTTATTGTCATTGAGATACACGAGACAAATTAAGCTTTATTTACTTTACTATAGATTAGATATTTAAAAATTATGAAGAAAATTGTGCAGTCATATTTTACAAGTCTCTGTCTAGTGTTGTTTATAATTTTTCAAGCATATCCACAATTTTGTAAGCTGATATACTATTTTTTTTAAATGACATAGAAAAATAATGTTGATCAAGTTTATTTATAATGAATTATTTAATTATTTTTAAGGTTAAGTTTGTCTTTGATGAGGATGTTTATATATATGGTCAAACACATACTAATTACGGCAACAGCTAATTTTTTATGGTAAAAAAACCGTTCTCGTAGAATCCAATAGAGAACGGTTTTTATATTTCGTTGTAGTATAACATTAAATTTTATAATTTCTACAGCAACAGTTCAAAACCGTTCTCGTTGTTTGCTGATATATTTATGCAACATCTAATAACCGTTCTTGTTTAGTTTTTAACAAAACCATTCTTTTAGCCAAAGTAATTTTTTTTTCCAAATATTTCAATACCGTTAACGCTTTTTCTCCGCAAAATTCTTTCTTCTCTCTCTCTCAAACTTTATTCCTCTCTACTCTCTCTTCTCAGCAAGCACTCTCTTGCAAACTCTCTATTCCTCTCTACTCTCTTGTAAACTTTGTTCCTCTTCTCTCTCGCGTAACCCTTTCTTTTTCTTCTCTCTCTCTCTCTCTCTATCTCTCTCGTGCAAAATAGTAACCCTCTCTTTTCTCTCTCGCTTGACCATTCTTGTTTCTGAATGAAAAAGGGGAAAAACAAGTGTTGGTGAAGGAAGCTTGTGAATGAACATCGATTAGGATTCTGCATCGATTAGAGTTTTTTTCGCAACTCTGCAGCATCGATTACGTTTCTCTTAATCTTTGCGAGACTTGCAAAACTTCTACCTCTTCATGACTTGGTGATTTTTGGTATGTATTTTCATCCTTGCTCTGTTATCGCTCAACCTTTGCATCAATTTCTGGTTTCTGGTTACGATTACGATTTCTGAAATGATTTCTGATTACGATTTCTGATTTATGAAATGATTGAATTGATGCTTTCTGATTTACTCTAAAAATTCAATTTGATTCTAGGTGACACAATTATGACTAAATTTAATATACAAATCATACACATAATGAATGTTTGTCATGATCAATTAGTTAAAAGATGATTTTTTATGGGCCAATTAATTAAAAGGTAAATTAGTAATTAAGTAATACACTGTCACTTGAATATCTATTTGATAAAATGTTAAAATAATATAATTCACTAATTATAATTTACCCGTACAAACATACGCGGGACCAATATTTGTTGTGGGTTAATTAGTTTAAAATTTACCTTCCATGTGTTAATTAATTATAGGGTTAAATAAGTTTTTAGTCTCTGTAAAAAATTCTCAATTTTTTACCTTAAAAAAATTAATCATTTTTAGTTCCTATTTTGATTTTATTGGTAAAAATATAGATTTTTTCTGTCCTATAAAATCAAAAGAGGAACTAAAAATGAATATCTTTTTTAGGGATGAAACTTGAAAGGTTGTAATTTGTATGGACTAAAAATTTATTTAACCATTAATTAAAAGTGGAATGTGTATTTTGTTTATAGCTTGTCTCTTGAATATTTTATAAACATTAAAGAAAATTGTAGATAATCAAAAGATGGAGAAAAGTTTAATAATTTTCATTGATCATTTAGTTAAAACAAGATCTTCCACAGGTCAATTAGTTAAAAGGTGAATGCTTATTTAATTATTAGTACATGTTTTGAATATCTTCTATATAAAACTATGATAAAAGTTACAATAAATTGATTATAATTTATCGTACAAACTAAATACAAAGACAAATATTTGCAATTGAAATGTAAAATAAAAAGTTTATATTTCTAACTTCAGTGAGACACATAGAAGAATGTTGATTGCACCATTAACACTCCACTTTCAAATTTAAGGCCATTCCGACACAATTAATATTCATTTGAATCTAATTAATCTTTCATTATTATATTTCTTAGATCATTAATATTATTTATAAAAATTAATATTTGTTGGTATTTTGAATATTTCTATTATCTCATTTATTTATATTGATTTTGAATATATCTACAACAACAAAATTGATCTTATTTATCTATTGCTTATTTTTATTCATATATTTTTCTCTATATTTGATATATTAATGTAATTATTATATAACTTTACAAATAAACAATTTCATACTACAACATCAACAACCACGACACAATATACTACTCAACAAATTGTACGAACCAACCCATATGTGTGCGGACGCACGAGTTATTTACTGGTGCTAACATAACAAATTCAATATACCATATACTAAAAAAAGTACTATGCTATATATGCTTGATATTACAATCTATGCAATATGATGTTTGCCCCATTTTTTGGCTGCAAAGTAAGAATTGTGGTAGGAACATGATTATAAGTAGGAGAAAGCTCAAATGATAAATTATGTAGAAGCAAAGATATAAATGTTTTCCTTCTAATAAAGCAAAGTTTTGTCCGATACAAATTCTAGGACCCCATCCAAAAGGGAAATAAAAAACTTGACCTTTCATTGCCTTTGCAATTCCTTCAGCAGACCTTTCACACCTTATCTTTTAACAACACGGGACTTCGATCTTTCTCAATAAATTTGGT
Organism: Cicer yamashitae; assembly: GCA_037974755.1. NCBI lineage: Eukaryota > Viridiplantae > Streptophyta > Magnoliopsida > Fabales > Fabaceae > Cicer > Cicer yamashitae. Next base: position 42,124,257 of record JBBPBQ010000002.1, read on the forward strand.
TTGAATTTTTTTTTGAAGTATCTAGATTTTTTGAACTAGATATCAAATATATCATGAGACGTGGAACATACTTTTTTTTTATAAGCCAAGAAAATTCAATAAGCATTGGAGCATAAGAAATACTCCCAATCATAGTACAAAGTACAATATCAAAGCTGCATTTTCTCAAATGCTACAAACAGCAGTAAAACGATCAGCTGCTCTACCTCTACATTTTAGCAACTAGATAAGCAACTCAAGTAGAACGAGAAACACAAGAGTAAAGGAAACAAAGCAGATAAACATGAAAAATAGAATAACACAATCGATTTATCCTGGTTACAACCAACACGGTAGTTACGTTCAGTCCTTTCAACCTGAAGGATTTAATCAACTAATTCACCATTGAATGACAGTTCCATTGAACACCTACTAGTTAAACTGACTGTGTTCAAGTCTTCTCAACCTTCTAGCTTAGTACAGTCAAACTGTTGAGGAAGGCAACCACTATTGGGCTAGGTTACAAAAGAATAGGTTTAGGTTTTCTAAAAAAAGCTCTTCACAAGAGGGTGTTGACAAAGTTGTACTCTCATAAACTTTTCTCAACACTTAGGTAAAAAGAGTGATTAAGAGCAAGAGTGCATATGCTGCTGTATTATGCTTATTGCAGTGCGTTTTTTATATTCCTGTATAGAGATCTTTAGGGTTTCTAGTTGTTGTCCTGATTGCAAGAAATCAACATATATCATGAAGTTTCGTATCAAATTTTTTGAGATTTATTTGCCATTAAAAATTTTCAAAACGAAACCTTGTAATTAATTTAGGGTGTCTTGGTATTGGAAATAGACAAAGCAGAGGATACGATGATCACACCATATCTCATACACCTTCAGACAAATAACGGATTCAGGGTGTTTATCAAAGGATGCACAAAAGCTTTGTCTTCTTTGGAGTGTTGACTTTAATTAAGACGTTGACAATGAAACTGAATTGTGAATGCAAAAGTAATTGAAACATTATAATGCATTTCAACAATGAAACTAACCAATTAGGGAGAAGTTTTCTAAAAACTTCAATGATCCATGATATGTGTTCAAATGTGCAGGTGACCCTTTAGAAGAAATTGTTAGTAGTGAAAACTTTTTCCCAACAACACAAATTCTAAAAGTTGAATGGCTTCAAATGGATAGATCAAACATAATTAATCATCTGATCACCATAATCTATGAAGAAGAAGCAACCACAAGTATAATGGTTCAAACAAGAGAATCCTCGAGGAAGCTTGATATGCAAGAGGACCAAAGCTCTCATGGAAGATCATCTTTTGATCCCTCCAACTTGAGAAATTTGTTGAATAAATGAGTTTAATAACTCATCATCTCGTCAAACTCATGAGGACATCTTAACCTAAAAAGAACTATCTTGGCAATCCTCTAACTACAAGGTGTGGAGTCATTCATTTGTCTGCTCAAGGAGAAGATACTTGCCTTAGGTGCATAACGTTGAATGGCTTCAAATAGATAGATCAAACATAATTAATCATCTGATCACCATAATCTATGAAGAAGAAGCAAGCACAAGTATAATGGTTGAAACAAAAGAATCCTCAAGGAAGCTTGATATGCAAGAGGACCAAAACACTCATGGAAGATCATCTTCTGATCCCTCTAACTAGAAAACTTTGTTCAATAAATGAGTTTAATAACTCATCATCTGGTCAAAGTCATGAGTTAATCTTAACCTAAAAAGAACTATCTTGGCAATCCTCTAACTACAACGTGTGGAGTCATTCCTTTGTCCGCTCAAGGAGAAGATACTTGCCTCAGGTGCATAACGTGTTCGATTCATCATATGAAATTCACATTTACGAAATCTAAGCATTAAAACAAAGGACTGCATCTGCCGATTCAGAAGAAAGATCAGAACCAAGCTAACTAACTTTGCTTCTAGTTTGAAAAGTATCTGATAGAAAAGTATGACAAACTCTAGTAAGAAAATAGTAAGGACAAATTGGCTAGATCACCTGTTTCTATCATCGGTCTGGTACTCTACAATTTGTTTCATTATTTTCTATGTAATTGTATGTCTCACATGATAATTGTCCTATACGTGTTTGGGTTTTTCTTTTCTGACTTATCTATGTGTAAGTATAATATACTCCTTTGATCATTACGTCTTGTCTGTCTTGGTCAATGTTTTCCTGTCTTATCCTCTATTTCTTTCCATCTTATTTTTCCTCTACTTCTCTTCGTTCTTTCGTTTTCCCTCTACATCTTTTCTTTTGTTTCTCACTTTTAATTTTATTTTCTTTCTTTATTTTTATTAATCCTATATTTTTCAAAATTATCTTACTTTCCTCTATTTTTCAAAATTCTCTTCCTCTCTGTTTTTAAAAAATTATTTTCTCTCTTCTTAAATTATAACTCTTCATCTCCTTTTTCGTTTTCCTTGAGCCTTTAAACCTTCCTACATGTCTTAAAGTGTGTTTCAAACTATGGGTTCGATGTTTGTCTCACTCTTCATTTTCAAACTCTATGTTTTCGTTTTTCCAAAACGTTTTTGTTTCCTATATGTTTTCTTTTCTTTTCCATCTTATATCTGTACCATCGTTTTTGTAATCGTTATTCTCTTTTGTTTTTAAAGTGATACCCGTTTGTTATAATGTACCATCGTGTTTCTTTTAAAAATAGTTATTGTGTTAATTATCTGCATGATGTGTGCTGGTCTTTAATTTATTGTCTTGTGTATGTTCTCTTTTTTCCTCATGATTTCTTACTGTAAATTCTATAACTTCACCCTTTTTAATCATGACAGATGAGGAGAAAAGTAGAAGATATAGTAATACATTTAATTGTATGTTTGCTCTGCATCATATACAACATTTATATCATTTGCATTTGTTTTCTTTACATTCATCTGTATCTATGCATCTATTTGCGTCTACATCATCTGCATATGCTTGTTGCATTTGCCTACTACATTAAGTCAAACAATACCTGAATACTTCATTCAGGGGGAGCCTTCTTTTAAAACCTTATTTTGTGAAGGAAAATTGTTGATTAATTGTATAGTTGTCTGTCATCATTAAAAAAAAGGGAGATTGTTAGTGCAAAAGTGGTTTTAGCTGCAATCCTCTAATTGATGTTTTGATGATAACAAATACAAACAAATTAAGAACAATCATCCCCTAATTGTATTTTCTAAGTGTGTAGATTAGATTAGAAGACAAAGATTTGTATTAATGACTATCTATTTTAAGGTAGCATAATCTAGGTGTTTTTGACACAAAGAATATTATCACCTAATAAACAAGTAATTATGTTTACTAATAGAACAAGTCATATTATAGCAATAAGATGTATTGCAATATGCGAGCTTCAGTCTGAGTCAAGCATTAGAAGAAAACAGGAATACAAGTCATGGCTCTAATAGCGATATCCTCTCGTGATTGGACTAAGACAAAGGAACACCAAGACTCCGCCTCTTTTCTACATTATGAGTCTGGTAAACGCGCTCTGACACGCGCCTCTAGTGGCTATAATGATGCAAGAAATGTTCTACTTTGGTTGACTCTGATGATGTAAGCGACGTTCTGCTTCAGTTGACTCTAGTGATGCAAGAGATATTCTACTCCGATGGCCTCTAGTAATGCAAGCATCGCTCTTGTAACATCCCGGCCCTTACCGTTATCGGCGATGTTAGTCACGACCTTCTCGCCCCCCTATCCACCCAGTGGAAATAGCGAGTTTTTGCCTTCCGTGAGATTCAGTCTGAGTCAAGCATTAGAAGAAAACAGGAATACAAGTCATGGCTTTAATAGCGATATCCTCTCGTGATTGGACTAAGACAAAGGAACACCAAGACTCCGCCTCTTTTCTACATTATGAGTTTGGTAAACGCGCTCTGACACGCGCCTCTAGTGGCTATAATGATGCAAGAAATGTTCTGCTTTGGTTGACTCTGATGATGTAAGCGACGTTCTGCTTCAGTTGACTCTAGTGATGCAAGAGATATTCTACTCCGATGGCCTCTAGTAATGCAAGCATCGCTCTTGTAACATCCCGTCCCTTACCGTTATCGGCGATGTTAGTCACGACCTTCTCGCCCCCCTATCCACCCAGTGGAAATAGCGAGTTTTTGCCTTCCGTGAGATTCGAGCCCGATACTTGGAAGATAAGTACCGCGTCCACACAATCCCACTACCAATTGAGTAACCAGTAAAATGTAATTCGGCGTGCTTGCAATGCCTGCTGACTGTGTTTAAAATGAATTTTAAGATCGATTTAATTTGTATTCCTATAAAACATCTTAGATCAATGTTATTCCAGGTACTGGACTCATCTCTATCGCTCCTTACAGAATGGCCCCCTTAGAGCTATTAGAACTAAAGAACCAATTGGAAGACCTTCTGTCTAAGAAATTCATTCAGCTTAGTGTGTCACCATGGGGAGCCCCCGTATTATTGGTCAAGAAGAAGGATGGAAAGTCGAGATTATGCGTTGATTACCGACAGCTCAACATGGCCACAATAAAAAACAGATACCCCTTACCCCACATTGATGATTTAATGGACCAACTCAGAGGGGCGGAGGTCTATTCTAAGATTGATCTAAAGTCAGGGTACCATCAGATTCAGGTGAAAAGAGATGATATATCCAAGGCGGCCTTTAGAACGCGTTATGGGCACTATGAGTACTTGGTGATGCCCTTTGGAGTGATCAATGCGCCAGCTATCTTCATGGATTATATGAATCGTATCTTCCGTCTATTCTTAGACAAGTTCGTGGTGATCTTTATTGATGACATCTTGATCTATTCCAAGACCCGAGAAGAACATGAGGAACATTTGCGTCAAGCTCTACAAGTACTGAAGGAGCAACAACTATATGCTAATGTAGGAAAATGTGAATTTTGGCTGGAAGAAGTGAAGTTCTTGGGACATGTAATTTCTAAGGAAGGGATTGCTGTCGACCCATCCAAGGTAGAAGCCGTGATGGCATGGAAACAACCTTACGAAGAAGAACCAAGATTGCTGGGATTTCCCAAGATTGCTGCTCCATTAACACACCTTACGAAGAAGAACCAAATTTATGCGTGGACTGAGGTGTGTGAGAAAAGTTTCCAACTAATGAAGGAGAAGATAACTACGTCCCCAGTGTTAGTGTTGCCATAACTAGAAGAGCCTTACGAAGTTTATTGTGATGCTTCCTATCAGGGTTTGGGTTGTGTGCTGATGTAGAACAAACAAGTAGTGGCCTATGCCTCAAGGCAATTGAAAGTGCATGAAAAGAATTATACCACTCATGACTTGGAGTTTGCTGCAATTGTCTTCGCATTGAAAATTTGGAGACATTATCTATATGGGTGTAGTTTTGATATATTTAATGACCATAAGAGTTTGAAATACTTGTTTGATCAAAAGGAACTTAACATTAGGCAGAGGAGATGGATGGAGTTCATTAAAGATTATGAGTTCACGTTGCATTACCATCCAGGGAAAGCAAACATGGTGGCTGATGCCCTAAGCAGGAAGCGAGTTCATCTCTTGTTTGTAACAATGAAGGGGAAAGTGCAATGTGGAATGATCATTATAGATAGTGAATTGATGAATGAGATTGAAGTTCTCCAAGTTACAGACGTGTTGACTCAAGAGAAAAGGAAGTTGATCGAAGTCGGCAAGGCACCTGAATTTGAGGTGGGCCCAAACGATATTTTGAGATGTAATGGACGTGTTTGTATACTTGACAATACAGAATGGAGGAAGACTATCTTGGATGAGGCCCACAAAAACAAGTTGAGTATTCACCCTGGTACCACCAAAATGTACAAAGACCTTAAGCAAAAGTTCTGGTGGCCAGGAATGAAGAAACAGATAGCAAAATATGTGGCTTCATGTTTGACTTGTCAGAAAGCCAAGGTAGAGCATCAGAAACCAGGGGGACTACTAAGGTCATTAGATATACCAATATGGAAATGTGATAGTATATCTATGGATTTTGTGGTAGCATTTCCTAGGACTCAACAGAAGTTTGACTCAATTTGGGTGACTGTCGACAGGTTGACCAAATCTGCCCATTTCATACTCGTGAAGACTACTTATGATGTGACTAAGCTTGCAGAGATCTACATTGCCGATATTGTTAGACTACATGGGGTCCCCTCCAACATTGTGTCAGATAGAGATCCGAAGTTCATTTCTCGTTTATGGGGAGAATTACATGAGGCGCTGGGTACTAAGTTGAGATTGAGTTCGGCCTATCACCCTTAAACCGATGAACAAACAGAAAGGACAACTCAGACCTTTGAGGATTTATTGAGAGCGTGTGTGTTGGATGAACGAGGAAGTTGGGATAATATGTTGCCTCTCGTTGAGTTCACCTATAACAACAACTATCATGCGAGCATTGGGATGACACCATACGATGCTCTATATGGGCATAAGTGCCAAACTCCTTTGTGTTGGTATCAGGATGGTGAGAACCTAATTGTGGGGCCAGAATTGGTACAACAGACCACAGATAAAGGTCGTCTGATCCAAGAAAGGATGAAGACAACACAAAGCAGACAAAAGAGTTATGCCGATCAACGGAGGAAACCGCTGGAGTTTCCAGAGGGTGAACATGTATTTTTGAGAGTGACACATACTACTGGAGTTGGTAGGGCACTGAAGTCTAAGAAGCTCACTCTTAAATTCATTGGCCCATTTCAAATCCTCCGATGTGTAGGTCTCGTAGCTTACCAGGTTGCCTGGCCTCCGAGTCTGGCCAAACTGCACAACGTATTCCATGTGTCACAATTGAGGAAGTTAATGGCTGATCCTTCCCATATTATCACGCCAGATGATATCTAGTTGAGGGAGAACCTTTCCTTTGTAATTCCAAGGTGAGGAGATCGCCTTGGTCAAGGTGATTTGGGACCAAACAACTGGAGATGCAACTTGGGAATTAGAGGAAAAGATGAGATAGCTCTACCCTAACCTTTTCATTTCTAACTAGTTTCGAGGACGAAACTATTTTTAAGGGGGTTAGTATTGTAACATCCTTTAAATTTATTATTTAAAATAATTGGAACCTATCAATATTATTCAATATTAAATTATGTGTGATAATTATTTGCCTTGTTCGACTTATTGTAGTTGATATAGTTATTAGTAAGAATTATTTAATCAATGGGAGAGTTTAAATATATATATTTATACAGATATATATTATATGTAGATGTGTTTTTTTAGTGCAAGAAGAATTTGGGCTAAGGGTTTGAGGCTTGGTGTGACCCAACCCACTTGAATGAGTAGAAATTTGGACTATGTGTTTGTGGCTTGGTTTTTATGATCAAGGTTAACAAAAAAAAAATAGTGACATTTTATCCCTCTTATTCTTCATTTAGGCCCAACATTATCTAACCAACAATTTCCACTTTAAATTTTCCCTAAGTCCACAATTTCTGTATACTCACTAATAATAATAAATAAAAAGGAATACCGAAATCCTAGCCACCACCACTTTCACACCTCCTTTTCTTTGTGTATCCAAAGCTTGGAACTTCTTTTCCTTGTGAACAACTTCGTGGGGCTTAAAGCTTAGTACTAGGAAGAAAATTGGCCAAGGTAAGGGCTTTTCCCCACACAAATTATAGTTAGGCCGTTGGTTAGATGACATGAAATAAATAATCGTGATTACTTATATTTTAAAAGGAATAGATGTAGACTAATGGATTAAAATAATAAAACCCCAATTTTTGTTGAGATTGAATTGTAATATATGACTTCTATGGAGTAAAGTATGAAATTTTATGCTATGTGTGATAAAATTGTAGTTTTATGATGAATATGAAATAAAGTTTGAATTTTTACCTTATATGTGATAAAGTTTTAACTTTTATTATGTCTCCAAAGTTTGAATTTTCTTGTTATATATGTTAAAGAGTTAATTTTGATGGCCTATATGATATGAAGTTTCTATTTTTATGTGTATGTGGTGAAAGTCATAATTTTTATGATTATTTGTCTATGAATATGTGATACTCATGATAAGGATGTGTGGTATGTGCTCTTAGTGATATGTGAATAAGGTGATGATTTTAAAAAGTGATTTTGAATGCATATGACATGATTCTTAGCGGGCTGTGTGGGAATATATATCTCTTTGATACTATATCATCATGTCATGGCATATGCATCTTCGTGGGAGTTGCCTTCGTGGTAGGTTTGTTTTCCCCATTGGTATGGGTGATCTTTTTGTGTGAAAGTTGCCTTAGTGGCAGGTTTATATCCAGATCATATAGTTTCAGGAGCATGCATTATGCATATGTTTTAATATACAATTTAACGGTTTGCACATTTTTTTCTTTTAAATTGGAAGTTTTTGCTTTTATATGTTTTTGTGTTATTCTTCTATATGTTTAGCTTTGGTTTGACGTGGATGATGGAAAAAAAAATGACCCTTACAACAACATTTTAGGTACTAATGAGTTCGAGGAGATTCAAGAGTAGTTAATGAGTATTGACGTGTGGCGAACGTGGGGTAAACATGGGTTTTTTTTTCAAGACAATTTTGTAATTATAGAATTGCCCAATATTTCTAAGTTCTTTTTAATATTTTGTCACAAACTTTTAAAATGTACTAGAATTCTAGAAATACGGAAGTGGTTCCCTTCCGTTAGGAATAATTGCCTTTACTTTGTTGGGCGTTACATCAGCTCGCCTTTTTTGTAACATCCCGACCCTTAAGGGGGGGCGAGAAGGTCGTGACTAACATTGTCGATAACGGTAAGGGTCGGGATGTTACAGCTCTGACTCAGTTTCCTTTGAGAATGCAAGCAACACTCTAGCTCAGTTACCTTTGATAATGCAAGCAATGCTCTAGCTCAGTTGACTCTAGAAATGCGATATATGTTTTGTTTTAGTTGCCTCTAATAAATGTAGTTATGATTTGCTTCGTCTACCTCTGATGACTATGATCTACATTTGTTCCTCTGCCTCTTAAGAAAGTCAATGCTTTGAAGAAGTCAACGCTATGATGAGAGTCAATATTCTGATCAAATTCAATGATCTGATGATAGCCAATGCTTAGAAGAAGACAAAGCTTAAACATCCTCTGATAATCACCGTGAATTTGTTTTGTGTGATGGTCTATGAAACATGCTCTATTTACCATATCCTTTGATTCCTCTATTTCTATACAAGATACGCTAAATTTCTTTAGGGATTCTTTTCTAACATGATTTCAATGGAAAGTCTATCTCCAAAGATGTGATACAGAAATTCATGAAATACTGACTGATTTTCTGCAATCAGTACAAATGCCAGAAACCATAAAGACCTCTAATGGTCATATTCTCAAAGAAAACTTCTTCCCTGTATTTAAGAAGAAATCTTCCAATCAATAATGAGTTAGAGAGATAGAGAATGAAAAAGGCAATATGTTAAGAAGAAATTTCTAAAAAGCCAAGAACACATAGAGAATGAAAAAGGCAATATGTTAAGAATGAAAATCCTCTCAATAGAGAGTTATTATAATTGATGTAAATCAGTCAAAGTGTTTTCATACCCCTAAACTAATATATGACTGATATGTAACATTCTCTCAATGAGAGTTAGAATCCTAGAAACATACTTTGTGTCAATTCAGACACAAACTATAACTGATGTAAATCAGCTCGATAGTGGCAACAACCTTGTCACCCCTAAGAGGTACCTAAAAAAGGTATAACGACATTCATGAACCTCAATGGCAGTTTTCCAGAATATTGAAGAAGGATTCTAACGATGAAATCGTGGAGAGGCTAGAGAAAAATTCTCAAAGCCTGAAAAGGCAGAGTAAACAATACTTGTATAGCCTAGAGAGGCTAGAGAAAAATACTTAAAGCTTGAAGAGGCAGAGTAAAGAATACTTGTACATTCTGGAGAGTTTAGAGAAAAACACTCAAAGCTTGAAGAGGCAGAGTAAAGAATACTTGTATGCTAGTGCAAAGTAATGGAAAAATTATAATGCATTTCAACAATGAAACTAACCAATTAGGGAGAAATTTCCCAAAAAAAAAATTCAATGATCCATGATATATGTTCAAATGTGCAGGCAACCCTTCAGAAGAATTGGTCGATAGTGCAACCTCCCTCCCAACAACACAAAATGTGAAAAGGTAGAGTAAAGAATACTTGCATGCCATTAATTAAAATAGTGGATTAATTACTCGACTGTACTGAGGCAAAATCTCTCTGTAAAGGGAGGACTAGATGTAGTAACTGTTGTGTTGTGAACTAGTATAAAAATATATGTGTTTTACTCTCTTTGTTTCCCTTATTTTAGTTCTTTATGATTTAACCTTATTCTTACTAAACCTGATTTATAAGAATAAGTTGAATGTTTTATGCAAAGCAATCAAAGTATCTTTTTAAAATGGCATAACACAGTTCAAACCCCATTTCTTGTGTTCTCGAGTATTTTCGGGTATTTTAATATGTGGGATGAGCATAGGAAACTAAAATGGTGTTAATGGATCAACAACTAGGGGTTCTAGATGAACACCACTAGAAGGAGATATGGCATCCCTTTATGAGACTGCTGATGTGGCTGTTAGGAGCTTTCTGGATCGATTGCTCTTGGCTTACTGAAGCTGCAAGATCCATGAATAAAGGATCTCAGCTATTTGTATGAAAGCTATAAAGTTTTGTAAAGCCAACTGCATTTCATGATCCTTGTTGCCCCTGATCCAGTTGATGACAAAACATATGACCTTATTCCACTAGTTTGAAACATCATTAGGGTCCAAACTTTGAGCATTCTTATTTCGGCTTAAGGTGATTTTGGAAATAAGGGAGGTAAGGAATGTGTCGAGGTCTGGGAAACAAGAGGGAATGGATTGTGTGAAGGGAATGAGGTCTAGAGGGATGGTGAAAGTGGCTGGTTCAAAGGGAAAAGGTGTGGAGGGAGGTGCAAAGTATATGCTTGATGATGTATCATAGACTAAGTCAACCAGGACTTGAGTTGTTGCTTCAACTTCTTAGGGAGGGGGATTCACAAGGCTTGGTGAGGTGGGGTCAGGGACAAGGGTGGAAGAGGTAGGTGTTTGAGTTGGAGCGTTTGGCTTAAGAGGGAGATGACGAGTTTTGTAATGAAGGGATGCAAAAAGTTCAGCCATTGTAGCCTCAAACATCTCATATGAGGTGTTAAAGTCATAGGTGGTAGGGGTAACAGGTGCATGGTTGGAGGAAGGGCTAAGTATGTTTGTATGTTGGGGAGAGGGTATGGGAGGTTGTGATTCAGGATAGGAGTTAGGAATAAGAGAGGTGATGTTTCTTCATTGGCGTTGGTTTCTTCTTCCTCATCCCCTTTCAATCCTCATAGTCTGGACAACTATTTTCCTCTTCTTCTAAAACACTTATGTAGCCTTAGGTTGAAGTAGACAAACCGGAGCCACATCTTGGCCAGTCTGAAACATCCGTAGATACTCCAAGAGAAATTCCTTGTTATCTTTTGCAAATTGGGAGCATATGAGTCGTCAAACTCAAAAGGAGTGGCCTGATAGCCACTAGCTTGACCTGATGACCTTCAGGCGTCACCACTAGGTCGAATATAGTTCTTAGTAGATATCAATCTCATCTTGATGATGTTGGAGATGTTGAACATGAGAGCAGAGGAAGATACCCAATGTTCTTCCTGAATGGTTCCTCCAACTTCCTCTAAAGCTTGGATGCGAGAAGTACGCATAAGTACACGGTGATCAGTCTAGCATAGGGGATAAACCTTATCTTCCCTGTCCTAGAGTTGATGACACATGACCTCATGTGTTTCAAGATGATGTGGGGAATGTTCATCCCAATCCTTTGAGAGATGTTCCACATTAAACCTTTGTGGTCTTTGCTAATGTGATCCACCGAACCACATTTGGGCACCACACACGCCAATCAAAATTTGAAAGAACTATGTACTTAGTTTTAAGATGTACAGACTTAGAGTTGCCCTTGAGATCTTTGAACAACTCTTTGTTGATTCTGAAGGAGCACACCTTAGACTCATACCATTCTCAATCAGCATGCCTTAATCTGGGCATCAGGTGATGGTAACAAGGGATTTGTGAGTGATTTTGATAGGGATCCCCAACATGGTGCTTGATACTTTATCGTTTGAGTTTGCGGCGAACCTCCAAAACTCTTTAACTAGAACGTCCAGAGCGACTTCTTCTTCTTGGTTAAAATATTCAGATTAACCTACTCCAGCAAAGTCCTCAATAAAATCAAATTCATTTGAAGCTAGGGTTGTGAAGTCAACCTTTAGTTCATGCAGAATCGATCCAGATTGCATTGCAAGGTAGGAACATGGGGAAACATTTTTGGTTGAGGGGTTTGAGGAAAAACTTGAAGCCATTGAAACAAGATAGATTCAGAGATATTTGAGGGAAGCTCGAAGGTTTGAAAGAGAGAAAGTGTGGGAGTTGTGAGTTATAAATGGGTTTTATAAAAAAAAAATTGAGTTTCAAACCCTATTACTAGCGCACACACGTGAGTAACACCTATCAGAGTATCACAACTTACGAGGAAAACTGCTCATATTTAAAAATTAATTGAATTTAGATTGACTAGAGGAACAGATAAATTCAATGTCATTATAGGTAAAGCATATATACATTTAACCATTCACTATGTTTTACCAAAGGCAAACATACAGAGGATTCAAAATCATTCTTTTATAAACATAATATTTAGATGTTTCTTTATAAAACTAAATATGTCTTTATCAAGGGGTTTTGTGAAAATATCAGCCCACTGATGATCAATGTCAACAAATTTAACATCTAAAATACTCTTCTGGACATAATCCTTTATGAAATGATGTTTAATCTTTATATGTTTTTCTCTTGAATGGAAAATAGGGTTTTCGGTTAAACATATAGCTGAATTAATTTAGAAATCTTTTAATTGATGTTTCATCCACAACAGCTGAGTGCTGCCACTAGTTGCAGAGATATACTCTACTTCTGTTATAAACAGAGCAATAGTCCCTTGTCTATTGTTGAACTATGAGATTAGATTCTTACAGAGGAATATACAATTTCCATTAGTGTTATTCCTTTGTAGCTTGTCTCCCGCACAGTCAGCATCACTGAAACCTACTAACTTGTACTCAGAGGATTGCTTATAACACAAACCAAGGTTAGTAGTGCCTTTCAAATATCTAAAGATCTTCTTAACAACTTTTAAGTTGGATTCTTTAGGGCCAAACTGAAATTTGGCGCACACACACACTAAACAGGTTATAAGGTCTAGAGGTAGTTAAGTAAAGAAGAGAACCTATCATTCCTCTATATACCTTTTGATCTACCTTTTCTCCTAACTCATCTTTGTCAAGAGAGCAAGTTGGATGCATAGGTGTCGACATTGTTTTATAGTCATCAATTTTAAACTTCTTAAGCAGTTCTCGGGTGTATTTGGTCTGGTTAATAAGTACATCCTCTAGATTTTGATGAATTTGAATTCCTAGACAAAATTTAAATTCATTTTCTTGGATGATTTATAAATAAAGTAGTTTCAACCTGACCTCTTTGAAAATCATTTTCTAAAAAGAGGTTACTTAGTCTGTCATACCAAGCTCTTGAAGACATGGTTCGAAAATTCATTATCCCCAAATCTAGGAGGTTGTTTGACATACACTTCTTAATTTATGTACTTTTCACATCCATTTGATATAGAGTGATTTTATTAAATAAAACAAAAGAAGATAAAGTCTGATAGCTTCTAACCTTGCCATAGGGGCGAAAGTTTCAGTGCAATCAATACCTTCCTGCTAACTGTATCGTTGGGCTACAAGTTTGGCTTTGTTTCTAACCACTTCAAATTTCTCATTGAGTTTGTTTCTGAAAACCCACTTGGTTCCAATTGGCTTCTTTTCTTTGTGTTTAGGGACTACATCCCATATGTCATTACTTTTGAATTGATTCAACTCTTCTTGCATAACTAGTATCCATCCATTATCTAATAGTGCTTCCTTTTTGGATGTAGGTTCAATTTCAAATAGTAGTCCAAACATAAATGTCTCCTAAAGAGCAATTCTGGTTTTTAAGGGATCATTTGTGTTTCCTTTGTCAGAATTAGAAACAAGGTTAGAAACAAAAGTGAAAGAAGACGTTATGAAACACAAGTTAGGTTGTTGAATCGCCAAAATAGACTATGTAAAACTCGAGATATGACCGCAGGTTACTAATCACGAAAAATGGTAAAATTTGTAAAATAGACTATGTTCTCATCATTCCCTCCTTCTTGAACTGAATTTGCCCTCCAATTGTAATCTTCTTCAGCTGCATCATAAGGAGACAAATCAGGCACATTAAAAGTAGGACTAACACCACACTCACCGGGAAGATCTATTTTGTAGGTATTATCATTAATTTTGAACAGCACTTGAAAAGATCCATCTCCCCTTGGTTGAAGCTTAGATTTTCTTTGAGAAGGAATTATTTCCTTCCTTAAAAGAACCCAAACCCAATCACCTGGTTCAAACACAACCTTTTGTCTTCCTTTATTAGCTTGTCGAGCATAGCTATCAACTTTCTTTTCAATTTGCGCCTTTACCTTCTCATGTAATTTTCGAACATATTCAGCCTTTGCGTTCCCATCCTTATGAATTAGAATAGAACTACTTGGCAAAGACATTAAATCAAGAGGAGTGAGAGGGTTAAAACCATAAACAATTTCAAAGGGAGAATAATGAGTAGTGGTATGAACAACCCTATTATATGCAAACTCAACGTGGGGCAAAGATTCTTCCCATGTCTTAATATTCTTTTGGATTATAGCCCTTAGAAGAGAAGAAAGAGTTCAATTCACTACCTCAGTTTGGCCATCAGTTTGTGGGTGGCAAGTAGTGGAAAAAAGAAGTTTAGTTCCAAGCTTACCCCAAAGTGTCCTCCAAAAGTGACTAATCAATTTAGCGTCTCGATCACTCACAATGCTTTTAGGTAAACCATGAAGTCTAACTACTTCTTTAAAGAACAACTCCGCCACGTGACAAGCATCATCCACTTTTCTGCAAGGTATGAAGTGGGCCATCTTAGAGAATCTGTCCACCACCACAAAAATTGAATTTTTTCCACTTTTAGACCGAGGAAGACCTAAAACAAAATCCATAGAAATATCAATCCAAGGAGAGTTAGGTATTGGTAAAGGAGTATACAAACCATGAGGCATAACTTTAGACTTAGATTTCTTACAAACAATGCATCTTTCACACAATTTGTGTACATCACGTTTTATTTGTGGCCAATAAAAATGTTCATGCAGCATGCCTAAAGTCTTTTGCACTCCAAAATGGCCAATTAATCCCCCCTTCATGTGTTTTCTTCACAAGTAAATCCCTAATGGAAATTTTCGGCACACATAACCTCTTTTTTTTGAACAAATAGTCATGATGCTTAAAATACCCATTTTGGGCAGCATGCACACAAGATTTATATATTTGAGAAAATTTGGGATCATGCTCATACAATTCCTTAATTACCTAAAAACCAATAAACTTAGTTTCAAGAGTAAAGAACAAAATATACCTTCTTGAAAGTGCATCAGCAACAACATTTGACTCTTTTACCAAAATTACTCAAGAAATTCAACCCACTTGGCATGTCTCTTGTTGAGCTTACCTTGGCTCTTTAAATACTTCAAAGATTCGTGATCACTATGTATTAAAAATTCCTTTGGTAAAAAGTAGTGATGCCATGTTTGTAATGCTCTAACTAATGCATACAACTCTTTATCATATGTAGGATAATAAGAACAACACCATGACTAACCATTCGTACAAGCCATATTTTGTTTTAAAAGCTGTTTTCCATTCATCTCCTTCTCTAATCCTAATTTGATGATACACACATTTAAGATTAATTTTGGAAAACACACAAGCACCATGCAGTTCATCCAACAAATCATCTAGTCTAGGGATGGGATGTCAATACTTTATCGTGATATTATTGATGGCTTTATAAACTTTGGGTCATAATTGAGTTTTAATGCAATTATTTGCGTATTGATCCTTGCTTGTTATGCTGGTCGTAACTTGAACTCTGGATATCATATTGACGCATGCGTGTAGGCATTGGAAAACTAAGAGTAAGAGTTAAAACTTTTATGTTGGAGCAAAAGCCCATATCGGAACATTACTTGGTCTAAATAATATTTAGTATCGGGCCACTTGTTTTTCTCCCTAGAGCTTTTTGAGCCCAAAACGAGTACTATATGTTTTGGTTTTTTTTAGTAAGTGGGTTTGGTTTTTGTTAGATACTCAAATTCAATATAGAGTTTTCTGATTTTGAGCAAAAAGGAGAACAATAGCCTTTCTTGGAAGATTTTTGATGGAAGGCTAAATTCTAGGATTAACCCACTGTTTCAGGATTTCATCAAGACCTTGAGGTTTTTTTTATAATGTTAATTTCACGTTGATGATTCTATTCCTTTTCTTGACTGTATTATTTTCTAATTGCTTAATTTGAATTTCAATAGAGTTGATAATTTGATTTGACAGAATTCAGTTTCTAAATTAATTAATGGTAGTTTTTCAACATTTGATCCTTAACTATAATATATCGATTATTGTGATGCTTAATCCAATCAAAGAAACATAATGTACATAGGGTTGATTACACTTGTTTGTTCAATTCTATAGTCAAACAGGAATTGAGTCACAATTTAGAAAACGAATCCATTGATAGAATTTGTGATAGGTCTGAAACTCTCGACGCAGTGAATTAATCATTCCAGCATATGTGATTGTAATTCGTTTTCTTAATCTGTCTGAATCTAAATTCAAACCCCCCCTCTTTGTTTTTTTATTGATTCTAAATTCGGTTAATATTGTCAAGAGTCCTTGCGACACAACTTGAGTTGTTTCCCTAAGCTACGTTTTTATTACTCGTATTTCACCTGTGAGCGATAGCGGATCCTCAGGTCTTGGAACATAGACTTATCTCTCGTCATGTGGATTGAGCATCCACTATCTAGGTACCATGATTGGTGTTTTAAATTTTGTTGCAAAGGACATCTGCAAGATAAATTATTATATTGTTAGGTACCCAAATTTTTTTGGGTCCTGGTTTGTTAGTTCTAAAAGGTTTCTTGTCTTTCCATGTTTTTTTGCATAGGACAAGTTCTTTTAATGTGACCTTTACTTAAGCAATATACGATAGCAGTACCAAGTAAGTTAACTTCAGGAGTTTCCTCTGTTTCTTCAAAACCAATACCACGTTTATTTTTATGCTAACACCATAGATCATTAAGGATTGTTTGAGTTTACAAGAGAAAGATTTGAAACATATTTTCCAAACCCACACACAATTTCAGTCAAAAGAGAAGGAGTGAAGTATAGATTTTTCTTACAATTTCGATATACAAAGAGTTTCCTTAAGTTTCCCTCTTCATTTCTCCTCTTAGAAGTTTCTCTAAAATCTTACTCTAAGTCTCCCAAAATCTAAGCTTTTCTCAAGATTAAATATGGCACCAACACATTTGTTTCTACCTCTCAAAAATGAAGAAGAAAGAAAACAAAATGTGTATAGAGAAAGAGGGTTCACGATCGGGTCTTTAAAATAAGGAAGGTAGTGTTTGTTTTTTGTTTCCATTCCCATCTCTTAAATTACCAAAAACTCCTTTATTTAAAAATGTTAATATTATAATAAAAATATCTAGGTAGTAAAACATCTCACTCACTTTATGTCCCATTACTCACTTCCGTTGTGCCACTATGATTTGATTGACTCTAGAAATGCATGCAACACTATGGCTCAGTTGCCTCTGGTAATGCAAGCAGCGTTTTGGCTCAATTTCCTTTGGAAATGCAAGCAATGCTCTAACTCTGTTGCCTCTTGTAATGCAAGCAACGCTCTAACTCTATTGCCTCTGGTAATGCAAGCAACGGTCTAGCTCAATTGCCTCTAGTAATGCAAGCAACGCTCTTGTTCAGTTTCCTCTGGAAATGCAAGCAACGCTCTGATTCGTCTGCCTACAATGACTATAATATGCATCTGATCATCTTTCTCTAATGAATGCAGCTATGCTTTAATTCGTCTTCCTCCGAAGACTACAATCTACATTTGATTTTTTGCCTCTTTTAATGCAGTTATGCTCAGATTCTTCTACCTCTGATGACTACAATTTACAACTTATCATTTTGCTTTGATAAATATAGCTATGCTCTGATTCGCCTGCATCTGATGACTACAATCGACATCCGATTGTCTACCTCTGAAGAAAGTAAACGCTCTGAAAAAAACTGTAACACCCATTATTTCAATTAATTAATTTAAAACCCTTAGCTTTATTTATTTATTCTATTTAATTAATTTAGTGTGACAATAATAAGATAATTATTCCTTGGATGTTTAATTATGTGATGAAGTATTTTTATATTAATTAATTAATTGTGGAGTTTTAATTATTAACTAATTAAAACTCGTAGGAGTATTTGTTTTAGAGTGAACAATGACCAAGTCCATTTTGACTAAGTCAAAATTGAATCACCCACACTACTACTCTTGATAACTCAATTTTATTTTAATAGCATCTAGTTTATAGAACCGTGCGTTTTCTTCCTTGCTTTCAAGGAGACCGTTAATCATATGTAATTGACAAGTCACCATCCCACATTCATGTTCCACACCCCTTCTTGTTAGTAATAATTTTATGAACAAATGTGTAGCAAGCAAGAATAAGTACACGAATGCCAATTAATTCCTAACGGTTGGTCATTGAATGAATTATTCCAATTAAATTCTTCATTCATGTGTGCAATTAACCTTAATGAAGAGAATTATTCCTTTTCTCTAATCAGCTCCACACCTTCTATATTATTCTTATACACCTCTCCCTCATTGAATACAATTTAACTTGCAATAGAGCAGAAAAGAGGTCTTAATCAACCACACCCCACACGACGTTCCTAACCTTATATTTTGTTTATTTCAAATATTTTTAAGGCACTCAAACAACCATCCACACATTCCCTCTCATTCTTGTGGAAGTTCTAAGCTTTCGTTCTTTCAACCTTGTGAGATTTTTCGAGGGTTATATAGTGTTACTTGGAAGGAAAGCGCTCATGGTAAGGGTTTTTCCCCATGTAAGGTTAGGCTAGATATTAAACTAATAGTTTGTAAGATATTGATATGATGTCTTGATGTCTTAAAAGAAAAATGTTGATTTTATGTTTTCCTTAAAGAATTTAACTATAATGTTATGTTTTTTATGAGTAATATCTTTGCCTTAATTATAAAATTTCGATTTTTATTATTATAACATGAGTAATATGCTTGTTGTCATATATTTGACGTAAAGTTGCAATTTTTGTGTTGTGTAGGTGCACATAATTATAAAGTTATGATTTTTATTATGATCTCATGAGTAATATGTTTGTTAGGATGTTTTTAATTTAAATTTTCGATTTTTGTGCTATTTCATTTCAAAGTTTTGATTTTTATGAATACTATATGAGTCTTGGAGGAATTGATGAAAAGTTTTAATTTTTAAGTTGATTTTTGTGATGTGTTTAGTGGTAAACCTTGATTTGTATGCCTAAATGACTAATAATGGGAGAAATTTTATAGTAGAAGAAATAAAGCTTATATTTGTATGTGTTTTTCGTTATTTGAGTTTTGATGTCTATCAATAACACGTCGCTAGTCCAATTTTATAGTTTATAAAATGAAAGTTATGACTCTAAGACATTTATTCACGTGTTTGTGTGTTATATATTTGGGATAACAAAATTACTGATTCTTGATTGTAAGCATCCATGAGAATAAGACCTTGATGTCATATGTGATTTAAATTTAACCTTGAATGTTTTATCTTTGTGGTTGCCTAAGTGGCTGGGGATTTTTGTTTTAAATATTGTTATCTTTGTGGTTGCCTATGTGGTTGGTCATTTGTGTGTTGGACATTGTTCTCTTTGTGATTATCTTAATGGATGGTGACATGTAACTTTTGAGCATCATTATCATTCATTGACATATCATATGCATCTTTGTGGACGCTTGTGTGGCTGGTTTGATTTTCCCCATTGGTATGAGTGACTTCTGTGTGGACACCTGTGTGGCTGGTTATATCCGGATCATATACTTTTAGGAGCATGCATAACTTGCATACATTTTATTGTTATTTTTATTTTGATGTAATTATTTGCTCTAAGGTGAGTTGCTACTTGATTTATTTAGATGCATTTTATGACTTTTGATACATCTTTGTGAATTATTAAAGAATCAATTTCTTTTAATCTTTTATTAGGAAAAGATTTTATATTCATATTTTATGGTTGTTAACTTACTATTTGGTTTAATTTTGTCGTGGGATGAACTGTGTAAGACCCTTAATTTTTAAATTCTAATTTATACAATTTTATGGTATTTTGTGTTAAATTGCTTAGGCATTTAGCCCATTTTATTTTATTTTGTGAATTAAGTACCAAAAACATATTTTATTAGAGTTAATAATATGTTTAATATATATATATATATACATATATATATGTATATTTTGAGACCCGATTAAAATTTATTTGTCGAAGAATAATTTAATTATGTCACGAAGAGTTTAATACCGGACAGTTTTTTAAAAAATATCACGTATTGCTGAAAAATTCATTTGTCAATTGAGTTACGACGAGAGTAGATATTTTTTATTAAAGTAGATTGAGAAGTGAGTGATGTGATGAGTGTAATGATAATTTTATAATATATCTATATATTTAGATATTTGTTTGATTGGTTGTAATTATATATATATATATATGAAACCAAGAAAAGGAAGCATTTTTTTCCCTTCAGCCTCGTCCTCCACCTTTCTTTTTTTCTTTCTCTGTTTCAAAAAAAAGTTTGTGTTGGTGAGAAACAAAAACACAAACCTCCATTTTTCTTCTAGATCTAAGTTTCGGTTCAACAAGTGTCAGGAGGGAAAGTTGCTCCTCTCTACACTACGGTGCTTGGGAGCTGATTTATTTGAGGTGTCGGCACGAGCGAGATTTTCGCCGTGTTTGATCGCGGTAGTGAAAACGGTTGTAAAAGGTATAACCAAGGTAAGGGCTCCTTCCAAATTTTTAGTTTGCATATAGGGATCCTATATGTGTGATAGATGTGTGAATTTGTGGTGATTAAGTTTAATGTGATTATGTATTCATAACTCATAATATGTGTGTTATGAATTTTATTGAGGAAAATCTGTCTTGAGTGTACTCTATGATAAGTATGAAAAATTATTAGTGTTAAATGAGTATTAAAAAGGGAGTCTTTTAATAGCTGCATTTACATAATGATTGTAGTGAAAAGAGTCAGAGTATGCTCATGCATTTCATAGCTAGTGGTGACAGTGATGGGCCACAATGTCAATGGTGACTGTGATGGGCCACAGTGTTAGTGGTGACCGTGATGAGCCACAATGTTAAGTGGTGACCGTGATGGGCCACGGGATGGTTCCATGAGTTGATTGGTCCATCTTATCCTTACGAGGATTTAAGTGTCGTGTAGGTATGTGATAGACTACACTCTAGTAAATCATGTTGATCTGTGATGGGTGGCACCTCGGTAATTAGTATTGGTGTGTGATAGGCGGTACAATTATGATTTACGCCCCTCGAGGAGGGTTTTATTTTGGAAATTCCGGAATCATGCACATTGGCATATACGCATTGCATTAGGGTGCTTGGCACGCTAGTCATGTTTGTTACAATATGATGATTGTATATACATACTCTGTCATTGTTTGTTATTATGTCGTAATTGCTAACGGTTATTGCTTATATTTATATGGTAAGTGTTAAAATGACTCAGAACCATTTCAAAACTGAAAACCTGCATTATTTTGTAGGTGTATTTAGCTACATCATGTTGTATTCGAATACATATGTTCAGTTTTTGCTACTGACTTGTCCTATCGTATTCGGCTACATCCTGTCGTATTCGAATACAAATTTTCAGTTTTTGCTACTGACTTGTCCTGTCGTATTCGGCTACATCCTGTCGTATTCGAATACAAATGTTCAGGCACTCAAACAACCATCCACACATTCCCTCTCATTCTTGTGGAAGTTCTAAGCTTTCGTTCTTTCAGCCTTGTGAGATTTTTCGGGGGCTATAGAGTGTTACTTGGAAGGAAAGCGCACACGGTAAGGGCTTTTCCCCATGTAAGGTTAGGCTAGATATTAAATTAATAGTTTGTAAGATATTTATATGATGTCTTAAAAGAAAAATGTTGATTTTATGTTTTCCTTAAAGAATTTAACTATAATGTTTTTTTTTTCATGAGTAATATGTTTGCCTTAATAAACATAATTATAAAATTTTGATTTTTATTATTATAACATGAGTAATATGCATGTTGTCATATATTCGATGTAAAGTTGTGATTTTTGTGTTGTCTAGGTGTACTTAATTATAAAGTTATGATTTTTATTATGATCTCATGAGTAATATATGAGTCTTGGGGGAATTGATGAAAAGTTTTAATTTTTAATTGTGATAACATGATTAAGTTGATTTTTGTGATGTGTTTAGTGGTAAACCTTGATTTGTATGCCTAAATGACTAATAATGGGAGAAATTTTATAGTAGAAGAAATAAAGTTTATATTTGTATGTGTTCTTCGTTATTTGAGTTTTGATGTCTATCAATAACACGTCGCTAATCCAATTTTATAGTATATAAAATGAAAGTTGGGACTCTAAGACATTTATTCACGTGTTTGTGTGTTATATATTTGGGATAGCAAAATTACTGATTCTTGATTGTAAGCATCCATGAGAATAAAACATTGATGTCAATGTGATTTAAATTTAACCTTGAATGTTTTATCTCTGTTGTTGCCTAAGTGGCTGGTGATTTTTGTTTTCAATATTGTTATCTTTGTGGTTGCCTAAGTGGCTTGTGATTTGTGTTTTAAATATTGTTATCTTTGTGGTTGCCTAAATGACTGGTCATTTGTGTGTTGGACATTGTTCTCTTTGTGATTATCTAAGTGGATGGTGACATGTACCTTTTGAGCATCATTATCATTCAAGGACATATCATATGCTTCTTTGTGGACGCCTGTGTGGCAGGTCATATGCGGATCATATACTTTTAGGAGCATGCGTAACTTGCATATATTTTATTGTTATTTTCATTTTTGATCTAATTATTTTCTCTAAGGAGCATGTGTAACTTGATTTATTTAGATGCATTTTATGACTTTTGATTCATCTTTGTGAATTATTAAAGAATCAAATTCTTCAAATCTTTTATTCCAAAAAGATTTTATATTCATATTTTATGGCTGTTAACTTACTATTTGGCTTAATTTTTTCGTGGGATGAACTGACCCCTTTCACCAACATTTAGGTACTAATGATATCAAAGAGTTGCATGAATGATGCTTGCTTGCTGCACACGCGTGGGAGAAAGGGGATTTTGACTTAAACATAATGTTTGTAATGATAAAATCGAAGTGGTACTTTTCTAAAGTTTATTTACTTTTCATCGTCATTTTTTAAATAGAAATGCAGAGGTGAGGTTCCTTCCGCTAGGAAAAATTTGAATCAGTCAACCTTGTTTTTATTTCACTTAAAGAGAATTTACTCTATTTTTGGACGTAAGTGAATATTTTCCTAACAATTAGCAAATTATCCTTGCAAGAAAAAAGTATATAATAGTGATATCTCGTAAATCGCATTGTGTTCCTTTACAAAAATAATATTAATGTATTTTTTAGCGAAATTTTTCTTTAACACAAGATGTACTACTCCTAAGAAAAAAAATTATTGTCGTTTTTAAAAGAAAACAAATATCTTTATGTAATGTCTTGGATCAAAATCTGGGGCGTTACAAAAACGAAGCTATACGCATCCTCTAATAATCACCCTAAATCTTATTTTTCTAGAGATCTATAAGACATGCTCTTATCACCGTATCCTATGCTCCTTCTGTTTCGATACAAGATATGCTGGGTGATTACAGGGATTTGTTTCTTGCATGTTTTTAATGGCAAATCTATCTCCAAAGATTTGATAAGGAAATTCATGATATACAGGTTGATTTTGTACTAATGGGTATTATATTAGCTACATCCAGTCCCTTCAAACTGAAAGATTTCATAATTCACAAACTAAATCACACGTCCAAAAAACACCTACTAGTCAATCAGACTATGTTCAAGTCTTCAAAACCTTCTAGCTTAGTCAGTCAAGCTATTGAGGGATGCAACCACTACTGAGTTGGGTAATAGATAGAATAAGTTTAAGGGCTTTCTAAATAACTCTCACAAGAGGGTGTTTACACTGTTGTACTCTCAAAAAATATTTCTTAGCACATAGACAAAATAAAAGATTAAGAGCAAGAGTGTAGACATGGTTGTATTGCTTATTGTAGTATGTTGTTGTGAACTTTAGGGTTTGTGGTTGTTGTCTTGATTGCAAGAAATCGGTATGTATCATGAAGTTTCGTATCAAATCTTCAAAGATTGATTCACCATTAAAACTTATCTGAAATTATCCTTGTAATTATTTCTGCGTATCTTGATATGGAGATAAAAAAAGAGAAAATGATATCATGAATAGAGTATGTCACATAGATCTTCAAACAAATGACAAATTCGGGGTGTTAAGTAGAGGATGCACAAATCTGTCTTCTTCAGAGAGTTGACTTTTCAGGGTCATTAGAGTCAGACGATCGAATGTTGGACACGAATTATCAGAGGCAGATGATCACTTGCTTGTCACACTTATCAGAGATAGAATAATTAGATTCTTGTTGTAGTCATCAGAGCCAAACTAATCAAAACATTGCTTGCATTAACAAAATCACCAAAGGCGCGTATCACAACATGTTCAGCGGACTCCAAATACCTATTTCAGAGCGGATAAAGTCATTGAAAATATCCGAGGATGCAACATAAAGTCATTGAAAATAAGCCTGATTTGGGAACTGCACACTTAAAAAGAACATTAATGCTTTAAATTGTTCCTAGAAAATAATTTTGTTATCATCAATACAAGTAAGAGCCATCGTTCTTCAGACCAACTTGGTTATAATACCTTAAAGACTACATTATAGGGAAGCTCATATAGAGAGAGGTTCCTTGACGTCCGATAAGGATGACCAAAAGAGTCATACCCTCAAGACTACATTATTGGAAGCTCTCATAGAGATTGTTTCATTGACGTTTGATGAGGATGACAAAAAGAGTCATACCTTCAAGACTATGTTTTAGGGAATCTATTATAATAGTGCTTCCTTGATGTTAGATAAGGATGACCGAAAGAGTCATACCTTCAAGACTAAGTTATAAGGAAGCTTCCATAGAAAGTGCTTCTTTGACGTCTAAAAGGATGACCAAAAGAGTCATACCTTCAAGTAATAATGAAGGAAGTTCGTTTGCCACATGTGCAAGAAAAGGAAACCGTGTGACCATGTGCAAGTGCAAGGAGGACCACACAGCCCAAAAATAAAGGAGCCGCGCGGCGAGGTGCAATGGGAAAAGGTCCGCATGAATCACGTGCAAAAGAGTATGGCCATATGGCCCTGTGCAAGGCATAAATGTCTGTGCGGCACAAATGAAAAAAATGATGGTCATGCGGCCATGTACAACGACGGGAGGTATGTGTGGTCCAGATGCAAAGGAGAGCAACTATGCAGCTATATGCCAAAAAAGTAGGTCTACGCGACCCTAGAAGATAAGAATCGACGAGTATAAATCCAACAAAACATATATAACTAGAGCATTATTTATAACAAGTCAAAAGGGCACATAGGCCACAACAACAAAATGGGCACGCATGCCATCAAAGCAAGCAAAAAGGTATGCATACTGCAATATAGGTTGAGGGGTACATAGGCCATAAACATAGACAAAACAGTAAATAAGAGCATTACTACAAAGTTCACACATGAGATCAAGCTAACAATCAAACACCATCATGAATAACCGCTCAGCTAATCAGTCATTCAGCCATTTCTCCCTTTGAATAAGCTTCCTCATACTAAGTAGGAACAGGGACACTATTCACAATTTGACCATCCTTAATCACTCAGTCAGAGTTTGTACTACTCAAATCCAAATATGAAGGTAAGGTTTGGACCTATCTAATAGAAAAAGAAAATTTGTTGTCAAACTCATCCACATTTCCATTATCAAACTTAAGAATACGAATCTTGGATATATCCAAATCAACTTGCATGGCACCACATGCCTTGATATCTTTCATTTTAGAGGCATCCTCTGCACATTTTCGTTAATGGTACAGAAGAGCTCACTTTGAAAGGATAAGATGAGAAGGCATATTTTGAGACTATTGAAGAGTAAAAATAAATGGAGTGCCCTAATCCTCATCAGGTGGCGGCACACACTTTCTTATCGATACTGCACAACAATATCTCATAGCAATTTTTGCATTATGTAGATGGACAGAGCGAGTCATCTTTTTCATCAGAATCTCGATCTCTCCACATAACAATCCTTGGAATAACACAACAACTTTAATCAAGATGAAAATTAAGCAAATGTATAATGGTCAAGTATAGAAAGGAAAAGAACATGTGATCGAGCATTAGAAGGTGGACAACACGACCATGTGTTGTGGAGGACTGGTCGCATGACCAAGTGCAATAGGGAGATGGATGCACGAC
Source organism: Cicer yamashitae (assembly GCA_037974755.1). NCBI lineage: Eukaryota > Viridiplantae > Streptophyta > Magnoliopsida > Fabales > Fabaceae > Cicer > Cicer yamashitae. Next base: position 42,150,858 of record JBBPBQ010000002.1, read on the forward strand.
CAAAGTGTATGCACATGAATTTGTGGATGATAGACCATGTGCAATAGGGAGAGAACCGTGCAACCACGAGTAGTAGAAGGTGGACTGCGCGGCCATGCACAATACAGAGAGGGATGTGATGGAAGATTGTATGCACCTGGATGTGTGGATGTGCGACCATATGCAGTGGAGGAGCGATCGTGCAACCATGTGCAGTGGAAGAGTGATTATGAGGGCATGTGCAATACAGAGAAGATCACACGACCATGACCAATAGAAGGTGGATCGTTCAGCCATATGCAATAGGGAGAGGGATGCGCAACCAAAGTGTATGCATGAGGATGTATAGATGTGCGACCAGAGTGTATGCATATGGATGTTTGATTGGGCCACCAAGCCATGGCATGCGGACGCACGATCAAGCATAGCCACGTGGGTGGAAGATTTGAAGACTTGTGGACAATTCCACTTAATCAAAACTTAAGGAGATGAAGACTTATGGACTCGTTCACTTAATCAAGACTGGAAGATTTGAAGACTTGTGGACTCGTTGACCCAATCAAACTTGAAGAGCATCAGACTTGTACGCAGATGTGTGACCAAGAAAAGTCACGCTAATGTTCGACAAAACGTAGGCGTGTGGGTGGAAGATTTGAAGACTTGTGGACTCGTCCAATTTATCAAGACCAAAAGATTTAAACACTTGTTGACTCCTCAACCCAATAAGACTAGAAGAGCATTAGTCTTGTACATGGATGCGTGGCTAAGCCAAGGCAAAGTGATGTGTGGCCAAGCAAAGGCACGTGGATATGCGACCAAGCAAAGTTACATGAATGTGCGACCAAGCGTAGGCGCGTGGGTGGAAGATTTGAAGATTTTTGAACTCGTGCACTCAATCAAAACTAGAAGAGCTGAAGACTTGTGGACTCGTCCACTCAATTAGACTAAAAGAATTGAAGAAATGAATGTGGATGAAAGGCCAAGCTAAGGCACGTGGATGTGTGGCCAAGCATAGGCGCATGGGTGGAAGAGTATAAGATTTGTTGAATCGTCCACTCAATTAGACTCAAAAATATGAAGACACAAGATTTGTAGTGTTGAGGACCTGTGGAATCGTCCACTCGGTCATACTTGAATATTTGAAGATCTAATAGTAGTAAGACTTGTGGACTCCTCCCTTTGATCACACTCACATTTTAACATTTGAAGATCCAATGGAAGAATACTTGTGGACTCCTCCATTCAGTCATACTTGAAGTGAAGAATCAAGATGAGAGTTTGAGCAGCAAAGAAAATCGTTTATGCCCTAAAGTGCTTACCGCTTTGTGGACTATGAACTGGATGGAGTATCCAAGACAAAGAGGACAAACACTATCCCAATATTAGAGTGTTTGGATTAGGTTCATTGGACACTAGAGGACACAACCCAACACATAGAATCACGTGACACTCAGCTGAAACAAGTCAACATTGTACGGATGACAGTGTAGTGTGACTGTGCACACATACAGTTGACCAAGTCGAACATCCGTGCACCTAGTCAGTCCTAAGACAGGGTGACACATTCGTTCACCCATACAAATGACCAAGTGGCGCATCCGTGCACCCAATCAGCCTTAAAGCAGGTGGAGCATCGATAAGACTAGAGGTTGGACTAAATGGGCCTAGACCAAGGAGGCCCATTTCCCAAGGAAGATCTACCTATAAAAGGGAAAGAGACAACTAGGGTTAGACATCTTTAGCATATTTGTGAACAATGTATTATTCTCCTATAGAGCACCTTAAACACAATCTTGAGAGCTTCTGGGATTTTTTACTATTGTATTTCTTGTGTTTACATGCGTGGACAATTAGTATAACATCTCGCAATTTTGTACTTTGATAATTCCATGCGAAATTGAATAACCGAAAAAAAAAAATCAAAATCATGCTTGAAACGGGTTATGTTCCTAAATATATCATATTAATCGATTAACATTCAAAATCAATTAATTTTATTTTTTAATAAATTAATTGTTTAGGTTTTTAAACTAATTGATTAATCAATTGTATCAACTCGGAATTCTAATTCAAAAATGAATCTTGTTTGAACCTGGACATTTGTAAAAATATCTAAGCTATCAAATGAGTGATAATGACCACTAAACATGCAGCCGAGCACATGTAACCCTTTTAAGAATTCAAAATATTCTTATTCCTTTATTCACTATTGATCGTGCGTTATCAATAAATTCTTATTCCTCTGATCACTATCTATCCATGCTTTCCTATTGATCGTGCATTATCAACATGCTTGGAAGCTTTAGATGAAAGTAGGGTTCTTTGATCTGTTAGGATGCTTACGTGATCAAATTTTATTAATCAGGTATGAGGACTTATTCTGTAGGGGTTAATCACATTCTTATATACACCATTAGTAGAAATTGAATAATAGTTAGGATTATTTCTTTTTACGCAAATGAAGTTTCAAATTAGTTTATATAACAGAGATGAAAAGAATGGCCAAAAACTAATACATCATAACTGAAATATTCAATTTCTAACGGTCAAAATTGTCATAAAACTTCTAGATTTCAACTCTGCAGGTTCTTTAAGTTCACTCACAGGGGTTGTGAGTCGACTTACATGAATTTTAAAATCAAGATTTTCATATCGATGAAATGTATTTAGTCGATTGCAGTATAGGTGTAACTTAACTTAAAAGATGACCTGGAATGTTGTGAGTCAATTTACAACACGTGTAAATCGATTCAAAATATTTGGACCTCAAAAATGATTTCAGAATATCTAAAAAATATTTTACAAACCTATGAGTTAGTTTACAAAGTTAAAAATCACCTGGGAATAGTTTTTAATACATTTCAAAATGTGTCAACTTGATCATATCATACAACTAGGTTTTTGCATGATTAAATATGTTTACATATTACTTATTTCTGATTCAAATGCATTTGTGAAATGAAAATCAACAAAGACATACATAAACTATCTAATATAGTTAAACGTAGTTTTGACATCTATAAAGACACTAATGGTTTGTTTGTTTTGGCGGTGGAGACTTCACGTTTAACATCTACCGCACAATATAATCGAAGCTACAATTTGTGGGTTTTGGTTTTTCACGCTAAAAAGCCTGTCAATCGCACGGTGGCGATGACCCACCGCTACCAAACAATCACTAAGTCTAATCTAGGAGAGTCTTTCAATTACACATGGAAAAATGCACGAAGCGGTTGCTAGCTGTTACAAAATATATTAAATGTGTCTTAGTGGCAAAGTAACTACTAATTTGTCCCCTCAACTTCAAATCTCGATATTCAATAAATACGTAATGTCAAAATTTGAAGAAAATTTGTTAAGGGACAACTTTAATATATATATATTTAAATAAAATATAAAATGGGAAAAGAAGGCATACATTTGAATGTCACAAAAGAAAGATTGTGACCATAGAAAAATTAAAGGAAGAGTGAAGTTTTGCTCAACAAAGTAAAGAAAACACATCTAGCGCTCGGCAGGTAAACAAAAAGGACAAAGCCATGTCGGAACTAACTATCTGTTGACACCTATTTTTTTTTTCTATCTTTTTGGACTTTTTATGCCCTTAAATTAAATAAAATTAAAAAATATGAATATATATATATAAAAATGAAATAAAAAAATATAAAAATAAATAATTATGGCTATAAACTTTAGACAATCATAAGTACTTTTGTTCTTGTTTGCCTCTACTTCTTGTTCAGACATTTCACTCCTTTCTAAAACAAAAAAATAGATAAAAATTAGTATATTGGTGATCAATTGAATAAAAGAAAACCGAAAAGAAGTGGATTAATGATAATTAAAATCAGTATAATGGTGATCAATTGAATGAAAAGAAACCGGAAAGAAATTGATTAATGGTAATAAAAATCAATATAATGGTGATCAATTAACAATTATTTCCTTGTCTTTTGTAACCTACACCCAAAAAGTCTATAAATAGTCCACGCCAAATAAAAGAGAGAGGAGGAAAAGAAAGGGAGAGCACTATTGAGTAAAAAAAACATATAATAGTAAGCAAAAATACAGAGGAGCAGAGAACCTGAACTTGATAAAATCAGTCCAGCAAACCAATTTAGCAGTAAGCTATCGATTTTTCTTATCCTTCTCTAATTTTCTTCTTATTAGTTTCTTTAACATTACGCCAAAAATGACATTTTATAGTGCGCATTTTATAGCGCTTATTAAATACAAGCGCTGTTGTATAATATTTTAAAATTAACGGAGGATACAACAGCGCTTTTTTTACAAGCGTTGTTGTAGGGTCATATAGGGTCACATAGCGCTTGCACATAATGTTTACAACCCTTTTACAGCGCTTTCTGTAAAAAGCGCTGTAAATTGAAGCGCTCTCACATAATGTTTACAGCGCTTTTGGAGCGCTTGTATACAAGTGTTGTAAAATATAGCGCTCCCACCTTATGTTACATAGCTTTTAAAGCGCTTTTTGTAAAAGCGCTGTAAAGTACATGCGCTTTCACATAATTAAATGACCTATTAGGGCCTTTTTATACAAGCGTTGTAAAAGGCTTGCGCTTTCACATAATTAAAGGACCTATTAGAGCGCTTTTTATACAAGCGTTGTAAAATCATTCACTTTAAATAAAAATCATTCACTTTTAATAAATAAAAACAAATTTAATACGTTGTCCTAACCCTACGAACCCTCATCTCCTCTACTCTGCGAACCCTCCTTTCCTCTATTGTGCCCCCATCTACTGCTCCTCCTTTGAAACAAATTGGATACGTTGTCTCAAGTACTGTATTTATTAATTTGTTGTTGTCACTAAAACTGATAAATTGTTACATAATAAATCATATAAAATCTATTCTTTTTTGAAATTTGTTGATCTGTTTTGTTTTGAAATCAGACTTGGACCTTGGTTTCCATTTTCCAATATTAGATATGTGTACTATAGATTGGTATAATGTTATCAGTAGTTTATTATTTGTGTAACTGCATTTATATAGGTCATATAAAATGGATCAGAAATGGATGTCTGCCAATCGATTGTCAAAAGAGTATGAAAATGGAGTGACGGAGTTTGTTGAGTTTGCAGTGAAGAATGCAAAAGATCCAAATAGAATCGTTTGTCCTTGTTTAAAATTTGGAAAACGTGTTAGAGCATATGAATTGGAAGGACATTTAGTGTGGCATGGAATTGATCAAAGCTATACATGTTGGATAAGACACTTGTTTTTCCCCTTTTTCATTCAGAAACAAGAATGGTCAAGCGAGAGAGAAAAGAGAGGGTTACTATTTTGCACGAGAGAGAGAGAGAGAGAGAGAAGAAAAAGAAAGGGTTACGCGAGAGAGAAGAGGAACAAAGTTTACAAGAGAGTAGAGAGGAATAGAGAGTTTGCAAGAGAGTGTTTGCTGAGAAGAGAGAGTAGAGAGGAATAAAGTTTGAGAGAGAGAGAAGAAAGAATTTTGCGGAGAAAAAGCGTTAACGGTAATGAAATATTTGGAAAAAAAATTTACTTTGGCTAAAAGAATGGTTTTGTTAAAAACTAAACAAGAACGGTTATTAGATGTTGCATAAATATATCAGCAAACAACGAGAACGGTTCTGAACTGTTGCTGTAGAAATTATAAAATTTAATGTTATACTACAACGAAATATAAAAACCATTCTCTATTGGATTCTACGAGAACGGTTTTTTTACCATAAAAAATTAGCCGTTGCCGTAATTAGTATGTGTTTGACCATATATATAAACATCCTCATCAAAGACAAACTTAACCTTAAAAATAATTAAATAATTCATTATAAATAAACTTGATCAACATTATTTTTCTATGTCATTTTAAAAAAATAGTATATCAGCTTACAAAATTGTGGATATGCTTGAAAAATTATAAACAACACTAGACAGAGACTTGTAAAATATGACTGCACAATTTTCTCCATAATTTTTAAATATCTAATCTATAGTAAAGTAAATAAAGCTTAATTTGTCTCGTGTATCTCAATGACAATAAATTATAATGATTATGTCAATGTCAATTATTTTACCATAACTGGTTTACCTTATCTCGTGTATACGAAGTCAACTATTTTTAAATAAAAAAATATAGAAGAATTATAGGTAAATTGAATTAAGATATAATTTCGACTAATTGATAATATTATATTTAAAAAAAACAACGAAAAAGAATAAATACAATTAATCATTAAGAACTGGATTCAAAATCATTCACTGAAGCAAAAAAGCATTAAAAAAATATTTGTTTGCTTATCAATATAGTTTTTTTATTATTAAATTATGTCATTACTATCATGTACGTTTTTCGCTTAGATTTCATGCAAAAAAAATTTTAATTTTATCATCAGTGACTCACTTTTTCTCGTGTAGATCAATGTTAATTAATGATAATTAGTATATTAGTTTCTTTAACTTTATCATCAATGATAAATTTGTCTTGTGTATAATAGTTCAATCTTATCTATGACAATTTATCTCGCAAATGATAAAAACAATTTAATATTTTTATCAAGTTAGAGTTTTTCATGTGTATGATAATTCAATAAAGAACAATTTGAAAGGCTCCATGAGTACTTGTGCAAATTGCAAGATTTTTATATTATGTTACCTAAATACACTACACCAAAAATGACATTTTATAGCGCGTCTTTTACAGTGCTTATTAAATACAAGCGTTGTTGTATAATTTTTTAAAAATAACGGAGAATTCAACAGCACTGTAAAAAAAGCGTTGTTGTAGGGCCACAGATGCTTGCACATAATGTTTACAACTCTTTTACAGCGCTTTCTAAAAAAGCACTGTAAATTGAAGCGCTCTCACATAACTTTTACAGCACTTTGTGAGCGCTTTAAACACAAGCGCTTTTTGTTAATTGGCTTTTAAAGCGCTTTTTGTTAAAGCGCTGTAAAATACATGCGCTTTCACATAATTAAATGACCTATTAGAGTGCTTTTTATACAAGCGCTGTAAAAGGCTTGCGCTTTCACATAATTGAAGGACCTATTAGAGCGCTTTTTGTACAAGCTCTGTAAAGTCATTCACTTTAAATAAAAATCATTCACTTTAAATAAATAAAAACAAATTTAAAACAAATTTAATACGTTTTCCTAACTCTACGAACTCTCATCTCCTCTACTTTGCGAACCCTCCTTTCCTCTACTGTGCGCCCATCTACAAATTGAATACGTTGCTCCTCCTTTAAAACAAATTGGATACGTTGTCTCAGGTACTGCATTTATTAATTTGTTGTTGTCACTAAAACTGATAAATTGTTACATATTATATATGTTCTGTTTTGAAATTGTTACATATTAGATATATTCTCATGATATGTTCTGTTTTGAAATCAGACTTGGACCTTGGTTTCCATTTTCCAATATTAGATATGTGTACTATATATAGATTGGTAAAATGTTATCAGTAGCTAATTATTTGTGTAACTGCATTTATATAGGTCATATAAGATGGACTGGAAATGGATGTCTGCCAATCGATTGACAAAAGAGTATGAAAATGGAGTGAAGGAGTTTGTTGAGTTTGCAGTGATGAATGCAAAAGATCCAAATAGAGTCGTTTTTCCATGTTTAAAATTTTGTTTTGGAAAACGTGTTAGAGCAGATGAATTGGAAGGACATTTAGTATGGTATGGAATTGATCAAAGCTATACATGTTGGATAAGACATGGTGAGAAAAAAAATGGAAACACCCGCAGAGATACATATGCTTCAACTGATTTCGACACAGATACATATGAGCCGGACCGAGTTGAGGAGATTGCAAAAGCAGTTGAAGAAGATCTTCGTGATTGTCCTAAAATGTTTGAGAGCTTGTTGAGTGATGCAGAGAAATCATTGTATAATGGTTGTACTAAATTCACAAGACTATCGGCGATATTAAAGTTGTACAACTTAAAGCGAGTAATGGATGGTCTGATAAAAGCTTCAAAGAATTACTAACACTCTTAAAAGATATGTTGCCAGATGATAATGAACTTCCCAGTCGAACCTACGAGGCTAAACGAATTTTGTGCTCTATTTGTATGAGTTACGAAAGGATTCATGCGTGTCCTAACGATTGCATTTCATTTTGAAACGAATATGAATTACTAAAGGCGTGTCCGAAATGCAATGTCTCTGGATACAAGAAGAAAGAATCTACTCCAGCAAAGGTCGTGTGGTATTTTCCTATAATACCAAGATTTAGGCGCATTTATCGCAGCGAAGAAGATTCAACACACTTGACATGGCATGCAGATGAAAGAATTAGAGATGGAAAGTTTCGACACCCTGCAGATTCTCCACAATGGGCAAAAATTGATCACGAGTATCCTGAATTCGGCATAGAGTCACGAAATCTACGACTTGCACTTTCTACTGATGGAATGAATCCACATGGTCTTCAAAGCATCTCACACAGCACGTGGCCCGTGATTTTGTTGATTTATAACCTACCTCCATGGTTATGTATGAAGCGTAAGTTTATGATGTTGTCTCTGTTAATTTCTGGACCCAAACAACCGGGGAATGATATCGACGTATACTTGGCTCCTTCAATTGAAGATTTAAAAATTATGTGGGAGACAGGTGTGGAAGTTTATGATGAGTATAAGAAAGAATGTTTCAATTTGAGGGTTATGTTGTTCGGCACAATTAATGATTTTCCATCATATGGTAATTTATCATGATATAGCATTAAAGGTCAGTGTGCATGTCCTATATGTGAAGAGAGTACAAATTGGATGCGGTTGAAACATTGTAAGAAGAATGTATTTCTTGGACATTGTAGATTTTTACCTTATAGTCATCAGTATCGTGGGTGGAGAAATGCATTCAATGGAAAATCAGAGGAAGATAGAGCTCCTGTAGCACCGACTGGATATCAAATACTTGAAAAAGTACAAGGTTTGACCAATAAATTTGGCAAATCTTTTGCGGGAGAGCGGGTCAAAATTGGGTGGAAAAAAAAGTCAATTTTCTTTGAATTGCCATATTGGAAGTCATTGTATGTAAGACATTTCCTCGATGTGATGCATATTGAGAAAAATGTATTTGATAGTATTATTGGTACGTTACTCAATGTTCCAGGAAAGTCTAAGGATGGCATCAATGCAATATTGGACTTGGTCGATATGGGAATAAGAAATGAATTGGGTCCCGTAATGAAAGGAAATCGCACATATCTACCTCCAGCCGCTCATACTCTATCTATAAAGGAAAAAATTGTTTTATGTAAATTTCTACACGAAGTTAAAGTTCCAGAGGGATACTCTTCAAACATTAAAATTTTAGTTTGTATGAAAGACCTCAAGTTAAAAGGTTTGAAGACCCATGATTGTTATTACTTTGTGTGAGCTTGAAATGTATTTCCCACCCTCATTTTTTGATATAATGGTTCACCTTACTGTTCATCTTGTTAAGTAGACACAACTTTGTGGGCCAACTTATATGAGATGGATGTATCCGATAGAACGATATATGAAAATATTAAAAGGGTACGTAAAAAGTAGAAGTCGACCAGAAGGTTGTATTGCTGAACGGTACATTGTCGAAGAAGCTGCTGAATTTTGTACTGAATATATGTCCAATGTTGAATCCATAGGGCTACCCATGTCTTGTCATTAGGGAAGAATATCAGGAGAAGGGATAATTGGAAAGAGACTAATGACTATATCAAGGACAAAATGGGAGCAGGCACAATTGTATGTTCTGCACAATGATTATGAGGTTCAACCGTATGTTACAATACACATGGAGAAGTTATCTAGTTTGAACATGAATAGGAATCAAAATTGGATAACTCGATAGCACAATCGAAGTTTTATAACATGGTTAAAAAATCACATAAAGTCAAAGTTTGATGTAGACCCCGGATTAATTTCACAGAGATTGAGGTGGCTAGCAAATGGTCCAAGTCTACGTGTCTTTTCTTACACCGGTTATGTAATTAACGGCTACACATTTTATACCAAAGAACAAGATGATCAAACCACTATGCAAAATAGCGGAGTCATTCTCGTAGCTGAAGCGATGCATATCTCAAGTGCAAAAGACAAGAACCCAATATATGCAAATTTATCATATTTTGGGGTTATCAAGCGCATATGGGAGTTAGACTACACAATGTTTCGTGTTCCCATATTTGGTTGCAAGTGGGTCAATAATAATAATGGCGTTCGAATTGATGAGTCAGGGTTCTTGCTTGTTGATTTTAATAGGCTGGGATACAAAGATGAGCCTTTTATTTTAGCGTCTCAAGCTCAACAAGTGTTTTATGTCACTGATCCTGCTGATGATAAATGGTCCGTTGTCCTATCGACCAATAAAGTAAGTGATGATAACAATAATGATGAAGATGTTGGTAATGATCTTTTCTTCGCAACATCAAAACCACATGAAATTGATTCAACTGATGATGGTTTATATCTTAGAGATGATCATGATGAGGGAATTTGGATTAATCCATTGTTTCATATCATTAATGGACAAACAAATGTCAATCCCACTAGGAAAAGAAGAAGGCCAACTTAATGTGTTTAATTTTTTTATAAGCCATGTAATCTAAACTAAGTTCATGTAATTTAATTGTTTGATCTGCCAGAATTGAGCATTTTAGTATTTAGCTTGAACTGTATTTGATTTTCTGCTTATACTAATTTTCTGCTTATATTGAACTTGAAAAAGCTTTGTTTGAGTACTGTATTTGAATATGAGCTGCTCATGTAATTTAGCATTGATATATATATATATATATATATATATATAGGTATTTAACTAATTATTTGGAAGAAAAAACTGAAACTGAACTATATATAGGTGTTATGGTTCCAAATATAGGTATTTTACTAATTATTTAGCATTTCACAGAAACTTAACTTATATTGTAATTTAACATATTTAACTTGAACTGAACTGAACATAAACTTTGTAATTTTACAGCGCTTTTGTTAATAAGCGTTATAAAAAAAATAAGGAAGTCACATAGCCCTTGCACATAATAAAACAAAGAGGTCTTTTAAAGTGTTTTTTGGAAAAGCGCTGTAAAAGGCTTTTAATAAAATAAAATAAGGAGGTCTTTTAAAGCGCTTGTTACATAATCGTTGTAAAAGGGTCACATAGCGCTTGCACATTATAAAACAAAGAGGTCTTTTAAAGCGCTTTTTGGAAAAGCGTTGTAAAAGGCTTTTAAAAAAATAAAATAAGGAGGTCGTTTACATCGTTTTTGATCAAACGCTTTAAAAGGCTTCTAAAAAAGCGTTGTAATAGGCTTTTAAACAATAAAATAAGGAGGACTTTTACAGCGCTCTTTCAAAAAAGTGTTGTAATTGGATTTTATATATAACAGTAAACCGCTTCAGTTTCCTCTTCGTTACGTAATCTTCCTAACGAACTCTTCATTGTGAAACCTCTTCATTGTCCTTCTTGTTGTGAACCCTACTGTCCCTACGAACCCTATTGCGAACCATCTCCATCTTTGTTACTATCCCTACGAACATTACGTACTCCATACGAACCCTCATTACGTATTTCTGCGAACCCTACTCTGTCCTACGAACCATTCGTATTTCTACACACTCTTCTCGTTGTTCCTTCTTAAGCGAAGCCGTAACCCTACGAATCCTATGTATTTCTTCACACTCTTCAGGTATTGTATTTATTAATTTTTTGTTGTCGCTAAAATGCATGTTGAACTTATACAGCTACGTACTTAGACTACTGCATGTTGAACTTGTTCAAGTTATACTGAACTGCATGTTGAACTTGTTGTACATAAATGGATTCCAACAAGGATTTAGATCGTCAAAATGAGGAATTTGTCAACAATAAGACTTATGAAAATGAAGTTAAACGTGGTGCAACCATTATGCAAAAGGTCATAAAAGCAAGAAGTAATGACATTAAATTTGAGGTATACTATACTTTGTTTGCTGTTTATTTTTTATCTTTTTTGAAAGCATGTACTTACTCTATGAGTTTATTAGGTGGGATGGAATGAAAGTGGTCAGCCAATTGAGCCCAACAATTCCATGTTTGTAAGTTATATTGGTGCTGTTGTTCGTCAGAATATCCCAATTACAATTGACGATTGGAGAGATAAGGCTTTGAAGGATGCAAAAGATATACTGTGGAATGATATACAAGTACATTTTTTACTCCACTTTTTTGTTACTTATAATTTTTTCCATTGAAATACTTTACTCAAACTATATCTTTATTTGGTTTGCAGTCTGCTTTTGATGTTGATGAGGTGAGAAAAAATTACGTGCTTAGAGTTGCCGGAAAAATACACCGGGGATTTAGATCTCATTTGTCAAACTGCTACTTAAGAGATCGTGATGGAAATCTGAATGTTGAAGCTCCATAAATATATAAACACTATATATCAAATGACGAATGGAGCGCGTTTGTAGCTAAACGTGCAAACCCCGCGTTTGTGGTAAGTGATTAATTTATTAGCATTTGTGTTTTATTATTCAAATTCATAGCGTATTTTAAATTTTTACACGATTGTTATTTTTTTTATATAGAGTATAAGTACGTCAAATCGCGAGGGGGTCAAAAATCCAACACATCCATACAAAAAATCCTGTATGGGGTATGCACGTTTAGAGCAAAAAATTGTAAGTAAACATCACTTTTATATAATGTGGTACATTATAAACTATAGTTTCTAACTAATATTTTGTTTATGATCTTAACGAATAGCTTTTGTTTATGTCTTAATGAATAGCTACAAGAGACCCAATCCGATCAACCATTGGGTCGTCATATTTTGTGGAAGGAGGCTCGTGTGAATAAAGATGGAATTGTTGATAATGAAAATGTTCAAAAAGTGATACAACTTTGTGTAAGTATATTATCACTTTAATATTTTTTAATATTGTATTTTAAAAATGATATTGAACTTATCTTTTTAATCCTACATGTATTTTAGGAGAATCTAGAACAAAGTTCTGAAAATTAAGAGGACAATAAACAAGTTAGTTGCAGGGACATACTTGGTAAAGTATTTAATGTTCCTGAATATTATGGCCGTGTGAGGGGTAAAGGATTTGGCGTAGCTCCAAAAAGCTATTTTTCACAAGAGAAACACCCAAATCCATCTAATGAGGAAGTATTAGAGAAGCTCAAAATCCTAACAGAGCAAGTGGCATTCTTGGTGAAGACGAATAAAGAAAAGCAACTTTTGGAGCTCCAATGTGAAATACAAATGGAGAGTGAAAATGCTAGTTGCAACATTGGTCTTAAAAGTCTTCCCGAGTTAATTAATTACTTAATAAAATAAGAAATTCATTAAACCTAATTGTTTCATATACTTATGTATTAACCATTGATTTAGGGTGTCTCTACTTGTGTATTCAACCTAATTGTTTCACATACTTATCCTCCTCTACTCATCGCAAGGTTGGAAAAGGAACATTGTACAATACCTTGGGAGAAGTATTGCACAACACTCCTATCCTGCCGGCCATGTCAAAGTATCACCCGTGATTGCTTTTGAACCAAATGCACCGTTGCCTATACCAGACAATGATGGAGATATGAAGTATTTGGGAGAAGCAATAGGTAGTTACGTGGCATGGCCCAAAAATCTTGTTGGCCTTGATAAGGTATGTTTAATTGATATGTATGTTTAATTGATATGTATATTTAATTGCACGACATATGATTATGATTGATTATATTTAATTGCTGCTTTTTTCCGCTGTTAACTTTAATTTCACATTTATTTAGATTCATACAAAGTCTAAAGGGAATGACAAGAAGATTCCCTGCAACGAGTCAGTCACGTCACCGGAAAAGGTTTGACATTTTTTCAGATTAACCTTATTTTTTCAAATTCAATTAACTAACAAACTGATTAACAGCATTTTTTCAGATTCAATCAAAACCACCCGCAATACAAACCTGCCAGAATAAAGCCGGCAAACTTCAAAAATTGGAGTGTAATAAAGCTGCCAAAAGTCAAAAACTGGATCGGGGAAAATCAGTTACTGCTCCTAAAATAAGTCATCAACACCTTGCTCGATTTGGGTCGTGTCTTGACATACAAGCAAAAACGAATATGGACAGCAATGATTCACATATAATAAGCATGGAGAAAGCTATTTTCGGAGATGAGTATGAAGAACTACTTGATAAAGAGCACATATACGAACGTCTCAATCATAAGGAGCTGAGTGCTACTATTATCAGCATATACATTTGGTAAAATACTTTATTTAAGATAAAAATTACTTTTAATTGCATTTATTGGTAATTAATATAATTTTACATTTTCATTGAAGGTTTTTGTAAGAGAAGTTGGTATGCACGCACAAATTGTCAGATAGATTTTCATTCTTGTCTCCGTATAAGCTTTCAATGTTTAAACTCGATCCAGTTAATGTAAAGAAATATGTTGTTGATATCTTATTGGGAAATAAAGAGAAGGATAAGCTGTTCCTTGCGCCATATAATTCAGGGTAATTATATATTCTTTATTTATATGTTTTTTAATTTATGATACTTACTTTATTAGTTGTGTAAACAAAATTGCCAACCAAATTTTTGTTGTTGTAGGGCACATTGGGTGCTGTTTGCAACCAATGCGACCTCTGAAATGATATACTATTTAGATCCCTTGCACGGCCATTACAACAATCACTCGGATATAAAGACTATCTTGGACACGTAAGTAATATTCATTTATTTCTTACACATATATATAAATAATGTGTTTGTTAATGCTATAATAATCACATTTATTTGATAGTGCTTTACAAGTTTTCCGAACTCAAAGGGGTGCTACAGTGTCGAAGCAAAAGTCAAATAACATCACATGGATTCCAATAAAGGTTTGAAATATATGCCTTTAAAATTTCATTTACAATCAATGCACAAATATTTATTGACTTATATGTTTTATTTTATAGTGCCCTCATCAAACTAACAACATAGACTGCGGGTACTATATATTGCGATTCATGAATGAGATTGTTGATATGAATCAAATTATAATTCCAGAAACGGTACGGTATTTTCGTTATATTTTGATTTTCAAATATAAACTATGTATATATTTGATTCTAACTTATTTATGTTCAAATTTTATATCGCACAGTACTTTGACAATTCCAGTCCAACATACTCTGAAAGAGATCTAACTGAAATAAAGGAAGACTGGTGTCAGTATGTGATCGAACTGAAAATTATTTAATTTGCTGGGAAATTGACATGCTGCAAGGTTGTGAAATTGTAAAAAATAGTACTGTTATGAATATGTAAAAAATATGTGAAGTTATATAGTTCTGTTGTGAATATGTAAAGTGATATAGTTCTGTTGTTGTGAATATGTAAATGTAAAAAAATATGTAAAGTTATATAATACTGTTGTCAATTGTTGTACATGTTTAAATGAAATTGTTGTTGTTGTGAAATATATGTAATTGGGTGTTGTTTTGAACTGATTGTTGTTGTATATATGAACTAATTGTTGTTATTTCTGTTTAAATGAAAAATATAGTAATTGTGTCAATATCATGTGCTGGATGAAAATGATTTTGGAAAAAAAATTAAAAGACAGCGCTTTCTAAAAAAAATGCCATAAAAAACCTGTTTATACAAACAAGCGTTATTTTAAAATTCCATTTACAGAGCTTTTTAATAAAACTAGAATAATAATGCACATATTACAACGCTTTTTTGAAAAAACGATGTAAAATTAGTACAACAAGCATCGCGTTTTAGAAGGGATTTACAGCGCTTTCTTGAAAAAGCGCTGTAAAACTAGTACAACAAGCAGCGCGTTTTAGAAGGGATTTACAACGCTTTTGAAAAAAGCGCTGTAAAACTAGTCAACAAGCAGCGTGTTTTTAGAAGGGATTTACAGCGCTTTTCAAAAAAGCACTGTAAAACGAGTATAAGAATGCGCAATATACTGGGTGGGTAATATTACTTTCTCTACTCGTAATCGACTCCCGAATCCGTTTTTTTGGTTTAAGATCTTTATGTTAGGTTTTATCTAATTTTGTAAAAAATAAAAAATAAAATTGGTGGCGACTCATTTTTCGCTGACAAACCGAACGCGAAACTATCTAAACTAGAATGGGACCCACACGTTGCGTCGGCTAGCTTAAGAATTTTTTGTACTTTTTTTTTAAAATAAATTTTTTTTATGCTTAAATGCAGTTTTAGTCCCCCTATTTTAACTGATTTGCAATTTTGGTCCTCCTATTTCTAATTTCACAATTTTGGTACCCCAATTTTAACTGATTCGTAATTTTGGTCCCTCTATTTCTAATTTCTAATTTCACAATTTTGGTCCCCCTATTTTAACTGATTCTTAATTTTGGTCCCTCTATTTTTAATTTCTCAATTTTGGCCCCTCTATTCCTTACAATTGAGGCATTTTGTAAATCTAATGGATCACATATTTTTTTTAATAATATTTAATGGATTACATTTAAAAAAATATATAACATTAAAAAAACATTAGATATTTATTTAATAAATATTTTTTATTATAAAAAAATACTAAAACAAATTGTTTTTAATCATTTTAAAACTAATTAAATCTAAAAATGGTTTATTTATTATTTTTTAAAAACTGATTTCAAAATTTATTATTTTAAAAACTGTTTTTAAAAGAATTTTTAATTATTATTGTTATTATTCAAATATTTTTTTAAAATAATGATTAATAATTAATAAATTAGGATTTTTTTAAAATAATGAAAAAAATTAAGTTCTATTTTTTATTTAAAAAAATATGTTTTTTTCTTTCAAAAATATCTTATTTTTTTAGTAAAATTCTGTTTTATGATAAAAATAAA
>JBBPBQ010000002.1:42167820-42193614 GCA_037974755.1 Cicer yamashitae
TTTCTTTTAAATATGATAAAAATATATTAAAAATACATGTAATCCTGTTTTTAATATATTAAATATATTAAAAATATAATAAAAATTCTGTTTTATTTTAAAATGATAATTGAATTAATACAAATAATAATTAAAAATTATTCAAAAAAAAGTTTTTAAAATAATAAGTTTTGAAATCAGTTTAAAAAAAAAAAACTATTTTTAGATTTGTTTTAAATAATTAAAAACTATTTTTTAAATAGTGTTTTATAATAAAAATTTTTTTTTAAAGAAATATCTAATATTTTCTTAATGTTATATATTTTTTTAAATGTAATCCATTAAATTTTATTAAAAAATGTATGTGATCCATTAGATTTACAAAATGTGTCAATTTTAAGAAATAAAGGGACCAAAATTGAGAAATTAAAAATAGAGGGACCAAAATTACAAATCACTTAAAATAGAGGGACCAAAATTGCGAAATTAAAAATAGAGGGATCAAAATTTCGCATCAGTTAAAATAAGGGGACCAAAATTGCGAAATTAGAAATAGGGGGACCAAAATTGTGAATCAGTTAAAATAGGGAGACTAAAACTCCAATTATTGTGATCTACTTAAAATTTATATATTGTTTGTGTATCTAATTTATAATTATTGAGTCAAAAAAATTTATAATTCTTAAATATAATTTATAGAAATATAATATGTGTGATGGTAATATCGAACCAGCAAAATCCGTCAATTTCATTCTTGTTGCAACAAACAACCAAACAAAGTTTGTATATATATATATACAATAATACATGTTCATATTAATTAAAATCAAATTATACTTCTTTTTCATTGTATTGAGACTCGGTTGAAAAAAAGACTAAGCATAAAATATATGTATGTTCACATATATGAATACAAAATATGATATATAGCAATGAAATGGCATATCTAAATTTTTAATTCCATTTTAGTATTTTATGTGGTTTTTCTACATTTATTTACTTCCATTGGTGTCACGAAATTTTTTAAAGTTTACATAAGAACTACAAATAAGCTATATATGTGAGGTCTAGGCTTCTTGCTTGAATAAGAGAAAGATACAAACCAATCCATAAATATACAAAAATAGAAATAACAACTTCAAATAAACTATTTTGTTGGAAAAAATTTACTAACAAATTATTTAAGCTAGAATGTATATAATGAATTATGAAACATATAGAATTATCAAACTTAGTTCATGTATCCTATACTTTTCTTTTCACCACAAACTTTTGTCTCAACTCCTTATTTTTATTTTTCTTCATATCATCCAAACTTCTGGAAAAATAGTAGAGTTAACTGAGTAAAACAACTACATAATTAAAGAGTAATGATTTTATTTAACATCGTAAATGTCTTATTTTCTTTTATTTGAGCTAGCATACCTAATTTTGAGTATATCCCTCAATTCTAGTTTTTATAGATTCCATATTATTTAGTGTAAAGAACATTACAGTGAAAATCTACGATACAAAAGTTTCAAATCAAACACATAAATATTAAACAAAAAAGAAGATGAAGATAAGGGCACTTTTCCTCCAACATCAACAATTAAACTTAATGTTGTTTGTTAAGTTGATTGAATATATGCAATATTGGTTGAAACAAATGTGCAATGCAGATCCAAAAAGAATCCTTAATCAGATTTTTTTTTTTTTTTGGAAGTTGATGTAATTGGAGTTTGAGAGGAAGAGGGTGGGCTTGTGAAAATAAAATAGAATGTTAGGAGATTAAGGAAGGTCAAAAAATCAGTAGCTAGTAAATGAATAAGACGTTTGGAATTAAGTGTAGTTAATATTATGTTTGGAACTGGAAGAGACATGTAATTACTTGAAAAATGCATTAAATGATAAAATTGAAACAACAAAATAATTATCACAAAATTGATTTGGAGAAACGTATTAGAGAAAAAAAGAAAAGGATTGTTTCTAAGTTAACAACTCAGCATATAGTTGGAGGTGGCACAAGTGTGATTGTGTGGCATGTAGAATGTTGATGTGTTATGACCAAAGCTCATGAGACTGTTTTAATATATTATAATAGATGATACATTGAAGAACATATTTATGCTTAAGTGTTGTAGATATGCAGACACTAGCAGTTGTAGATTTTTTCTATATATAATCGTCGAAAAATCTCTAATAAGGACTACTCAAGTTTTCCATAAATCAAATCTAGCCGAAAACGATGGTCGATCGACTCTCTATCATTATAAGTATGCCATTACATTTCTATCAATTTGACAATTCATGTTCTTTAACTTTCTGCACTTTACATTCGTGCAATTTGCTTTTATAAAATCGTTAGGTTTCAATGCTTGTTAGTGCTTTCAAATTCATTTTAAAGTTCATCTAATTCTTTGAAATATTTACTTTTATGCATTTTATGGTTTTCAATCAATTTACATGTTATATTGGTTTAAGTTTCAATTCATCCTTATTTTTGTATTTCAAAACTATTTACATTCATACAATTTATGTTTCTGCATTAAATTTCATTCATTATTCAGTATATGGATTTTTACATGTGTCGACATGATGAAAATTGCATAGTTGAATATGAATATATAATGCAACTCATGTTCCACCCTTGAACTTCTCTGCATGCACATTAAATGTATTGAAAGCTTACTTTTTAACTTGTCCAAAAATATCCCACTAAATATTCATTTGTTGATGTTGTTAATAGATTTCCTATCAAATAATTGTGATCAACGTGTATCAGCATAAAAAGAGACACGAGTTTTATTTTTCATCAAAATAATATATTTAAAAAATATATTATTCAATTAATTTATATTCTTTTTGGAGGCAAGGCATTTAAAATAGTGCAAAAAATTACACAAATATTGAATTTTGAGCAACAATTGATAAATGTAGCTTTTTGTTAAAATAATGTATCAACTTCAAATTTTTCCTTGATATATCTAAGGGGATAGTTATTAGCTACTGCGACAGAAATGTAATTGTGCCTTTCTAAAACTATTCCCATTTGATCAATTTTATGGAATATTTATATGTATGGTGTTGCAGAAAAAGATCTTGCAAATCGTAAACTGTTGGCTAACGTAAATTTTTAGGCACCACTTTTTACTCATTGTGAAAAAAAAATGTTGCTAGAGAAAACAATTATTGTAGCGCATTTATTTTCTATCCAAGTTTGCATATTAAATATTCTTTTATAGAATTCAGCATAGTCATCAATATAGATTTTTTGGTGGGATAGAAAATTCTATAATTGGTTTTGTTGTAATTTTATACAACGGACTATTAGTAAGAAATATGAGTGGAAATAAGTTCGATCGAACTATACTTTGTCAGCTGACTTGTCAAAAAATTTAAGGTCTGACGTGTGGCCTGTAATAAACATTTTTAAGTCTATGTCTAAACTTTGTAAAAGTCTGGTATTACAGGTAACTGTAAACTTACTTAAAAATCTATTTAATATTAATATCTATAATTAAGTAACGAGACATATCTTGGAATAAAATAACGAGCTAATATGTCAATGAAACATAAGTATATCTTTTATGATTTAACATGATATTTTAAAAAATTGACTTTATATGATATCTTTAATTATGTCAAAATTAATTTAGACTAATATGTTTAAATTACTTTTATCATCAACAAACTTATAATGTAACATAAAATTGAAATAATAATAATAATATCAATAATAGTGTTATAAAAAATTATTTTTATATATTAAAATAGACCGGTGGAATAGGCATAAAACGTTATTTTGTTGGTGTGCATAACCTAGTCCTTTGACTTTATAAACTAATAACAAAACCTTAGATTTTGCCTATTTAATAAAAGCTTAACCCCATGTAGTCTTTGGTAGGCTAAACCGTAAGCCCTTGTCGACCTTGGTCTCTTTCCAATTTAATATTTTACTCTATCTATGTGTCGATCTTTACAATAGCCAATGTAAAAACAATGTAAAATAGTTTCTCGGCACTAAAACATTATTAAAGAAACTTGTTTCTCAATATATGTTACAAAACTACTATCCTGAGCAAGTCACACAATAACCTCAATTTTATTTACACACATAATTATATAATTGAAATGATGATTTTTTTAATTACATTGTAGGGCAAACCAAGTTTGGATGAAAGTAAGAATCAATGCTAATGATGCAGCTAAGAAGGAAATCGTAGTCCCTGGTGTATCGAAATAAGTATGGTAAGCTTGAGCCAACCATGTCTTCCATTTATTTCTGTAATGTTTTTCAATTTGAAGCTTGATGGGAATATATTTCTTGCTATAGGCCACTGCAGCTATATTGGAATTATTGCAATACAATTTTATCGGCTCACCTAATTCATGGAAGAGCTTTGCCAAATCTTCATCACTTCCAAGCGAGTTTTGAAAAACACCAGCTAACCTAAGCTCCTTTACATCCTCAGCATTGTCGACAAATGTATCGATAAAGGAGAAAAATGAGCAACATTCATAGTTGTAACCAACATTCGAACACATCTTATATGCTATTAGGTTTCGGAAAATATAGGGTGTGAAATCGTTGAAACGAAAAACAGGGAGTCTTAGAACTCCACTAAACCAATTAGACTGGAACGAAATGTTATTCCATCTGAATATATCTGTCTTATTTGGTATCACTCGAATTCCTGCAGTTTTTAGATCTCGTATGCTCTTGTAATTCAAACCTAAACAAACTTCTTGTTCATCATCTACTTTTTGGTTTAAGGTTGTATTTTTCCCCGTTTCATTGTTCATTTCCTTTTGATTGTGTTTTCATTTGATTGTTTTCCTCATTGTTGAGAGTGCTTAAGAAAGGCCACATGTATGTCGAGCGACAAGAATCTAGTATATGAAAAGGTTTAGGATTTTCCAATGGGATCACAATTATTCCATTTATACGTTTGGATTCACCCATATCTTGATAATAGTTAAATAAAAATCCTAAGTTAGTTCTCCATTCTTGGCATAGAATTTCAAGCAATTTGATTGGGAGTTGGTTTTCCAACAACGTAATGTCCCTCCACATATACATAAATTGGTCAAACTTAAGGTTTAGTGCATCCGGACATTGGTCATCGATATTTTTCATAAAATATAGCAAAGCACATATCCATCCACAAACAACATCCAAGAAAGGTCATTGTCATTGTAACCTTCAACTACATCCTCATGGAACATGTTCTTCAATTCTTTAATATTATCTTCAATCTTTTTAAGCAAAAGTTGGCATGCTTGGTTATCATCTTGATCAATTTTTCTTGCATATGTGGCAACAAAAAGTGATGTCCATAGAAGCTTATAATGATGTCCTTCCTTAAGACTTTCACTATTGTGATGGATGGGACCAAATGATATAATCTTTGATGTACAATACTTATAAAATCTTTCATTTTGTCGCAAAAACTGAGGAACTCTTTGGATCTTAGGAATTAAAATTTGATTATTCTTATAAAACCTTTGTTGTGCCTCTTTTAGTTGGGCAAGTCTTTCTTTCATAATATTTTCTTCCATTGGTTGTATAGTAGTGTGACTTTTTCAACTACATTTATATCTCATGCACATATTTTGTATTCTCTTTTTTTGAAATTGTTTGACGGTGCAATTGCTATGCATAATTTATGTTGTTTGTTATAAAGTATTTCTCCTACAACCAAAATAAAGAAATTCAATACTTCCTTCAGTCATTTTTATTGGTAAAAAAACTACTTTCACAATTATTACCAAATTTAGTTAAGTGCAATTAATTTTTTTATATTTTAGATAAAAAATAAATCAAATTTACTAAATTATCCTTTTTAATATCAAACACTCAACTATCAGCATTACATGTTTTTGAATTAAATGAAAAATATAATTGAAAGGAATCGTCGCCAATCATGAATTCCAAGTAAGCAGGATCTAAGTGTTTTAGTTATTCCCCCGCTTATCCTTATTGGCAGCAACAAAAAATAATTTCACTCGTTAGTTCGTAGGTATGGAGGTCTTGTGCATTCCACTTCCAAGGTCTATTCTATGTGATTCAACGCTGGCAAAAATCATTCCTCGAACAAAGACAGTTGTGTCGGTTAGCACTCAACAACCCATATTCGAATCATTTGCACAAGCTCTCAAGAATTCATGCAATATTCAATTGAGTTAGTTACCAAAACCTTGTATCAAAGGGTCAACACTCGTTGTCAAAATTCCAAAATATGAATATCAATTCAGTTTGGCGAATTGCAAGAATAACCCTTATGGTAGAGTTGCCATGTCTAAGGATGAGACATTGATTACATTACTGGTTTTACGTGAAAAGTTTTTTACAATATGGAAACTGATTAGTTCAATGCAAATGGTTCCCCTTCAAATAAGATTTTATGACTTGACCTTTGCTTTTCTCGATGATTTGCAAAGTGTTCAAACAGTTGGAACTTGAAATTTGAAATTTGCTCTTCTTCGAGTTTTATCTTGGCCGAAAGATTTCAATTCGAATTTGGTAAGAAATACAAAGACTCGATGTTTATTTTCTATCTACAATCTTCCTCAAGAATATTGGAGGCCAAATGTCATTTTCACTATTACTTCAGGTATTGGCACCCCATTATCTCTTGGTGAACCAACCAAACTAAAAAAAGTTGAGACATTTTGCTTGAGTTTTGGTCGATTTAGATATGTTACAAGAGCTATCATATTCTTGTTGAATGTGAAGGATATGCGTTTTTTGTTTATATTGATTCTGAAAAATTGCCATTGTTTTGTGAATCCTATAAGGTTATTGGGCATTCCATAGACAATTGTCAGAAAATTCTAATGGTCATGGAATAGCTCAAATAGTTGACGATGTTGCAGTTTCAAAGAAGTTGGTAAAGAAGTGTGTCCCTAAAAACACTACTTCCCCGAACTACATCGAAATTAAACGTATAGACAAAGTTATCTAGGGCAAAATTGCTCGTCGTGTTGTTAATTATCATTTTATTGATCATATCTCCAACATTGATCTAGGAGGCACCACTGTTATTCAAGAACTTTCTCCCTTTGATTAGGAAAAATTCATAAAAAATGTGAAGAAGCTTATGACTCACGAGATAATTTACATCCCATGATTGCTCATGATTTGGAGATATTGTGAAAGTTTTTTTTAAAAATAAAGATGCTAGTGAAACAAATCATACAAATGACGAGAAGACAACAAATATTAGTTTGTAGAATCACTCTACTATCAATGAAGAGCTTTTTCCAGAGGTGATTTCTAATTTTAGTTTGAATAACCACTCTACTATAAAGAAGGATGCTATAGTATATAATTTCTATATAAGGGGCAGAAAACCTGCATGATTTGAAGAACTTTTTTTTTTCACTTTTCCTTTTCTTTAATAATAAAGTTTTAGCTTTTAAAAAAAGGACACTAAATTCATAATTTGCCTAGGACACCAAAAATATCAGGGGTGGTCTTGTTTTTGGGATTCTAATTTAAACGAGTAGAACAATAAAGTCTCAATTGAACCTGAGATCTATATTAAAGGGAAAGTGTGAAAATTCACAAAGAAGATGGGTGTTTTAGGGGGCACTAATGATGAAGTGAATGTTTAATATCCAAGAGATGAATTGTGTATGGTTTTAAATTGCAATTTGCAACTGCAATTGCGGTCGTAACATTGCGGTGTTTTATATCTCCACAACAATATCACATATGCTATTTAGACTGTAATATAAAAGATCGCGGCTTAACTACAATCGCAATTGAAAACCATGGAATTGTAATAAGGTGGAAAAGGCTTAGAAGACCAGGAACAAAATTTCATTTAACATATGCAGGAACTGTGCAAAGATGGGTCTCTAGTTTGATACTTTGACTATGTTT
Organism: Cicer yamashitae; assembly: GCA_037974755.1. NCBI lineage: Eukaryota > Viridiplantae > Streptophyta > Magnoliopsida > Fabales > Fabaceae > Cicer > Cicer yamashitae. The sequence continues at coordinate 42,175,670 of JBBPBQ010000002.1, forward strand.
GATAAAATTAGTTGATAGTTTATAGTTTATAATTGATAGCTAATAATTTATAGCTAATAGTTATTAAATTAATTGAGTGTTTGATAAAAGTAGCAATTCAATTAGTTTAAAAATGTAAAACGATACAACGGGACATTTCTAATTAAAAATAAATTTTATTAATTAAGATTTAAAATATTTTAAAACTATAAATTTAAAATTTATTTTTTATTAATTTAAAATTTATCAATCTAATATATATTTTATATATTTATATATTTATTTTAAAATAAAATAATTAAATAAATTATTTACTTTAATTATAAAAAATTTAAAATTATAATAAATAAATTATTTGTTATTCAAATATATTTTTTTATTTATTTAGGTAGTTTATTTATTTTTAAAGTAATTAGTTTATTTAATTATTTTAAATTATTATTCATAAAATTATATTAAATTTCAAATTATATAAATTATTTAATGTAAATTTTTTTTAATTATTTATTTTAAGTTATAAGTTATAAAGAATAAAAAAGAATTTTAGTTACAGTAATAAATATAAAATTAGAAGAAAAAAATGACGAGTTATAAGCTATAAATTGATAAGCTACCCAAAAACTCTATAAACTATAAGTACATAACTGGCTAGACGAGAAAGTTGAGGGTTGATTGGTATATATGTGTGTGTATGTGGGCGCACGCGTTAAAATTTGAGTATTGAAAAACTATTGAGAAGATTCATGATACAAAGGAATTGACTACTGAAGAGAGAATCATTACGTCAATTACCAAGGAATTGCCTCCTGAGAGGAGAACTATCTAATACTCTCTTTGACTGACAATAAATGTCATTTTGGAACATTTCAAATGGATTAAGTAGCTAAGGCAATAAGGTGGGTTGGATGACTTTTCTTTACGAGGTTGAAATTAAAGTCTTCATCTCCGCCTCGAACAAGAGTCGGGTTTCTCCTCCATCACCCATATCCCGTTTATATATATATAATAAAATAATAAGTTTAAAGTAAAATTTATTATAATTAAAATAATTTTTATTATACAATAATATAATATTAAAATCATATTTTATGTACAGAGGATGACTAGTATAAAAAAATGATTATAAATAAATTTTTTTAAAAAAGATAATTTTCATCAAATTATCTTTATTAGTAATTGATGTGCTTTTTTTTATAAATGGAAAGTAAAAAAATAATTTGAGAATAATTTACTTAATATTAATTAAACTATACAATTGAACAAAATAATTATTATATTAAAAACTTAAAATAACATTCATTTTAAGATAATTTTTCTTACTAAAATTGCGAAACAGAGGAAATAATTATATTTAGTTACATATATAGATTGAAATTATTTACATACTACATTCGTTTTTATTTTTAAGACCCAGTTGTTAAAGAAGTTTATCCTTTTTGTAAGGCCCTTTACAAATTACATTACATAGTGCATGAATTATTTTTTTACAAAAGAAACCCCTATTTAAAAGGAAAGAATTATAAGATATTTTGTCTCAATAATTAACTGATGATTTTAGAAAAAGAAAGTTCATGTTAACACATTTAATGGTTTGTTTTTTATTTCTTTTATTTTGTGAATTGAGAATCAAATGATTCTTATTAATCAGATACGTGGACACTTACTTTGACTAACAAATTGAAAAAATAAGTTTGCATATAGAGCTCTGTTACCTTTATCAACGCTTATTGGTATTTGAAATCAAAGAGTCGTTAAACATCCACCCAAGGCAGCAGTGAAATGCAACCTATTCCAAAACAAAATGAATGTAACAAAAATGAGATTGTGAAAAGATGTGATGAGCTCTAAAGTAGATGAAAGAGTGAAAAATTAATTACAGCGTTTCTGGGGTGTAATCCAAAGCCAGTTATAGGAATATTGGGAAGATGGGTAGAATTTACATGAAAACTTAACAAGATGCATTAATCGATACATGCTTCCTATATATACAATTAGTGTAAGACTTGTGTCATTTACGAAAAGACATTTACCAATTTACCAGTAAAGTATATATTAAATATCAGTTTTAGTATTTTTCATGAGTTGCTTTTATGCATTAAAAGCATGGGGGAGATGGTTCAAGCAAAGAATAATAATCCCTCACCAACAATATTTAAAGAATGGGAGAAACGTATCAATTGATACTCGTTGACATATATTAAACAAATAATAATAATAATAATAATAATAATAATAATAATAATAATAATAATAATAATAATAATAATAATAATAATAATAATAATAATAATAATAATAATAATAATAATAATCTCTCACTAACCTTCTGAAAACAATTGTCAAATCAAGGTGAAGTTTACCATTATGGAGAAGTAAAATATTTACCTTGTAGTAGGTTTTAGGGGCGTAAAAAATTCGACCCAATTCATTCATCTGTCTTGGTCCATAAAGTTTGGACAGAGTTTGATTTTAACCCCAAAAAAAGTAGAAACATAAATAGAGAAAAGGATATGGACTAGGCTATGAACCGGGTCTTGGTGACTTTCGGTCACCAGTCTCATTCCAAATTTTTTAAAAGACTATAAATGTTATTTTGAGAATAAGTTTTATCTTTTAGAGATCAAATTGACATGAAGTTATGTTTTTATTTCAATTTTACTAACATTTTTTTCCAAAAAAAATTACTGACATTTTAGTCTGTGCTGTGCCAAATGAATTGCACATGTGGTAGTAAGAGAGTGACACATCTGTAAGTTCACAAAGCTAACAATCAACAAGCAATTTAACTTAACGCCTGACCCTAAACTGAGAGTAGTTTTGATCATTTGATGATTAATTTAGAGATTTTACTGAGTTAGGAATCAAAGTGACAATGAATTACACTTTCAATTACTAAAATTGTGGTTTACCGTTTAATTTTATTTCACTCACAAATTCACATTCATTATCTTTAAAAAATAATAATTTTACTACATTGATTTTATAGAGACTAACACTTATAATTTTATACATAAATGTCGGTTTTCTACCACTTTAATTCTACATTTCAAAAACATGTTCAAAATATATTGGAACCAATTATACTCAAACTTTATTAAATGTCAAGACTTTTTGTTCAACTAAAATTTTTTCCACAGCAAAATGCTAATGTATTATTCAACTACATTAATTTTGTAATCAATTAACTTTAGTTGTTGATTAATATTTTTCCAAAAAATGTTATTGTATTACTACTATATTTAATGACTTGATTTGCGATCAACTCAGACTTATCTTCATATCACCCTATCTATATTGAACTTATATATCATCGAATATATGTAAAATATTGATCTTGTCAAATGTTAAGACAAGATAAAGAACAACATCAAGGTTTGAAAGTCTCACCACCGACATTTGGACATCCACCCAAGACTTTAATTACATGTGTCTCACAGCTCATTTCATTGATAACAATTGAAAGTTGTAGAAGAAGATTTTAAATTTTCTTCAAGTCACTAACTACACGGGAGAAATAGTGGCCAAAACGGTTAAACAATGCTTGAATGGTTGGGAGTTAGGTCGTGTGCTTAGTGTGACAGTGGATAACGTCTCCTCAAATAATATTGGAATTCAACATCTAAAAAGATGGCTTCTATCGCAGAATGGTCTAGTTTTGAACAGAGAGTATCTTCACACGCGATGTTATGCACACGTATTAAATCTTATTGTGAAGGATGAAATGAGCTTAATAAATGATTCTATTTTGAGAATTCGTGGAGCAGTGAAATATGTTAGACGTTCTCCTTCGAGGTTTGATAGATTTAAGCAATGTATTGATCCTGAGTTAAACTATAAAGGTTATGTTGGATTAAATTGTGAGACTCGGTGGAACTCAACATACACAATGTTGAATGCTGCTTTGAAACATGAAAAGACCTTTACAGAGTTTAAAATATGTTAATGAAGTGAATAAGGAAAAAGGTGTGCCTACGGGAGCATGTTGCTTTAATTCTTCCATTCCTGAAGTTATTTCATGAAGCTATACTACGCGTTTCAGGATCTTCTTATTTAACAAGCAACTTGTATATGTTTGAGGTTTTCGGTGTCGGGATGAAAATTGCTGAAATGTGTAATAATGAAGATGAAAAGGCCAAGTTAATGGCTAAAAAGATGAAGGCGAAATACGAGAAATATTGGGGAGATCCTACTTGCCTGAATATGTTGTTGTTGATTGCTATGGTTTTAGACCCTCGACAAAAAGTAAAGCTTGTGATATGGATGACAAAAAAGATTTACACTAGTAATGACGCCACTTCTTTGAAAGAAAAATTAGATTCATGTTTGAAGTCTATCTATGAGGAGTATTCTGGTAGGGTGGTGTCACCTCTAGGTAATTCTTCTAATTTGTCAAGTGCTTTTAATGAAGTTGGTGATCCTTATGATTGTTCTGAATTCTACAAATCAGACGAGTGCAATACACCAGAATCTGAATTAGGAGAGTATTTGGATGAACGTTTAGAAAAACTTTGTCCGGATTTTGATTTACTTAGATGGTGGGAGGTGAACTCAAGTCGATTTCGTATACTTGCAAGAATTGCAAGAGATGTGCTGGTTATACCTATATCCACTGTAGCCTCTGAATCTGCTTTCAGTATGGGAGGAAGAGCACTTGATCCTTACTATAGCTCTTTGACAGCGACAACCGTGGAAGCCCTTATTTGTACCCAAGATTGGCTTGACGAAGCATCTTTATCATTTATTACTAGTGAGGATCTTGAAAATCTTGAACAAATTGAACAAGGTAAGATACATAAAGGTGTATTTAATATTGTGTTATTACTTATTATATTATTACTTGATACAAAATGAAATGTCTGTTTTTTTTTTTTTTTTTTGCAGAAATACTTTCTTCCCAAGATGCCGCAAGTTGTTCGGCCTCTGTTACACTTGTTAATAATTGATACTTGTTATATTTCTTTCTAATAGACAGAACAAATGTGGCTATGACTAGAGCTAGGTATGAATTATTATGTTCATTTTGTTAAGTTGCTTCCAACTTTGAAGTTGGTTGAAACTGAGTTTGTTTTTCACTTTTTTGCAGATATTGTCTTTGAATATTAGGAAATGCATCTACTTTAATTAATAGTGACTCTGTTTGGAGAAATGTTGTTCTTGATGCCAAGAGAAGAGACTGTTACACAATGCTGATGAAGATAAGAAATTGGCAGTGGCTATTGAAGATGTCCTGTTTTGAAATTGAACTACTTGAAGAGTCTGAGTCTCCATTTAGGAAACTAAGTTTAGATGGCAGATCAAAAACATCAACTAGTTCCTTTACGTGATTGATTGGATGTGTTGAACTAATTTGATTTATAACAGCCTTTTTGGTGAATTATTTATTCTAGTTCATGATTGTCCTTGCATGGACATTGACATTGACATTGCAACCACTATTTCGACTACATCTACCACATTGCAAAACTATTTCAATTCTTCAATTATTGTTCGAATGATTGAATGATTTATGTCTAATTTTTAAAATTTATCATTTGAGAGTTGAAACTTAATTGTAGTTTTGATTATCAAATAAGATAAATGTGTTTTTGAAATTTATCATTTAATACTTTACTATTTATTGACTCAAAATCACTTAAAAATAAGTTTTGTTACAAATAATACAATTAAACTAGTTTTAGAACCAATTTTTTTTTTTAAAAAAAATAACTTAAAACTGATTTTAAAATCAATCTTTTAAAAAATACACTGAAAAATCGATTTAAAACAATTCATTAAAAACCAGTTCGAATTGGTTTTAATAAAAACCGGTTTCAAACCGGTTCAAATATACTAAACCAGTTTATAATTATAAATCGGTTTTAAACTGATTTAAAACTGAAATGTAACTGATTCAAAAATAACTGATTTTTTTTTAAAGTGGTTTTTAAAAACTGAATTACACCACTAAGAATTTTTGGACTATGTACACCCATAAGAACATGTAACATGGTTTAACCCATACTTTATACGCCCTTGATAGTTTTTCCAATTTTAGAAAATCTCTTACCAAGTTAAGGTAAACTACTTGTATATGCCTCATATTTCGTGTTAATGTTTTTTAAGTCCCGTTCAGTTTTCAATGCAGTGTCGCTGCGTTGGTGTTTTAATTATTCAAGTATAAATTTAATTATTCACATCGACATAGACTTTTAGCTGCGCGTTAACTTTGCATTAACCATTTACAGGTTACAACAAAGAACTCAATGAAAGAAAATGCCATTTTTAATTTTCTGTTTCTTTTTATGCTCTTTAAGATTCAGTTCTCTTTAAATGAAATAAAAGAATAAATAAATGCTTTTTCACATCCTGCTCATGGAGGGACACAACAAAAGGAGACGGATTAAAGGGTCTGAGAAGAGAGAACAAATCTATAAAAATCTTTGTTTATTTGATTTTTTTAAATTAAAATATCTACTAATGTGAATAATTAGCCTTATATTTTTAAGACTCTTCTTCCCAATCCAAATATTTAGGATAATCCACTGTTCCTTCTATCAATTTCTAAACCGAAAAAAAAGAGAGACTGCAATAAAGCTAATATTACATATACCTGATTCAAAAGGCTGAAGAGTTTCTTGGCTTTCTGAGGCACATCTACCAGCCGCAGTGTTGCCATGTCCAAGGCAGCCCTTCCACCGAAAGATGGCTCCCCATCTTCATTACCATTTATAGTCGAGATTTTATCTAAACTTGAGCCAAATGCTGAAAAAGATAAAGTTGTGCTTAATCTAGCAAGAGTAGCTCTTAAAGATGCTTCAAAGACAGAAGATCTGCTTGTCAAACTATCTGCAACTGTAAGGATCTGCAATGCCCCTTGGACCATGGACCATTCCTCCTCCCTTGAGATCAAATAAACTCTCCGAGCATTTTGGTTTCCATCTTTCTTCTCCATCTCTTTCTTTCCAGTACCATCGCCACCATAATCCACACCGCAGACAGTTCTTAGTGACTTGAGAGTTTCTTGTAGATTGGAAATGTATTTTAACATTATGTCATCAAGGGCAAGAATCAGCTCATCTGCCTCAGAACCTCCAGTGAAGCTGATGCTTCTCTCCGCAGCAGCTTGGAGAAGTATAATAACTTGAGGAATAGACTCCTCCATCCTACGAACGGTTTCACTGAGTTCAACTCCTTGGGCTCCCACCCCTCTAATTACAGCTCCTCTTGAATCTATTCCTGCAATTTCAGAGGAAAGGATGGCACGCTTCATTGGTCCATACCTGTAGGTACTCAAAATAACAATAGTAAAGCAAACGATGTTTCTATGTGAAAAGGGTTTGATGCACACTTATATATGAGTATATTGTGCATGAGTAATGACAACCAGACCAGCTGTTAATTGACATTTATGTTACTATTTCTCTTATTTTATTCTTCTAATTTGAGATATGAAATTAAAATTCATCCCTGCAGACCCATCCAACTCTCCCACAATACCGAGGCCATATGTCAAATGGAATGAACAAACTTGATTATCAAATAACATCAATTATGCTTCAAATTAAAATAAGTTCTTACCTCTGTTTATTCCTTGCAAAGGTCCCTGTGATATTGTGTAATTCAATCAAGGCCTCTAGATGCTTTGTTTGAAGCTTAATACCCTTTTGCATATCTCCAGATAAAATATCTGATAAACCTAAAAAGCATGATGTGGTTAACAATGACAATTATCTTACACTTTTTGCTAAATGAAAGATATATGCTAAATTATCACAGTTTTCAATTTACAATACTCTATTCTAAATATATGAACAAAAAAATGATAGAAACCAACTGGTAAATTGCCGTTAAATGAAGAATACAATTCTACTCTCTAGATATTCAAGAGATCCAGAAATCTCCCAATGCCTAATAGTCCCCCGAACCCATACAAATGCCAAGATAAATCTCCTTACTGCTCACTACTCCTAATTAACTATCTCATATTCTAACTACACATAGCAGATATATATGACAATTATTAATAGAGTAAAGGGACATTTTGGTCCCTCACAAAAAACACGTGGCACATACTAGTCCCTGACAAAAAAAAGCGACCGCTTTTTTGTTCCCGACAAAAATAAATTGGGACAATTTAGTCTCTAAACCACAATATGTCATGGAGCCATATGGAAAACTGATGATGTGTACCGTTGAGTCATTAACAATGTCCATGAACTTCTTACGTAGCCTTTAACAAAAAAAATAAGAGGATAGTTTTGCCCCGCATTTGAAAACCAAATAAAAAAGAAATTAAAAAAATAAACGATGGAGACTTTTGGCTACAAGTACAAATGAAAGGGCTAGAAACAAAAACCCTTGAAACAAAAAATTGAGGTTTCTTTTCGTGTTTTCATTTCCAAATTGCGGTTTCTTTTTCTCTCTGCGATCATTTCATTTCTTTGTCGTGGACTATCATATATTCCGATCATGGTTCGTAAAATATTAGGAGAAAAAAAATTGTCCCAATTTATTTTATCAGAAACTAAAAATGGTCAACTTTTTTGTCAGGTACTAACATGTTCCACATATTTTTTGTGAGGACCAAAATGTCCCTTCCCTCTTATTAATAAAAAGCGGCTAAATTGCATACGTGATCTCTTAATTTAATTTCAGTTAACGTTTTAGTTCTTTATTTATTTATTTATTTATTTATTTTTTTCTGATTTGGTCATTTATTTTAATTTTAAGTGACAATTTAATCTTTTTATGTTTTAAAATATACAATGTTATCTTTTTTTTTTTGCAAAAATTCATCAAAAATTTCAAACAAAACCCATAAAATTAATTATCATCCTCAATATAATGCAAATTTCATCAAATTCATAATTTAAATCTTTAAATAAACTTATATTTTCATCTTTAACAATATCAAATAAAAAATAAAGGACCAAATCGAGAAAAAAAAAATAAAAAGTTAAAACATTAACTGAAATTAAATTAAAGGATGCAATTTAGCCATAAAAAGCTGCCTACTAATGCCTACCAACAGAATATAGCCCATTATGGCCTATATCTAACAATACTCCTCCCCTAAACTATCACCTTGTCCTCAAGGTGATTGATTACTAGAGAATAAATCGAAGCAATTACAAAACTACTTTACATCAATTAAATTTAAAACTGAAGTGTTTGCACAATCCTGCAGCCCAATTTCATCCATTGGGTCCATAACCTGAAGCAAATTCATTGAGTTGCACATGTAATAGGAAAATTTCCTCCCGCATCAAATGCCCTGTTTTGGGCATTATTTTTGCCCAGAAAACAGAGTATATGTGTTGGTTCAAATGATCGGTTGCGGGTGCTACTTTTGGCCAGAAAAAAGAGCACACCTGCTGTCTTTTCTATTTTGTGGTAGTATAGAGAAGTGGAATGGAAATATTACACACATGGCCTGTGCACTAAATTTCTCATCACATCTGAAACAAAGCCATTTTTTAGATCTGTCTTGTATTTCTGCATCACTTAATCTTCTGAAATCTTTTCCTCCAAAGGACCTTGTAGTTTTGGTACTACTTGTCTCTCCCACTGCAGTTGCAGCTCCATTAGTAGATGGAACGAGGTTTTTATTTTCAGATTCCAAGTGACTGTTCGGGAATTGTTATATCTTCTAATTGGTTTCCCAATAGAACTTATCCCAGCAGTGCCTTTGTTCATCAAAACATTCTTTTCATCAATCTTTTCAGCATAATCCATCATTTCAGATAATCCCTCCACTGATGAAGTTTTAATTCTACCTGTATGACTTCTTTAAATCTGTTAATGACATGCCTTTCAAGTAAGTAGACTGGAGCTGCATACAATTCAAATTGCTCCCTATATTCTTTCATCGTCTCCATTTATTTGAGACTGAGCAATAGTTCAAATGGACTCTACAGCAGTGACGACGGTTGAAACTGTTGTATCACCGCAGATTTAAAATCTTCCTAAGTCAGATTTTGTGCACAAAATTCCCACCATTGATACCACGTGAGAGCCTTCCCTTCCATGGCTACCATAATCGCCTGTAACTTCCCTGCATCGTTCATTTGTTTTCATTCAAAATAGCACTCGACTATGTTGGTCCATCCGAATGCATCTTGCCATTAAAAACTGGAACTTCCAGTTTCCTCCAGCATTCTTCTCTGTTTTGCACACCATAATATGGTCGCGGACCACCCTATGCATCGTTAAACCATCATCCATGTGTGAATAGTGTTGTGCAGATCATTCGGCCATTGTTCTTCAGGTAACCACCATTACCCAAGATCTTAGTGCTCTGGTACTAGTTCCCCAAGATCTTAATGCTCTGGTACTAGTTGATAGGAACCAACTGGTATATTGCTGTACAATGAAGATTACAATTATATTCTTTGGATAATCAAGAGATCCAAAACTCTCCCAGAATACCTGTTAGAAAATAGCGCTCATATCTGTTGGCCTTCGAATACGCTCTTCAAGAGCAGATAGGCTTCTCAACCAGAATCCCAATTAAATTTTAATGTTTGCAAAAGATCCTTTCTAAGGGAGAGGAAGTCTTTATTTATAGACTTCCTATACAAGGGATAAGAGGGAAAGGATTCAAAAGCAACTATCTAGCAAACTCTAACTAGCAAAACAAAAACATAACTAACTAACTTCCTAACTACTCACAACTACTTTAACTACTCTAACTTCCATCTATTCCACATCCTAACAAACTCAGCATTGAAGGCACAATAATTAGAGCAACTAATAAAAATATTCTATTGCAAAAAAGCTCTTTGTAAACTAGAAGTTATGCAAGTCTTTCATCATCATCATATTATTTTCACATGTGAACTAAAAGAACAATTCACTGGAAATAAAAAACACAAATGACCAAGATATTTCTCCCTAGAAGCTAGAGCTATTTTATCTATATAGGATAACAACTATTGAACAGTGAAAAGCTCTACCATATTACATGCAATGAAATATATATCATTTTCTCCAACAGAAAACCATTTAAAAGATCAAGAACAACCTTTAGCCAGTGCTTTTGTTTCTGGAACAGCGTCTCCAATGGCAAGGTTGATATGAGATATGAAACTGACACCTATAGCCATCATAGTCTCACTTAGCAACCTTGGGACAAGAGTTTTATAGTCTTCTGGAAAAGCAATCATACACTTGCAAGCAACAGCTCAAATTTAGTCACTATCATTGTGAAGTTGACTCAAATTTAGTATAGAACTATTGGTGTGGCAAACCATTTTTTGATGGACAAAGAAACTTAAAATTTTATTGGAAAATGTTAACATAGGACAAACAAAATACTGGTAGTGCTTTAATCAATCATTTGTTCAACAGTAAAAACAATAGAAGTAATTGATAAATTAATGCACCTAATTGATAAATAGCTAATATAGTGAAATAGCTAATATAGTTAAATAAAGACATGTGTCCACAAAATAATATTAAAATATAATAATTAAATAAAATATTTCAAAATAACTTTATTAAAGAAACATTGATATCAATAATACAAAATTACTATCATGAGCAAGTCACACAATACCATACATTTTTTTTTTCACACATAATTATTTCATTGGATCAATTACGATTTTTTATTTAGGATGTATGGCAAACCATGTTTGGATGAAAGTTAGAACCAATGCTAGAGATGCAGCTAAAAAGGCAATCATAGTCCATGGCGTATTGAAATGAGTGTTGTAAGCTTGAGCCAACCATGTCTTCCATTTATTTGTATAATGTGTTTCAATTTGAAGCTTGATGAGAATATATTTCTTACTATAGGCCACTGCGTTTGTGTAGGAATTGTTGCAATACATTTTTGTTGGCAAATCATCACCTAATTCATTGAAGAGCTTTGCCAAATCTTCATCACTTCCAAGTAAGTTTTGAAATACACCAGCTGACCTAAGCTCCTTTACATCCTCAGCATTGTCAACCAATGAATCCATGAAGGTGAAAAACGAGCAACATTCATAGTTGTAACGAACATCTGGACACATCTCATATGCTATTAGGTTTCGAAAAAAATAGGGTGTGACATCGTTGAAACAAAAAACAGGGAGTCTTAGTTCTCCACTAAACCAATTAGACTTGAACGAAATGTTACTCCATCTCCATTCATCTGTCTTATTTGCTATTACTTGAATTCCTACTGTTTTTATATCTCGTATGCTCTTATAAGTATTCCAATTTGAATCAACTTCTTGTTCATCACCAACTTCTTGGTTTAGGATTGTATTTATCCCCATTCGGTTGTGTTCATTTTCTTTTGGTTGTGTTTCCATTTGATTGTTTTCCTCATAGTTGAAAGTGTTTAGGAAAGGCAATAGGTATATCGAGCGACAAGAATCAAGTATATGAAATGGTTTAGGATTTTCCATTGGAATCACTACCATTCGAGTACGTTTGCATTCTCCCAAACAATGATAATTTTCATATAAAAATCCCAAGTCAGTCCTCCAATCTTTGCATAGAATTTCAAGCATTTCAGTTGGAAGTTGATTCTCCAACAACTTAATATCTCTCCACATATACATCAATTGGTCAAACTTAAGGTTTAGTTCTTCCGGACATTGATCATTGACATTTTCCATAAAATATAGCAAAGCACATCCATCCACAAATAACATCCAAGCAAGATAATTGTCATTGTAGCCTTCAATCACATCCTCAATGAACATGTTCTTCAATTTTTCAATATTATTTTCAATCTTTTTAAGCAAAAGTCGACATGCTTGATTAGCATCTTGATCAATTTTTTTCCCATATTCCGCAACAAAAATTGATGTCCATAGAAGCTTATATTGCTCTCCAACTTTAAGATTTTCATTTTCATGATGGATGGGACCAAATGATATAATCTTTGGTGAACAATACTTATAAAATCTTTCATTTTGCCGCAAAAACTTAGGAACCCTTTGGATCTTTGGAATATTAATTTGATTATTTTGTTCAAACCTTTGTTGTGCCTCTTTCAATTGGGCAAATCTTTTATCCATAAGGCTATCAAGATTCTCTGCCATGGTCCCGTGGTCGATTAGTCCAATTGGTAATTACAATTCTAGCTAACTCAAGTTGATAATTTTCTATTGTTTTCTTTAGTTTCCACCTTGCTATAAAACAATTATTACTTTGAATTTCAAGTGTTTCTTGTTACCTGCAACCAAATTTAAGTAATTCAACTTATATATGAAAACAATATTGATTTAGAATGTTAATTGATATACTTTAAATTTAGCATCGAGAATGCAATAATATTAAATCTCTTAAGGGAGAATTTCACAGTCTATTATAGTCTTATCTAGTTTAAAGAATAATACTTATTTCACAACAAACAAAAAACGATAAAACATTACATTAATGTTAAAAAAAATGTTAAAGAACATAATGTATAGCATATTTGTATTATGAATTTAAAAAAAAAGCATATTTATATTAAAAATAAAAAGTTACTTTTTTTACTCAAAATAAAAACTTAACCTTTCATTTTCTTCAAAATAAAAAGTTACTATGGTGGAGGCAACCACATGATGTTAAACACATATGCGAACCTATTCATTTATTAGAGATCATCTTGCAGCCAGGTACATTATTAGAAAAAAATTTCTCATGTGTCTTGTGTTGGTTCACCTACCCTTAAATACATGGTTGAAAGTTAAGATTTAGGAGTATATTTTATTCCATTTTACGCTATCAAAAGTTAAAATCTAATAAAAAGTCGAAAAAATAAGCAAACATAGGAGGCTAGATGAACAATCACCTTATTAGAAGTCATTGTCAATATATTGCCCCCAAAGTTAGGTCTTTTTAATTCAATAGAATGAAAAGGAGGAGAAAAATTTTAGACTCTTGTTTGAGAGTTTAGAAGGGAGATGATGGTTTTGGGGAGGGGAATCGAGAAAAAAATAGAGAATTTTTTTTTCACTTTTTTGAGTTTTTTTGTAGAGAATGATAAATAAATATTTATGAGTAATATATTTTTAATGTTGAGAGTATTATAACAATATAGATTGGATTCGAAGAATTTATCAAAGCCCTCTAAAATCCTCCTCCAATACAAATTTTGAGTTCTCCCAAATAAAAGAAATTTTGTATTATACAGAACAATAAACCCCCCTATAGTTCTCCCATTCCAAAGCTCTCCATTTGTTCCACTTGATATTCTTTTCTTTTCAAAACTCTCTCCTCTCCTCCTAAACTCTCAAACACACCCTTAAGAAAAGAAGAGGAGTACAAGCATGAGATACGGTATTTTAAGAAAAAACAAAGTACAAGTATGCTAATGAAAAACATGAATTTTTATATATAATTTAACTAAGAGAACTAAATTGTTCAATTCACAATACAAAATCACAATAAAAGTTTAAAAAGTGGAAAATTATATACTATTATATCAACAAATAAACTAAAATAAATAAATCATATTGTATTAATATATAAGAAAATTACCATTTTCACTAGCTCACAATAAATGAGAAAAATAGTACCCACGAGTACTAGTACCAGTCATTTCAAAAGCAACCATACTTTAGGGACTCTTTCTTCTGTCCTTCAAATCCCCCCAAAATGGACAAGAATTAAAAAGAGATCTAGGAAGGATTTTGCTCGCTTCGCTTTCTATCCCCTCCCAACTTAACATCAAACTACATAAATTTCATTTAAAATATTTTTCCTCCTTGCCCTCCATTTGCTCCAAGTTTTCCAACCAAACCGAGAGAAATATCTTAGGAACAAAACTGACTGGCCCATGTTAATTAATTTGTTAGAGGGTCAACATTTTGCAATAGCCCAAAATAGACATTAGAACCGTACTCAACAATCTCAACCTTGCTGAATATCAAACCCTTATGAAAATTTACTGCATGAGGCTCACATCCTAACAACTTGGGGTATAACTCTTGCTTAACATTGACAAATATGTAACAAGTCCAAGCAATACTTGAACTTGTCACTGGTGACTAGCATGGTCATCATGTTAGTTGCATCGGCTAAAGTATGGACCTTTTCAAGTAATATATGTCCAAATGCAAGTAACTCTTTGATCTTGTGAAACCTCACACCAATATGCTAGGTCCTAGTGTAATACACCTGATTCTTTGCCAAATACATGGTACTCTGACTATCACAACGCAATTGAACTCCACGTTACTCAATACCCAATTCATTCACTAATCATGTAAGTTATAAAGCCTCTTTGGCAGCTTCAGTCATGTATGTTGCTTCAATGGTAGACATAGCCACTATGGATTGAACAAATGGCTTCTAACAAATAGGTCCTCCTGCAAGGATAAAGACATATCCTACTATGGACCTTCTATCATCCATATCACCTGCATAATCAGAATCAACATATCCTACAACTAAAGGATCACCTTGTTTGTTGCTAAACATGATACCAAGACCTGTTGTACCCTTCAAGTACTTGAAAAACCAATTGACTGTTTCCCAATGATGCTTACCTTGTTTAGACATAAAATTGAGTTACAACTTGTACCAAATCTGATCTACTGCAAACCAAGGCTATCAAACACACTGTTAAGTTTAGGAAAGAAAGATCGACGAAAGAAAGTGAAAGGAAAAAAATGAAAAGAAGAAAAAAATAGTAGAAAATGAATTGATTAATTAGTTGTTGGTCTGAATGAAAAATGAGAAGAAAGAAAATAGTATATTTTTAAAATGATGTAGATATTCCTAGTAAAAATTGAGATATTATAAATAAAAAATAGATTAGGGGTAGTCTTGTCATTCTACATTAATTGGTAATTTTCAGTTCTTTTCTTCTCAATTTAAAGAAAAATGAATTTTAAGTAGGTCAAACCAAATATGCTTCTTTCCTTTCATTTTTAATGTGTTTCAAAGGAAGAAATATGCGTGTTTTTTCCCAACTTTTTCCTCTCCTTTTCTTTGTTCCAAACACATTTAATTGAATCATAACACGCAATTGTCTACATCCTTGTATCACCATATCCCATTTCAAGTAATTGTGGATTAGTTTTTGGTAATTGTGGAATAAAAAAAGCAACAAGGAGTTTAAACTCTGAGGAATTGGATCCCTATGGAGTCCTCTAAACAAATACTTGATAAAGAGGAGGGACAAATAGAAAACTCTATCAATTCCCGGTCAAACGAAGCACCAAATTTAGCAAGTCAATCAGCACAAGCATTGCCTTCATGCAATGTGTGAGTGAGACCTATTTGCCAATTCTTGGAGATCAGAGAACAAATATACTTCACAAGAGGAGCATAAGGATGAGTAGGCAACACAACCTCCTGAATAAAATGCAATGCCGTTTGAGAATCAGATTTGCAAATCACGTTTCTACACCCATAATTCCAAGCGATATCCAAATCATGTGACATGGCTTGAAGCTCGACGCTAATAATAGAAGTGAACCCACAACTACCAGCAAAACCTGTAATCCATCCTCCATAGGAATTTATGAGATGCCCACCAAATCCAAAACGTTTCGAATTACCAATTGAGCTACCATCAACATTGACTTAACCATATTCTCTAGGCTGGGGAGGTTGCCTAAAAGAAACAAGTCTAGAGATCAAAACCTTATTGAAACAACCAAACACCTTCATGATGGAGTGGAAAACATTATTAATTTGGCTTAGAATATACCAGAGAGAGTGATTATTATCAGTAAAAGATTTTTTGTTGCAAGACTTCTAAATCCTCCAACAACAAATGAGAAACAAGGTCCATAATCATCAATTGCATTCATTTTGAACCAAGTGATAAGATCATCTTCATAAAAATGGATGTGAGATAGAAAATCAAGATTATTCCAAACTTGCATGGCCTTAGGGCAATCCCTCAAAGTATGTAAAATTGTTTCAATTGTTGCACCACATCTATAGTAAGAAGCATCTGACGATATATCGGTATGCGTATTAGGTTCTAGGTACTACAGTATGCGTATGTGTATTAGGTACTACAGTTGAAAAAGATAACATCGAGTGAAGCGTACACAAGATCTACTTAAGTTTTTGATTGATAAGATTTCTATTAGATTGAAGATGCTCCGGTTAATCCTATGACATAGGTTTAAAAAATAAAAAGGTTTTTGTTTATGCTCTTACCCACAAATTAGACGGATGTCATGAGCGAAGCTGATGAGTTAAGTTGTTAGATTTCTAACTAATTAGAGGATTGTTGGGTTCAATGTTTACCCTTGCAATAAAATATTTATGAGTATGTTTTGCATGGTCAAGTAAGTTGCTTATAACGAATATGTTTGTATCATTCAAATATAATTGTTTGATAGTAATTTTCTTTTATTAGTATATAGCATTTTTTGAGAGATTAATTACTTCTAGTAAAGCTTGAGCTTAATATATTTTTTGTTTTTCTTATTATTGTAGTAAAACTATTTAAGTATTCATTAAAATTATTTTTCATGTTTATTTTTTTATATTTATCAATTAATTCAACGATTAATTTTACAAAATATTTCTAATTCAATCTTCTATATACTATAAACACATCCACTATAAATGAGTTTATTTACTATCCACTATTTTTTTAACAAACAAACTCTATCTTATATATATAAAAAAGAAAATTTGATACTAATGGAATTACTTACTTGCTCCTTTATTTTATATCTACAACGTGTGTGTTTTTGTCTTTTAGTTTTTTTTCTTCTTATTTTTATTTTAAATTAAGGTTAAATAAGTTTTTAGTCACTATAAAATTTTTAAATTTGTTTCTAGTTCGTGTAAAAAAATTACATTTTTTATTTCATATAATATTATCATGCAAGCAATTTTAGTCTCTGTTAAAACATCAATATATTGAATAATTCTTTTGCACCTATGTTTATAACACTATAAAAAGTTTCTCCACAAAAAATGAGGTCAAAATTCAATTTATAGATCCATATTTTTATTACTTTAATCTTGAGGATATGACATTTAAAAAATTCTTATTTAATTCATCCCAAGTAAAAAAATTCTATGTT
>JBBPBQ010000002.1:42194041-42330875 GCA_037974755.1 Cicer yamashitae
ACATTTTCACACTTCAATTTTTTTAAATTGTTGTTTTTCACACTAGTATTTTATTAATATTGTTGACATAAAAATGAGAATAATTATAATATATTAACTATAACATTTTCACACCTCAATTTTTTCAAATTTTTCTAAAAATGAATCGCTATAAAAGTTGTTGGAGTGCATAATTCTTACATGATACAAGTGTTTATTTCTAATTAATTAGTTAAATTTAGTATATTTTTATGTATTTTCTAAATAAAAATGAGATTAAATATATATTAAAAAACTATGCACGAGGCAAATGTTTGTCAATAAAGAACTAATTAAAATCAATGTTTTTTAATATCATCAACATACAAATGAGAACAATTATAACAAATTAAGCATCAATTTTTCACATTATTTTTTTTGAAATGAGTAGATAAAGAAGTCGTTGGAATGCATACAGAGAAAAAAATGATTGGTATTAATCAATTAGTTAAAATTAATATTTATTATAAAAACTGTACACGGAACAAAGAATTAGGTAAAATTAGTATTTTATCAACTATAATTTTTTCACACTATTTTTTTCATCTAGAAATGAGCAATTGAAGCCATGGGACAAATATTTGTCAATAAAAAATTAGTTAAAATAAGTGTTTTGTTAATACTATCAAAATTAAAATGAAAACAATTATATTAATACATGGGACAAAGTGTCACTTATATGAGATCGAACTTTTTTACAAAAGACAAGTTCTCACTAATAAAACTTTCAAAATAATTATTATACGCGAGACAAATTCTATCTGAAGAGATTGCCAAATTTTTATTCATAAAAATTTCAAAATAACTATGATATACAGGACAAGTTGTCACTTATGAAATTGAAGTATCATACACGAGATACGTTTTCACTGATAAAATTTTCAAAATCACTATGACACTATTATACACGAGACAAATTTTTATGGATAAAATTAAACATTTAATAAATTTTGTTTTTGCAATTATTCTAATGTTACATTTTAGTTTTATTATATAACAAATAAAAGAAAACATTGTACGTTCATATTAAACAAGTCTTTATCTCTTTTTTTTTTTTTTTTTTTTTTTTTTTAATTTTCTAAACATATTCACAACTTAAATAAATTGATGTATTATTTTTTAAAATTATATAGAGAAATAATATTGATCTTGAATCCATAGAAATAGAAATGCACAAATATTTTATTAGTAGGAAGTATAAATATATTCCACTATAATTAACTGATCACACAACCGTAAATTTCCGAATCAAATTCGGACAAGACCTCCAACTTAATAATATCGAATTTGTCGGTAGAAATCCTTAGTATATAAATCCTCTTATCTTTATTTTGAACTAATACAACGTGGTATGCTCGTGAGGATATATACACGAGCATATATACACCTTTGTCCATCCTTGTTAACAAATTATAGTAATTTGTGTTTACTCATTATTTTATATATTAGGAACAAAAAAACTCAAAATTACCTATAAAATAAAGATAAATTCTAAAATAAATTTATAAATAGAGGTATGTTCACCTTAAAAGTCTATTTTAGATTTACAAATCTAAAACTCTGGATAGATTTGATAGTGATTACAACAATAGATTTTGAGTTATAATTTATTATTTTTAGTTAGACTTGTAATTTTTTAAACCATTTACTTAAAGTTATTTAAAAGACATAAAAATAAAATAAAATAAAAACTCACCAACATTAATTTATGGATTTTGTACGGAGAACTTGAAGTCATGGAAACGATGTGCTGCTGGTTGATCCTACAATGATGGAAACACATTCAAATTAAATCTACAAATTTGTTGTTTTATATATAGTTAAAAGAATCTTATCATGCAGAGAAATAGGAACTAGCTAGTTTGAAATCACATATATGCTCACTAGAAGAACAAATAAAAAAAATTAAAGCAAAATTATCAGCTCTAGTACCTTTATCAATACATATATTGATATTATGAAACCAAAGAGTCGTTAAACATCTATACTCCAATGAAGAGTGAAATTTTAGTAACAAAGAAAGGATAATATATTCAACAAAAAAAGAGATTCCAAAAAGTGTTAGAGAGTAAAGTTGAAAAGGATAGTTTTAGTGCGGAAATAATAATAGCGTTTGTGTGGTGCAAAACAAAGAAACATTTATATTTAGGAAGATGTGTATAATGCAAAGTTGGATGGGATTGGGAAATTAATGCTGCCAGTGACACATGTGGTATATATGCTTTTCAAAGCATCATATATTGTTTATTAGACGTTTCTCCTTTTTTTTTTTGGGGCATAGTCTCTCCTTTTTAGAACTTTAGTTGTGTTATTTTTTTTGGTACAAAAACTTTAGTTGTTTTAGCTTCTGATTTTTCTATGTATAATAAACTATGAATTTAGTTCCTTAGAATCAAATTATCTTTCCAACAAAACAAAAAGTTATTTACTCTCTAAAAATTGATTTTTCAGAAAAAACACAAAAATAAAATTAGGTGACATAGACCTTACTCAAGAAAAGAAAAGAGAAAAAAAAAAAATATATTTAAGAAGATTATTCAAATCATGCATATATTTTGACTTTTTGACAAAAATTATATAATATAGATTCCTTCGATATATTCTTTTTTTTTTTTTTGCCTTAAACTATCACCTTTGTAAAAGATTTTTTACTGTGAGTAAAATGATGTGCTTAGCTAAAAAATTTCAATCTTAAAAAAAACCTCGCAAAATCTCTAAATCATAAGCAATCATGTATAGGATGTAAATTATCGTCAGTAACAATAACATTTAGATATGTCATACTTTGGACCACAACCTTTGGGTGTAAATTGACTTTTAAATGAGTAGAGCTTGTTATAAAATTGGGCCATCAATGCAACTTGATCGATATTTTCTTCAGCAACTCTGAAGAATTTTGAAAAATAAAATTAAAATCTCGAAACCTAATAGTCATTGTTCTTAAGAATTTATTCGCCTTAAGGCACAAATCTCTCATAATTCAACATGCCCTTTTCGGTATGAACCGAGGTACAATAAGAAGCTTTTATGGCACACGCCAAGATGAGTAGTCGGTTCATATATATATTTTCATATTTCTCATTTAAAATATAAAACATAATTTATTTAAAACTTTAGAAATATATATCCTCAAAATTTACAACAAAGTTTCGATGGTTTTGAAAATTGTACTCATTTGACACTGTATCACCCAAAGAACCAACAATACGCACATCTAGATATTGATGATCCTCTCAAAGATGATATATGTTAGCTGAATTAGCTAAGCTAAAATCCAAAATCTCATGAATTATATTTTTAAGACCCTGTGTAGTATGAACCTTATATTTCTAAAGTATCTCTAAAATGATTTATGAATCTCCAAAATCAACTGAATCCGAGTCAGAAGCTTCTTCACAATTTTTATCAATTTTTTCTTGATTTGAGAGAGACTCTTTGATAACAATGTTACCACCTAGTTCAACGTTGGACATATGATCAACAAAAGGGAATTAACATGATAAATATATTATTACTATGAATATTTTTGTTTGTGCCTTCAATTTCGACATTGTATCGATGATTCTTTTGAGAGAGAAATTAAGAAAGATATCACGACCCTATACTCTATTGTTGGAGGAATGCACAAGAATATAGAAGTGGAATAGAGATACAAGTATTAATTTCTATTGTGTTTCATATATATATATATAATATTTAATTTGAAATAATGTAAATAGCTTGTTTCTTGTTTTATAATAAACTTGTATTTGCAAAATTACTTATCTAAATTTCAATATTTATGTTGTATGTTTTTAGATTTGAATTTGAGAATGGCAAAAGATTGTAAAATGTGTACCTTTGGTAGTTTATCTTTCTAAATACATAGAACTAGATATATCTCATTGGTTTTGCATATTCTCTCTCTTAAAGATGCATTTCCAACAAGGTCAGTAGATACTTTGAAATCTTCTGTTTGAACTACTCTTTTTACTATGCTTCCTTAGATAAATATCCTATATTGTACTGAAGCATTTTACAATCCTCGTCTAATTTGTTTGTAGGCGATATTGTGTTTTCATCAAATGAAGCAAGGTTTTTTAAACTTGCCTCCATTTTATTGATCTGATAATTCATCATCTGGTTCAACATTGTTCAAATCAGACGATGGTGTGTTTGGTTTTTGACAAAGTTCAATGTGTTTTTACAACCTTTGAGTAAGGTGAGATAATTTTGTTTGAGTAAAGACTCTATTCATAGAGCCTTATGTTAGTTCAGATCACATTTTGATAAAGCTTTACTGATCGTTTCACGGAGGTTCAAGCTATAAGCCAAAATCCATTTCCAGTGAAAGCAAGCTTTAACAATCGAGGTAAGGGGGATGTCGATTGGATCATGTTTGTGGTGATGCATAGGATAAACAGGAGTAGTAAAATTCTCACTTTTATCCAGGGCTTGTCAGTTGCTTAAATCTTTGTAGTAAATTAATCGGTTAAATTAGGATGTGAAACATGATAGAAAATAGAAATGCTATTTAGGTTGCACAATAATTTATTGCTATTAATTAGTGTTGAAAAATACTAGAGACAAATACAATTTTTAACATGGAAAACTTCTCTCAAATTAAGAGAATAAAAACCACCGGACCTAATCTAGTAAAAACTTTTCCTCTTGTTACCACCGCCACTTGCTTTTTCCTTGTTGTTTCTGTAACGGCACACTATTGCTTGCTTTTCTAAAATAGGGATTTCAAATCTTTTTTTTTTACATGGTCCAAGCCCAATAAACCACATATTCCTTTTTTTTCTTCTTTCTTTAATAATAATAATAATAATAATAATAATAATAATAATAATAATAATAATAATAATAATAATAATAATAATAATAATAATAATAATAATAATAATAATAATAATAATAATAAAATTGGTGTGTTCCATTTGGGGAGCTGCTCAACTAGGTTGGCCTTCTTTCTGCAGCATATCATCTTCGACACAAGCAAAACCTTCGTCATCATATCTGAACTATTCTCATCGGTATGAATCTTTTCAATTGAAAGTGACTTCATTTCCAGTGCATCTCGTATCCAATGATACCGCACTTCAATATGCTTCGACTTTGCATGAAAAATCGAAATCATGCTGAGATGAATTGCGCTCTGACTGTCACAGAATAACCCAAACTTGTCTTGCTTGAGGCCTAACTCGTGTAGGAATTTCTTCATCCACAAGAGTTCTTTGGAAGTTTTAGTTGTTGCAATGTACTCAGCTTCAATAGTGGATAAAACAACACATTTTTGTAACCTTGATTGCCAAGACACAGGTCCTCCTACAAACGTCATCAGATAACCAGAAGTAGATTTTCTAGAATCAAGATCACCTGCCATATCTGCATCTGTGTAGCCATCCAACACAAGTTCACCACCTCCATAGCATAAACACACTTTGGAAGTGCCTTTGAGGTATTTGAGAATCCACTTCACTGCTTGCAAATGATCTTTACCAGGATTAGAGAGAAACCGACTAACAACTCCAATTGCATGAGCAATATTTGGCCTTGTGCATACCATAACATACATCAAACTACCAATTGTGGATTCATAAGGAAGTTTCTTCATCTCTTCTTTGTCTTTCTCACTTGTAGGACATTCATCAGAATTCAATTTAAAATAAGTAGCAAATGGAGTACTAACAGGTTTGCAATTTCTCATGATAAACCTCTCTAACACCTTCTCAATGTAATTGTGTTGAGACAACCACAATTTATTATTCTTCCTGTCACGGGTAATTCTCATGCCTAGAATTTGCTTTGCAGGACCCAAGTTTTTCATAGCAAAAGACTTGTTCAAATCTTTCTTTAAAGATTGAATCTTCTTAGCGTCATGACCAACAATCAACATATCATCTACATATAACAAGAGAATAACATAATCACCATCAAAGATTTTCTTGACAAACACACAATGGTAAGAAGTAGTTTTATCGTACCCATGTTTCTCCATGAAAGAATCAAATTTCTTGTACCGTTGTCAATGTGCTTGCTTGAGCTCATATAAGCCTTTCTTCAATTACCACACAAGCTACTATTTACCTTTGACTTCGAAACCCTCTGGTTGCTCCATATAGATCTCTTCCTCCAAATCACCATGAAGGAATGTAGTTTTCACATCAAGTTGTTCAACTTCTAGGTTCAAACTAGCTGCTAACCCAAACACAACTCGGATAGAGGACATCTTCACCACAAGTGAAAAAATTTCATCAAAGTCAATACCTTTTCTCTGATTAAAACTTTTCACAACCAATCTTGCTTTGTATCTTGGTTGAGAACTATTCTCTTCTGCCTTTATCTTTTATACCCATTTGTTCTTGAGTGTTTTTCTGTCCTTAGGAAACTTTACCAAATCAAATGTGTGATTCTCATGCAAGGAATTCATCTATTCTTGCATGGCCTTCATCCACTTTTCTTTATCAACATTTGTAATAGCTTCTTGATAGTACTCTGGCTCTCCACTATCAGTATTCATCACATACTCATGTGGAGGATATATTTGAGAAGGTTGGCGTTCACTAGTAGATCTTCTCAACTCAAATTCGATTGGTGGCTCAGTTGGAACCTGCTCATCATGGTGAGGTACATGATCATTAGTTACAATCTCATCATCTACCTATATATCTCCCCCATCAACAAAAGTTTCTGCAGGGGGCTAAGGCACAACATCAATGTAACTTCTGGAATTTGATATATGTTTCTCAGCTTTATCAAAATCTTCAATAGTCTAGTCTTCAAGAAATATCACATCTCGGCTTCTGATAATTTGCTTGTCAACCGGATCCCACAATCTATAGCCAAATTCTTCATCACCATAACCGACGAACAGACACTGTTTGGATTTACTATCAAGCTTGGACCTCTCATCTCTTGGAATGTGAACAAAACATCTACACCCAAAAAGTCTCAAATGATGGTAAGAGACTTTTTCCCTGTCCACACTCTATTTGGCACATCACCATCAAGTAGAATAGAAGGAGAAAGATTGACCAAATCCACTGTAGTTTTCATTGCTTCACCCCAAAAGGATTTCGATAATTTTGCATGAGAAAGCATACATTTGATTTTGTCATTAATTGGACGATTCATTCTCTTTGCAACACCATTATGCTGAGGTGTCTTTGGAACTGTTTTCTCAAGCTTGATTTGATGTTATAAAAAATACTCTTGAAACGGACCTCTGTATTCCCCACTATTATCTGATCGAACACATTTCAATTTTCTTCCCTATTCTCTTTCAACACTTGCATGAAAATGCTTGAAGACTCCAAGTACCTAGTCTTTAGATTTCAAGGGAAAGGCCCACACTTTTCTAGAATGGTCGTCAACAAAAGTAACAAAATACGATACACCACTAAGAGATTTACTATCCATCACGAGAACATCAGTATGAACTAAATCAAGAGTACTTTGCCTCCTATGAGGACCAGTATTATGAAAAGAGACTCTATGTTGTTTTCCAGCAAAACAATGAGTGCAAGTTTTTATATACATATCTTTCACAGGAAGAAAATTTTTCTTCGCAAGTATGTTGAGTCCTTTCTCACTCAAGTGACCAAGGCGCATATGCCATAAATCGGAAGAGGTATCTTCAATTGCATTCACTTCTTCTTTGCAAAGCTTCGTAGACATCATAATGATAGAAATAGAATTTTGCTCCTTTGCAACCACTAGAGACCCTTTTCTGATTTTACATATACCACCACCACCAAAGTAAGTGTGATAACCCTTAATATCCAAGGCTTTCACCGAAATCAGGAACATGTCTAACATTCTTCAATTGAAGCTTGCAACCAATCCCCGTTTCAACCCAAACATCTCCCATATCGATAATTTTACATACTCCTTCATCTCCCATTTTTACCGTACCAAAATCACCAATACTGTAAGATGAGAAGAAATCACGCCTAGGAGTAGCATGATATGAGGCAACCGAATCAATAATCCAAGTTTAATCATGACATGCAAGGTTTATGGAATTATCATCACAAATAATGTAGACGTTATTAACAGATGCAACTGTTGTTGTATCCTTATCATTTTTCTTCTCTTTGTCTTCATCTCTTTCCCTTGATTGATCTCTCTTAAGGAACATGCAATTTCTTTTTATGTGACCTGTTTTGCCACAATGATAGCATATCACTCCTTTTCTAGTCCTCAAATTGCTTCTTGACTTTCTACGACTTTCAAAGTTGTCGCGTCTATGGAAGTGTCTAGTCTAGATTGACTTATCCCCCGTGACTCTGTAACTATTGCTTCTGACTTTGAGGAAGAACCAATCAAACCACGTTCATTTCTTCGAGCTTCTTCATTCAACATGTTTTCTTTAACTGTTGAAATTTTCAACTTTCCACTTGGAGCTGAATTGGTGAATGTCACGATAAGGAATTCCTAATTATCAGGCAAGGAACTCAACAATAACAATGCTTGCAAATGATCATCCAATTTAATATTTTCCGTTGTCAACTGATTCACTGTATTTTGAAAAATACTCATATGTTCTGCCATTGAATCCCCATCTTTGTATTTCATACTGATCAGCTTCCAAATCAAGAATGTTTTATTTTGAACATTCTTTCGTTCATACAACTCTTTTAATTTCTCCCACATTTTGTTAGCATCTATTTCAGTTTCAACATGTGGATATACACTAAGATCCAACCATTGTCTGATCAACGCCACTGCCTTTCTATTCATCTTCTTCCAGTCAGCGTTAGATTTATCTGTGGGTTTAGCAGTGTCACCCTCAATAGGATCATACAAATATTTACTGTATATCATGTCTTCCATGAGAGTCTTCCAAAGTGTGTAATTAGAAGAGTTGTGTTTAATCATATTTGGACCTTTATTTTCCTCCTTCATTTAAATGCACAAATTAAATCAATCGAGCTCTACATACCACTTTGTTGTTAAAAAACCAGAGATAATTATCTCAATAATGCAGAATATTTTTCTCCCACCTCTCTAGATAAAATGCCAAATAGAAAATACAATTC
This sequence comes from Cicer yamashitae, assembly GCA_037974755.1. Taxonomy (NCBI): domain Eukaryota; kingdom Viridiplantae; phylum Streptophyta; class Magnoliopsida; order Fabales; family Fabaceae; genus Cicer; species Cicer yamashitae. The sequence continues at coordinate 42,203,086 of JBBPBQ010000002.1, forward strand.
CACATAGCAAAAATAATTGGCAAAAATTAAATATGAGGCAAACACAATTTTTAACGTGGTAAACTTTCCTCAAATTGAGAGAATAAAAACCACAGAACCTAGTCCAATAAAAACTTCCACTATAATAATTAATAGGTACATGATGACTCTTCATCATATGCATATTTTTAATTGTTTTTAGTCTTATTTATCTTTTATTCATTAGTTATTTTAAGGAGTTATTTGATATATTTTGTTCATTTTAGTTCTTTGATTTAATGAAATATTTATGTTCTTATTTTCTTGATTAAATAGAGATTTTTCGTAGTTTTGCGTTGTTTCTTTGTTTTAATGCAGTGCTGAATTTTGGTGAGAAATCAACATGACATATGTGGCGTATTTCAGCCATATCTAGAGTTGTAGATGTCCAAAAGGAGTCAAACCAAGTGCAAAAGAAAGCTAAGATCCATAACTACAACTTTCATGAAGACACCGGAACCTAATTCAGAATCAAAAGAGGAGAAAATGCAGAAAATGTCAAACAGAAGATGTTGTGCGCCTGAAGCGCAACAGCCGCGCCTGGGGCGCATTTTCATGCTGAAGCCTCTGCCGGGACGCACTTGAAGCACAAAGGCTGCGCCTGGGGCGCGTGGCACGCGACATCACTCATTAAAATGCATTTTTTTCACTTTCTAGGGATCTTTTTGACTATTGGGAAGTTGAGAGACTTGGGCCCTAGCATAGAAACTTAAAGACGGTCGTTTCTAACACCATTGGAGCAATTTTATCAAGAATCATTCATTAATCTTTCTTGTAATTCTTCTCCAGCCTCTATCTTTTCTATCTGTATCATGAGTATCTAAGCCCTGTTTGTTAGGGATGAGTGTAACAAGATGAAATCCTTATTTTTTTAATTTGATTTTTAGTTATATGAATGAGTTTATTGAATTATTTTTCTCATCTCTGTGCTTAATGCTTTTTATTGCCTGATCAACTTTAAAATGTTCTACGATTTTTATTTTGAAACGGAAGTGGACTATACGAATGCTTGAGATGAGAAATTCATGAATCTGTAGTCTAGGGATAGATGCAGGTCATGAAACCAATTAAATTTGTTGCAAAGGCAGTAGTTTAACAAGATAATTCCTGTACGGTAAAGCTTAATTCTAATCTTAAATCCACTAAGGAATTAGGGGTTACTTTGGAATTAAAGGTTCTGTCACTAAGACATTAGGGCAAGAATAATAAAGATAATTCGGTAATAATTTAATAAAGGAATTCAGTAACTATGATCAAATTAGACACCAAGGTTGGATTCGAAGTGAAACTCATCCCTGACATTTTTCTCATTATAAAGGACCAATTTTATTACCGTTGTTAATTTTAAATATTATTTCAATCAATTCCGAAACTTTTTGTTCATTTTAGTAATCAAATATAATTCAATAGTAAAACGCAATCCTTGAGATCCACACTCGGTACTACTGTTTTATTATTACTTGCAACGATTCAGTAAACTTGCTGAAACGCTATCAGTACACCAGGGTCTCCTTAGTAACACTAGGGAACATTAATCAACCTTCCACTAAAGTGGGTATTCCAAAGTAACTCTCATAGAAGATAAAACTACTCAGACTGTATATTAAAATAATTAAATCAGTGGTAGAAGTAACATACTAAAATTGTATATCAAACGAAGCAAGTTTGCTACACACCAATTACCATCGGAACCAAGCTTTTCCTTTCTCTTGTTACTGCCGCCACTTGCTTTTTCCTTGTGGTTTCTGTTACCGCACACTATTGCTTGCTTTTCTAAAATAGGAATTTCAAATCCCTTTTTTTTTTCTTCACATGGGCCAAGCCCAATAAACCACATATTCCTTTTTTTCTTCTTTTCTTTCTTTAATAATAATAATAATAATAATAATAATAATAATAATAATAATAATAATAATAATAATAATAATAATAATAATAATAATAATAATAATAATAATAATAATAATAATAATAATAATAATAATAATAATAATAATAATAATAATAATAATGATAATAATAATAATAATAATAATAATAATAATAATAATAATAATAATAATAATAATAATAATAATAATAATAATAATAATAATAATAATAATAATACTATTAAAGTTGATGGGTTACACTTGGGGAGTAAGTCCACCCAACAATTAACTACGGTTTCATATTCGAAGAATTGACCGGTGTATGTTTTTGAATGTTACTATAGTTGTCCATATGATTATGAGATTAAATATTGTAATGATGCAATGATTATGATATGTGCTTTAAGTATTTTTGTTATTAGTTGAACTATTCAAAGTATGTGTGGTGTTTGTGAAACTCTAAACGATGATGTGATTGTGAGAACTGTGTAAATCTGAATTAATGTGATAAATTGTGAACATCAATCATATCCGATTTATGTCAATGATAGTCCAATTAAGTATTGATTTATGACGAAGAGGGGAAGAAGGCATGTATTAGGGTCCCTGACCTAATGTATATGTGAACGTCTTTAGTGAGAGCTTGACAATCCAGTGTTTGGGGGAACATAATTGTATGAACTATGAACCTAATAATGGAGGTCAAGAAGTACATAGTGGTCTTAACGGGGGAATTTCTTAGTGGTTTGAAGGTAATTCCTCAACTGTGCATCTCTTATTTACTTTGACTAGCCACTTATGGTGCATTAAGAGAATATGTGAGGACTTGAATGCGTTTGTTCATCTACGGTTGACATAGTATCACGTTCCTTGTTAAATGTTCAAGAGTAGGTTTTGTAGCACATGCGATACGAAGTGTTGTGAAGAATGCCCATCTTATAATTTACATGAACATGAATAACTATGTTAATAAGTTGAGTAATATTAAATTGTGTAGCATATCCAAACTATTTGAATGAATGTGAATATCTGAATATTTGTGTGTGTTTATTATGTCATTACTATACTTATGCATGATTCAATTACGATTACTAGAACTAGGACTAGGACTAGGACTAGGACTTTCTTCTTGGCCCCTCCTCGCTCTACAACTAAATTATACTCCCATTTTTGGACTTTTCCATATACTCCCCTAAAATCCCTTAATCTCCATGCCAAGAAGAAAAACTCTGATTCAAAGCCAATTCTAGAATCCACCATTGTCCAAAAATTACCACCAGACGAAGAAAAAGATTATGGTAACGATGAATTTGAATTTGAATTTGAATACGGTGATGAATCTCAAATGATAAAGATGTAGGTGACGGTGATGAGAATTATGATGAGGAAGAGCACTGAAACGATGAAGAAGAAGAAACGATTTAAGTTTTTTAAGGGAAGAAGACTGAAACATTTGAGATTAATTTTAGGTTAAAAAAGCTTATAATTTAATTATATTTGGGTTTTTTTTTTTTAAAAAAATGGTTATGTTTTAACGGTGTTACAACTTTTGTAACAGAAATTTGATGGAATGACTAGTTTAAAATGAAACTATATTTGCATGGATGTTAACCAAATAAAAAAAATTTACGAGGATCAAAATTAAAAAATGTTATAATTGCAAGGATCAAAGACATATTTAAACCTACAAACAATCAGTAAAAGTTTGCAAACGAAAATCCTAACACGAGAGATATGAGAACATGACAAATGAGATTAAGAACAAGAGAGACGAGATTGAGAACAAGAGTGATAAAATTAGAATGTCAAAACAAGAGAGAGAGAGATGAGTGATGCTGCAATTGGTAAGATTTTAGGATTTGTGTTGTTAGATTTTATTTATAGTTAGGGTTCCAGTAACTCATGTTGGGTTGTTTCTGTGAGTGTGAAAGGTGGGAAGTTAGGAAACAATATGATAATTGGCTTGGTAACTAAATATAACGCCCCCAATGTATTTAATATATATAGGTTCAGTCGGGTGCGGGTAACGACAGTGATAATCCATTCGCCTGAACCCACCCGAAACAACCCATCAAAAACCAAATCTTTCACTTGTTGACCCGCATTGACCGAGATGAACCGCTCATTTGACTTTTCCACTTTCAGGTCGGGCGGGTATTTTCGGGTCACGGGAATCTGTCCAGATCTATTTATAAGTTATAAGCTTGTTTTTGGCATTGGAAAACCGAGCCTAACTAGTAATTGTATGTACCTAGCTAGCTAATTGTTTGGTTGTAATCAAATTGTAATAGTTAAATTTACAAATGTCATTAATCTAATACAAAATTGGTCTAATGCAATTAATTGTTTTGTTTTGAATTAAGAATTGTGTGCTCTGATTCATGTTCATAAGGTCTTGCGATTTTGCCTTTCGTTGGATTGAAGAGTGCAAATGTTTATAAATTACTTTTAACCTCAACTTTTAAACAATGTAAGATTATTTTGATGTATTGAAACATGTATTATAGAAAACAAAAATTGCTTAGAAATATATGTCAGAGATAACTTTTGTAGTATTGAAGATATTTAATATTTTAAAGAAGGTACAAATATACTTTAGTATATAACCATACAAAACAAATTTCAAGAGAGCACACATATTTTTCTCTAAGTCCATATTACAACAATAGTATTATAATAGAAAATAGAAAAAGACACAATAAACAATATAAATTGGATTTTATGAACTTTATACTTCAATGTCGAATTATTGATCAAATTCTAAATTATATTTCACTATGAGATTTAAATATTAATTTTCGTTATCTAATAAGTGACGTGATATAAAGTTGTATATAAATAATGAAATATAATCAATTACTTGTGAAGTATAACTATAAAATATGTTTTATAAATATCACTAAAAATAGTTTTTTTTATTTAAATGTGATGGTTTTTAGATGATATTACTTAATATTTAGTTGGAGAAAATTAAATAATAGCAACAAAAAATGGAATTATATGAAAGTCCAATGCCAAATAAAACTTCAACACACAACAATTGACTACAAACTAACAACTCTTTGACAAGTATACCAAATTGCTCAAGTAATAATAGTGATAAGTAAAACGTCTTCACAGAGATTATTATTAATTTAATTATACAGCAAAATAAATAACACTTAGGTGAGTAAAATGTTTATAAACTGATTGTTTAAATACAAACGAAATAAAATATATTAACTAGATAGGGATTAAGAGAAAAACAATTAGGGAATTCGAATCACCTCATTTTCATTATGCAGTTGTTGATTCACTATTTTAACAATATAACTTATTTGATTACGTCAAATTAACAAACTAGACTTAGACCAATTCCTTGATTCAAACTCCCTTTTTGATAATAACGAACCCTATCTTTCAACAACATCAACACCAATAGCAGCTTCCAACTTTAAGAATATCTTTCTGCAACTTTGTTTTCTTTTTTCTTTTTTACTCTGTATATAACATGCAGTCAAAAAAACTTATACAAAAAATAAGTTAAAAAATAACAGAGTAAAGTCACATGTTAATAAAACTAAATAGATAATTACTAACACAAATTATAGAGTAAAGTCACATGCTAACTACACAAGCATAAATCATAAAAAATATTGATGAGAACAAATGTTTAATATAAAAAAAGAGTATATGCATCATATATAGGCCTTACCGACAAAGTATTAGCAGGTAAAAATGGTGGTATAATAGAAAGTTGTAACCTATCTTAGACTTCTTGAACGTGTGTGCTTTAGAAGCTGCAAGTTAACAAAAGACATCAAAAATACATTGATGTTTTAAAGAAGATTAATAATAGAATACAACTACACTAAATGTGTGTTAGATGTGTGTTATTAAATTCAAAGTCATTTAGATAACTGAAACTCAATTTTCACCCCTAAAACCAAAATCATGATCTAGGCTCATCTCTTCTCTTTTTGTCATCACACCTGTTTGAAAATCACATAATCAAAATAGAGGAAAACTTCATTGTTTTTAGGCCAGCTATTAAAGTAACATGACATTGTTGTATATTTGATGTTATCAACTATAAAATGCATCAAAAGATAGATAAATTACCGGAAACACGTAAATGTAGTCAAATGTCAAATAATTTAAATGAAGAAATAATGTATGTTTAGCTAGAGTAATAATTAGATTGCTAATAAGTAGTAGTAGTAGTAGTAGTATATATATATATATATCACTTCCACTTCAAAACAATATAAAACACTCTAACATAACTTTCTTTTTCCATTTAGTTCACAAATGTAATCATATAAGCCATTTTTTCACAAATGTAATCGTATAAGTGCAAGAATTAAATTATGAAATAATGAAAAATAAAGAAATTGACCTAAAGTTGGCGACGACAACAACAAACAGTAGCGATAACAAAACGACACAGACAACAATGAACGGTGAGACAATAACGAACGGTGACAACAATAACGAACAAAGTCGATAACCACGAACAGTGGCGATAACAACAACGAACGGTGAGACAATAACAAACGGTGACAACAATAACAAACAATGTCGATAACCACGAACGGTGGTGATAACAACGAACAGAGTTACAACAACTAACAAAGAACGTAGAGCAACATCGACGAAGGCGAAGAAGAGGATGTCGACGAGGAAGCTAAGGAATGGAGAGGAAGGAAGATGAAGCAGAAGGAATGGAGATGAAATAGAAAGGATGGAGAGGGAGGAAGGAACACTAGTGAAGCAGAAGGAACGTCACAAAGGAACGAATGTCGATGAAGAAAAAAGGGTTTTTAGAAGCAACGTCATAAAGGAACGAAGAAAAAAGGGTTTTTTTTAGGGTTCTAAATTTGTAACAGTGGATGGTGGAGAGAAGAAGAACAATCTCTGGGAACGTGAGGACAAGGGAGGAGAGGGTTCACAGTCAAAGGAGGAGGGTTCACGGCCAGAGAGCAGAGTATAGGTTTGATCACTAGGTTTAATTAGGAACAATATAGGTCGCTTGTGTTACTTTTATCTGGTTTTTTTTAATATTTTTTATCATACATTTACAACACTTTTTGTCATAAGCGCTTTTAAAGGGGTTCGTCTTTTTTAAGTTTTACTATTATAGCGCTTTTTAAAGAAAGCGCTATAAAATCTAAATTTTGAGGTAGTTTGACAAGGCTTTTAGAAAATGTGTTGTCTAAGGCTCTGTGTTTTTTTAAAATAACATACAACAACACTTTTACTTAAAATCCAAATTTTGGTGTAGTGACAGGTTTGTTACTCAAAGTATGTACAAATGTTAATTTATGAAACAATATTGAAATATGAACATATATTTTATATTCTTTTAACAATATTGAAACATGAACATATATTTTGGTTCAAGTTATTATAGTCTACTTCCCAAGAACGAAATAATTTCTAGGTTCATTTCTGTAGTGATCGAGCATAAAAAAGTATTAAGAGCAAAAATATATGAATAATCAAACTCGTTTTAATAACATAAATGGCATAAGAAAACCATAATTATATAGATTCAAGGAGATTCATCTAATCCCTGATCGGTGAAAAAATTAGTTCATTATTAAGAACATAGTAACAATGAAGAAGATGAAATTACACATAAGAAAGATGAAATGAATCTTCACTTCTTGCTTCCAAGAGTGAAACTTTCAAGTCCCTAGCCTCCAAGATGTGCACATTATGATCTTCAATGCCTCCTAGGTTGAAATTCTTTCCAAATATGATATTTTAGCTTAAATATGGGTTTGAAACGTGTGCTAGCACATTGCTACGATACTGTGGCACCAAATGCACTGTAGCGCATGGTTGGGCACAATGCACTCCCTTAGGCACAACGGCTGAGCGCAATGCTTTGTAGTGTTAAATAAATACATTTGTTATTTTAAAATTATTCTCCCTCTCATTTGACTAGCACTTTTCACCCTTTTATAGTCCAAATTGATTTTGGTGTCTTCATAAAAGTTGTTAGCTTTCATTTTCAACTAACTTGATTACATTTGAACGTCTACAACTCCAGATATGATTAAAATGTTGCATATGAGTCATGTTTCTTTTTCACCAAAATTCAGCACTGCGCTAAACCAATAAAATAAAATAGCTAGTTAATCGTGAAAATGAAATCATAAATTCAAAACAACACTAAAACGAACATTAAATTGAAATAAATAAGCTAAACAATTGACTCCAAATGAGTCTAAAAATAATGATCGATGAAGGTTCATCGCAAACATATCAAAGTCCATATATATAACTAAATCTCAAAGATCTAAACTAAAACATGTAAAAAAAATTTACGCTTTCGCTTTGCTGTAAAGGAAATATTAATTTATACTACAATGTCGAATTATTGGCCAAATTCTAAATTATATTCTTCTATATCGTTTAAATATTTTAGTTATCTAATAAGTGTTGTGAGGTAAAAATTGTATATAAAAAATAAAATATAATTAATCACCTGTAAAGCATAACTATAAAATATATTTTATAAATTACTAAGAATAGTTATTTTTTTCATTAAAACGTGAATTTTTTTTCTTTAGACGATAGTATGTAATATTTAGTTGGAGAAAATTAAACAATAGCAAAAAAAATGAAATTATATCAAAGTCCAAAACTGATAACAACATCAACACACAACAATTGACCACAAACAAATCAAAGTTCATAAATAGAACTAAAACTCAAATATCTAAACTCGAAAATATAAAAATTCTTATGCTTTTTGCTGTAAGGGAAAAATGTATAAAATCATGTAAAACATGTGCATAGAAAGAAACACAAATTAGATGCAATCAAGTACAAACAAATTTGTCGATAATCTATTTTACACATATTTCAATAGCAAGAGTTGTATAGGGATCTAAACATATTTGTCATCTGCCTTTCAATTTCTAAACAAACATAAGTAATATGGTATATAAAATAACTTCTACTAACCAGTGTCATGTATATACAAGGTCGTCTTAAATACTTTAGAGACCATGTTCTAATCTTAAAAATTGGATCTCTAATAAAAATAGTGCAATTTTAAAAAAGGGGTAAAATAAATTTTAGTCACTACAAAACTTCAAAATTTATTTTAGTCCCTATAAAAAATTATCAATCTTTTAGTCTTTAAAATTTTTTTTATTCACTTTTAGTCTCTATTTTGAAAAGTTTTTATGTAAAAAAAATGATGTTTTTAGTCCATATAAAATCAAAATAAAGATTAGAAGTAAATAAAATTCTTTTAGGGACTAAACTGAAAATATCGTAATTTTATAGAAATTAAAAATATATTTAACCCAAAAAAGAATTCCCTTTATGATATAATAAAAAAATATTTGGACCCTTATTAATTGGGGTATTGTGCTATTGGGCTGCTTGTATAACTCAATAGCCGCATATATTTCTTGAGAAACCGAACTCAATGTTAATTAGAGAGTTAAAACCATACGGAGAACGATTATCAATAATGATGGAGGAGCATTGAATGTCGAATAACAGATATTATAGATTGTATTGTAACTCATGGCACATGAGTTCTAAAGAATATATTAGATGTTAAAATAGTAAAATATATGTTAAAACAAATTACAAATAACATAAGGAGAATGGAAGAGTGTCTCTTAGATGTGACACTCATAATTTTTTTTACGTGACAATATTTGAATGAAATGATAAAGTATTAAATTGTGTTGTAATAATACTTGAGACTCTATTTTAATATATTATAAACTAATTTTAACAGCAAATACTTACGTAGAAAATAAAAATATCATAATTGAGTTACAACCAAATCAAAATTTGAAATTAAAATTTTTATAATAGTTTAATTTTTTAACATGAATAGATTCTTGTTAAGAAATATGATGAATTTAAACTAAGACAAATCAAATTATATAGTTACTACCGTTATTGTTTTGTGTCACAATAATCACGTAAATATTCTCTATCAAAAAATAAAAATAACGACAAAAGTACTTATTGGGGGCCCTTGGGCAAAGCACGTTTGTGTCAAGATATCAATAGTGTTTAAAAGTGAAGTTAGATTCCAAAATAGATTCCAAAGTTAGAAAATGTATATGACTTATCAATTAAGCACACATGATGATTAACAAACAAAATATGAAAATTAATTATTATGTAAAATCTACGGTCATGAGCATGTCAGTGATATATATAGGTGAATGAAAACCGTGTAACACTAGTGATAAGTCCAGCAAAAAATCCAACCCGACATTCTTTTCGAACCAAAATTACATTTACAAATCAATGTTACACACAATACCGAATGATGGAAGAATAATTTTTAAAAAAATTAATTAATTATAATAACTCACACGGGATGCAAATATCTATGGAAGAGTGTAAATAAATTTCTGAAAATATTGGTAATTTAATGGAAGTTTTTTAACGGTTGATTTCGAGATTATGAGTCTATCATAAAGTTTCTCTATCAATTACCTTCAAGAAAGAACAAGAAAGAGATAGATTAAGATTTGGTGAAGGATAAGTGTGTTTACTCTTCATTGTCATACCATCATAGAAGGTATGTCTTTTAATATTGTTATTAAGTGAGAATAAATTTCAAAATATTATAATTATAATTATGATACTTTTCTTTTTTCTTGGATGTGAATCTTTATTTGAAAACTAAGACTTTCTGTTAAGTATAAGTCATAGGTAGTATCAATTGTGGGTGGTTTGGCTCAACTGATTGTTGTGGGGTCAACTAGGGGTGCGGGCGGCGTGGTATGGTTCATGATATTGTTGTAATCTGAATCTTATTATTACTATTTAAGAACAACTTGTACTCTATAAACCTTTATTCATTTTTCTAATAACAAGGAACTACAGTTGCTCTGTAGTTGAAGATGTTAGGTATCATTGACCGAAGTTCGTTACCAAACGTCTTGCGTTCCTATTTGCAACTTCTCTCTTTATTCTTTTAAGATCGTATCGTTGTTCTAACACTTACAGATGAAACTCTTTCTATTACTTGGAATTCGCATTGTAGGACTTGTGCAAATCTGCATTATGTCATTTTTGTCTTTTGTTTCAAGTGGAGATAACTGACATGTACAACAATATTTGCTAAAGTGTATAATTAGATTTTTTTTAATAGGCAAAAGAACTTAAATTTAAAAACAAACAAAAGAAGAGCACAAGAAGGTTAATACCATAAGGCACTCCAATGCTAACATAACAAATACAATGCCATACATTAAAACAAAGTACTTATGCTAGATATGATTGATATTACAATCTATGCAAAATGATGTTTGCCCCATTTTTTGGCTGCAAAGAAAGAACTGTGGTAGGAACATGTTCATAAGTAGGGGAAAGCTCAAATGAGAAATTCTGTAGAAGCAAAGATATCACTATTTTTGCTTCTAATAAGGCAAAGTTTTGTCCTATACAAATTCTAGGACCCCATCCAAAAGGGAAATAAGAAACCTTACCTTTTGTTGCCTTTGCAATTCCTTCGGCAAACCTTTCAGGTTTGAACTCCTTTGCATCATCACCCCATAAATCATGATCTTGGTGAATCAAAAGTATTGGTAAGGAAACTTGTGTTTGTGCAGGTAGTAAAAGGTTTCCAAGTTTGAAATCCCTTCGAAGAGTTCGGTTAAAGAAAATTATAGAAGGATATAACCTCAGTACCTCATATAAAATCATGGTTACCTGAAAAAACAAAAAATTTATTATCAATTAGAATCGAAGTTTGAACATTAGAAGATTCATAAGCATCATATGATACATACAATTTTAAGCTGACTTAATCGTTCGAAATTTGGATTTTGGTTCCCAAAAACTTGAAAAACTTCTTCCCTTGCACGTGCTTGCCAATCAGGGTACCTGCCTAATAACACCATTGTCCAAACAAGCAAAACTGAAGTGGTCTCTTGCCCCGCCAGGTAAAACAATTTGCATTCATCTATCAATTCTTGGGTGGTCATTCCAATACTCTTATTGTTTCGATGTCCTTGATTTTCAGCATGATTTGATTGCAAAAGTATGCCCAGTAAATCGTTGTTCGCAGTTTCGCTATTCTTCAAAACTTGTTCTCGTTTTTTAATTATTCCCTCAAGTGAATCACGTATATCTCTCTCAATTTCCTTCATCCTCCTCTTGGTAGTTGTTGGTAGAAGCCTAGAAAACACGTGAGGGAATTCACTTGATAAATAATATAACACTACATTGTTCATTTTATTAAATGTTTTGGATTAGGTCTAATTTAACCCTACAAAACCAACTTATATAGTAAAGAGTGCCTTTCTTTATAAACTATTTTCAAGCCTCATCCTTTTTCAATGCAGGACTTGGATTTTTCTCAGTACATTTGGTTTGAAAATTTTCTCAAGTATCTAAATTTTTTGAAAACTAGATATCAAATATATCTTGAGATAAGCCACACACTAAAACAGAATATGTATAAAATTAGTTATAACTCAAGCTTGTTGCACATTCTTAATTTAGAGTTATATGTCATACATTAAGACCTCTTGTGTCCTAATTCAGAACATCCATTCAAATGGATTGTAAATTTTGCAAAAATCAGATTATAGTCTTACCACCACAATGGAATATTCGTGTATCGCGCTGTCATCAAAAGATTTCCCTGCCTCTTCAGAAGTTCAAATATTTTCGTTCCTTCCGCATAACTGCTTCCGAATGCTGTTCGAGAAATCACATCACATGTCAAATTCTGAAGGAATGGCCAAACATCGATCTCGCATGTTCCATCCGACGACAACATTCCCTTCCATTCGCTTATCATTTTATTGCAACTGTGAGAAAATGCAGGCAGCATACCCTGTAGTATGAAGTTAAATCATATTATAAGAAATTCATTTCACAAAATTGAATGAATAAGTGAAAAGTAATAGCCTTACTTTCAATTTTTCTAAGTGGAATGCCGGATTGATGATCTTTCGATGTTTAGCCCATTTCTCACCGTCATAATGTACAAGACCGACATTCAAGTACTTGGCGATGGAAGTTAATTTTGGTTTGGAGAAGTCATCAATCTTGTTAAAAACTTCCTTAATTTGCTCAGGGTCTGTGATGACAAACTTTGGTGTTGTACCTTCCCACAAAAAGGAATTCTTTCCTGCACATTCTTTACTTATCAGCAATTGGTCAAAAAAGGCTTTTAAAACTTGTATAGTATTTTCTATTTATTTGTGATTTGATATTAACATGAAAACCATATGATGTTTGATCCCTGCATCTAATAGTATGAACTAAAACCCCTCTAGAACATTTTTCTTTTCTTTTCTGTTATACAATAATACTATTCATCCCATTTTCCACTACAGATTGGAGCTCCTGCTACTGGATGTAAGCTTCCCGTAAATCCCCATGTTTTGGGAGGAGGGGTGAGCATCCTTCTCTGAAAAGAAAAATAGTATTTTGGGAGGACGGGTGAGCATCCTTCTCTGAAAAGAAAAATAGTATTTTTGCCCTTTATGTGCTACCCAACAAAAACATAACTTTTTTCCCTTCGGATGTACAAAACAAAGACTATGATTTTTTAGAAATATAGGGGGGCTCAATGTCAAATTCTAAGTCTAAGATCATATATTCCTTTTGAATAGAAGTTTCAAAACTCAACCTAGTACATATATATAATGTTAAATTGTAAAACATTCATATTGTTAGACTCTATGGTGCCCTCTATGAGATCTTCACTTTGCGTCTATAAGTTTACTTATGGTGTTTGTCATTTTATCAGTATATTATTAGAGATGTTAAATTAGTTCATTATATCTACTATTGTAATCATGTTTATCATTTGATCAATACATCTGTATTTCATGCTTAATATCAATATTTTGTATATTCTATTATGGTATTAGAGAGATAATTATTCCACTATTCTTTCTCAAATTTTTATTGGAAAAATTTTCATAGATGCATAATTGATTTATCTTTTCTTACTGTTTTGATTCTTGAACAATTTGTTCATTTTCTTCTCCTTCCCTCTTAAATTTCAAATTAAAATCATCTCATCACGATGATGATTAAAAAAGGATCATAAAACAGATGGAGTCAATTGCATTTGTTGAAGATTTCTCAAGAACACCAACAACATTTAGTGTCAAAATTCTTTCTTTTAGCCAAATTGACATTCAAAAAAGTAATCCAAGCAAAGATATTTGCAAGGAAGTGTAGACTCTAGATTTAATACTTACCAACTACAAAAAAGAGCAAGGTTGTTCTTGCTTCTAAAAAAATCCATAATTGAATTCTCATTTAGAAGTCTTAGCTAATGACCAAGGAGTTGCACATGAGATTTTGGTTAAAAATAAAAAATAAAAAAGAGAACAGAAGATCTTGCATGGAAGTGTAGACTCGATTCAGCACCTACTAAAACAAAAAAATGGAAGAAGCAAGATTACAATAGAATCTTTTTTTTTTTCTTATTTCAAACGAAGAATAAATCTTTCAGAAAGATTTTAGCCGATTTAAAATTCATTTAGTCGATGTATTTCAACGTTTCTCATTGTATTTCTTTATTTCTTACCAACATTTGTGTTATTCATTCTAATCTAAAAGTGTCGCGAATGCGCTTGTCAGTAGATATTGGAGATGTAAAATTGGTTATAAGTTAATTACTTTAGATAGATGTTAATTACAAGTTAGTTATGTTCTAATTTGAATATATAAACTTCATTATACCTACTATTGCGATCATCTTTCTCAATTTAATCAATACACAAGTTATCTCTATTTTCAAAAATCAAAATTTTGCTTATTCTATTATGGAAAAAAAATAATATTAGAAAGGAGTTGTATGTGTACCATATTTGTGTACAGCTTGATGGACTTGTGAGAAGATAGACGGTGCAGCTTCTTTAGAGAAACCAATGGATTTAGATTTTTGTTGTTGTTGCAACTTCATCATATAAATTTGCTTGGAGTTGTCAAAGAATGAAATCTTATATGGATCACCTCGAAGACCTTGAGCTATGAGAAATTTTTCAAGCTTCTTTGGCTTAAGCCATAACTTGTTCAGTAGATTCAATGGAATCACAGCAAGTATCAGTGTCAGAAACCAGAATAATATTGTTGCTGTAGTGGGAAATAACACCTCCATTTTTGTCGACTCGTAATCACGATTAGATTGTATATATCTGCCGTGAAAAGGGATTTCTAAATTTTAATAGTGAAAAATGTGGTGTTCATGCGTGTTATGCGTGCAAGATATATATATATATATATATATTTTATATTTATTACTTGCTAATGTCAAAATAACCGCTTGTTCAAAAATACTACCATTTTTAATTTTTTATATAATTTTAATTTCATTTTTTTAATTGTATTTTCTAATTAATTAATATCATTTATATACTTTTAATTTATTATTCATTCACTTTGAATTTATGATAATGGGAATACATCAATATTTTTTTAAAATTAATATTAGAATGGAGAAGCATCACATGATCATTCCGACATCCAAACTATGTTGAAATTCCATGGTTATTAGCTATCATTTGCATCACTCAAATAAATATAATAAAAAAAAGAAGAGAATATTTTTTGGAAGACTAGTCCAAAATTCAAGAATACATAATAGTCAGATATCAACCACCTCATTAAAAATCCAATTGAATAAAATCATCGTCAAGGAAAAAAAAGTGCAATGAAACATGATTCAATTAGTGCCAATCTATTTCTAATAAGCAAGTTAAGAACATTATAAGAAATGGTATTCCATCGAAGCAAATTATCCACTTGTAGCCCCAATTTAACAATCGTATTTGCGCATTGATTTCCTTCTCTGTAAATATAAAGACAACAAAAATCATCTTAGAAGTTAGATACATACAATTCAACCATCTATTCTTTAGATTCCAATCAACGATGTTACTATTCTTAAGAGCCATAATAGCAATTTGATAATCATATTCAAGCTAGAGGTTACGCCAATCTCTTTTCGAAGCCAACTCTATAGCCATCATTATGTCCATAAGCTCAGCAAAAATAGAATTTTGAATGCCAAGATTAACTCCGAAGCACCTTAACGAGGCAACATTATTGTCCTTAAAGATACCACCACAAGGAGCTAGTTTAGGACAACCCTTAGGAGTTTCATCCATATTGCAATTAACCCAATTAATTTGGGGACTACACCAAAAGACCTCCTTAATTATGTTCAATTTGAGCAGGTGAATCTCAATCTTAAAATATTTAAGAATCTCAAAGTCTCTTAATAAAATTATGGGTTGTTGCGGCAGTCATATTACTAGTAATTGAAATATTCATGATAATCTTATTAATCACAGTTTGAAGGGAAATACGTTGATAATTAAACCTTATTTGATTTATGCAAAACCAAATATTATTAAAGATGTTAATCACTACAACAATAACACCACCTTACATTGTGAAACCAAACTCTATCACACACTTTAAATATGTGCATCAGACTTGAAGTATTAATTGCCAAATTCAAAACTAAAGCTAACCATACCCAAAGAAAGGCATTGAGCAAAATTTCAAGAAGTAAAAATATGTGTAGTAGAATCAACCTCACCACGACATAAATCACAACTAGAAGCAATGTTGCAACCCCTAAGCATCAAGTTATCATCAATAGGCCATTTATTATGTAAAAGTTCTCCACACAAGCAAGGATTTGGAAGATGGGATGTGTTGGTTCCAGATCATTTTGGCTCAAGGAACATGCTGACCAAAGAGGTTTAAAATGCAGGTAAGCATCTTTAAAACTCAACTCCCCATTAATGGTGCCACTCCACAACAATTGATCTTGACGAAGATTTATGGAAATTGCAGTGTTCTTTAAAAGATTCCTTAGACCAGAAAATTGTTGCAACCAATTCATAGGAACATGCCACTTGCCATTTTTGATACAATTATTGATGCTAGAATTCAAGTAAGCATGCTTATTCTCATAAATTTGAATGATTTCGACCAGAGTATCATTAAGCCATTTATCTTTCTAAAAGTTGATATAATTAAGCTCCGGTACCAATTTTCCATCTACTGTTTTCAATGACAATAGTGAAATGCTACTTAATAGTTGGCCAAATGGACGATGCTATATGGTATTGAATGGCACTTTATTTCTTAAAACTCTTGATCTTAGAAGAACAACCCAACCAATGTTGATTTTATCGAATAAAGTCCCAAGCTAACTTCAAACCAGCCACCTTATTAATTTCACCAATCGCTCTCAACCCAATTCTTCACTCCGTAATAAGCAAGCAAACTTTGGACAACACAACGATAACCATCTTTCTATTTTAAGTGTCACCAGCCAATAAGAGAATTAGGCCAAGAATAAATAGGAAAGCTATATACTAATGAGTGATGTTTTTCATTAACTAAACTCTGTCGGAAATTGAGCGAAAAGAAGCATTCCAAGCTACAAGTTCGGCTTTTTACTCTATCTACAATGGGCATCAAATATGTAACTTTAGGCTTTCCTTGGAAAATAGGAATGCCTAAATATAAAAAAGGTGAAGAGAGAAAAATACAAGGGGGTTTGAATTGTGTTTTTAAGATTTTAAAAAATTTAAAAACGAATGATAAAATAATAAATGTGATAAAGAAAAAGCAAGGAGAAAGATAAATAGAGGAAACACAAGCTAATTTATGCTATTTCGCCACTAACACGGTAGCTATGTTTGGTCCCTTCATTCTGAATGCTTTAATCCACTGATCACAAAAAGTATCACACGTCCACTTAACACCTTCTAGTCAAACTAATTATGTTGAAATCTTTTCAACCTTCCAGCTTAGTTATGTCAAGTTGTTGAGGGCAGAAACCACTACTAGGTCAAGTTACAAGGAATGTATACATGGTTTTTTGAAAAACTCTCACATGAGAATGTTTACAAAATATGCTCTCATAATGTATTTTAGGTTTCCCAACATGTAGAGCAAATATAAGAATTTTCACGATTGCTATGTATGACGGTAGTACATTTTTCTCTTTTATGTTTGTAGTGAGGATCACAAGTCCTTTTATAGTGAGCTTGTAATCAGATTCAACATAGGCGCATTAAACGCGTTTATCAATGTCAAATACAGTTTTAACTAGTTCTTTAGAGCATTTCCTTGATTTCCTTGTTTATCTTCTCTTTTCATCAGAGGATGCAGCATAAAGACTTTAAAGTTCATGACAAGGATCCACACACTTAAATAAATTTATTAGCGCTAATATATTGTTCCCATAATTTTTTTTAATCATAAAAAATTAAGGGTCCATATTCTTCAAAATAACTTGGTTCTAACAAAAGGGAGGGTGTAGATGGAGAAACCAAGAACCTTGGGAATATCATGTTGTCTTCCAAGAGGGATAGCTCCAATAAATATAGTGGACTTAGCATAATTAATTGTTTCACCATAAATATTGCCATAACTCTCAAAAAGCTTTTTGAGATTATTAATATTAGTCATGGTGCCTTATAGAAAATCATTAGGTCATCTGCATGCATGATATGAGATGTAATGTGGGATTTCTTAGGACTATTAATGAGAGACAACTAACCATCATTAACAAGTTTAGTAATACCCCTTCTAAGCACCCCTTCAACAATGCAGAACAAAAGAGGTGGTAAAAGATTCATTTGTTGAACTCCTCTTTTACAAGAAAAATAGCCTACGACCTTTCCATTAACAGAAATAGAGAGCTTAGCTGACAACATGATAGAATTAATTCATTGACAAAATTTGTCATTAAAACCAAACACCTTAAGAACTTTTAGAATAATTTGTTAAAATCCTTACTCTCTTTCATTTATCATTTTTCCTTAACGTGTGAAATAGTCAAATGCAACAATCATTTTGTAACACAGAGAGTATTATTGTTTTTATTTACAAGTGAGTATTATTATTTTGTTGGTTGCCATTTGCAAAAGGAGCAAATCTTGCATGGTCACAAGACCAAATGCATGGTGCTTAAGCACACACAAAAAATATAATTTTTCTAATTATAATAAAAAATTGATTTTAATTTTTGTTGATGTTTAAAAAAATTTCTCTTTTGAGTGCATAAACACTGTGCACTTGGTCTTGTGATCATAAAGTGAGATTATTATTTTATGCAATAAAATTTTCTTTTTTAAAAATTGAGACAATTAAATTTTGATTACTTAAATGTATAAAAAAAATGTGTTTGGATATAAGTTATTATACTTCAATAAGTTAATTAAACACGTCGAAGAAATTTTGATGAGAGTACGAAGAGAAAGTTGAATTTGATAGGTGAATGGTGAATCTGTTGTTCTAATATTTTAATTGGTATCTTTTAATATTTTAAGTGACATTTGAGCATGGTGAATGTATTATAGTGACATGTATAAATGTCATATTGATCTTACTATAATCATTTGAATGATGTTTTGATGATAACAAAAGCAATAGAATAATTATTCCCTAATTTTGTTTGTTGAGTGTGCAAATTATGTAGAAGATAAAATTTATATTAATGATTATCTATTTTAAGGTAACATAAATTATGTGTAAGTTAGGAATGATATATAATCTAAGTGTTATTCAGTTGAATGAACACAAAGAATATCATTATCTAATATACGATTAATTATGTTTACTAATTATCATCTGAGCAAGAATCCTGCGAAGAAAAGACAGTGATATTTAAATCACACAATCCTCTAATATAGTCCTCGTCTGGATAAGTCAACAATCAATGTTGCAATTATCCAACGAGTCAAGATGCAAAGAGAACAACGCTGGTTTAAAGCAATGATCATCTAGTGAAGCATTCGTTTGAAGAAGTCAATACCTCTGGATCAATCAGTCAACAACTTTATCAACAAGAAGTATCATTATTCATTTAGATATAAAATTCATTTGAGAAAGATTTTTTATCCTCTAACTGAAAGTACAAGTGATGTGGCACCAAATCCAACATTCCTCTATAATCAATACAACAATTGTCTTCAACATCCTCGGAACAATATAATACAATTTTCTAAATAGTACAAAAATAGCCTGGAATAGTATTATGAACAGTACATCACTCTCAACGGCTCAATGTACTATAGCAATGTAACAAGATATCCAACAATTCTATTTGTAGAACGAGAAACACAAGAAAAAGAGGAGGGGGTTGAATTGTGTTTTATTTCCAAACCGTTTTAACAAGGCTAAAAATAAAGTGATTAAAACAAAGCGAATAAATAGAACGATACAACCAAATTATTTTGGTTCACCACCAACACGATAGTTATGTCAAGTCCCTTCAACCAGAAGGATTTAATCTACTAATTCACCTACTGAATTACACTTCCATTGAACACCTACTAGTCAAACTGACTGTGTTCAAATCTTCTCAATCTTATAGCTTAGTACAGTCAAGCTGTTGAGGGATGCAGCCAGTACTAGAATAGGTTACAAAAGAACGAGTTTAAGGTTTTTCTAAATAACTTTCACAAAAGGGTGTTTACAATGTTGTACTCTTATAAAATATTTCTCAGCACTTAAACCAGACTGTAATGATGCAAAATCTCTCTAAAAGAAAACGACTAGATATAGCAACAGTTTGTTGAGAACTAGTATAAAATTACATGTGTCCTTCCTTCTTTCTTCATCTCGTTAATTTGACTAGTTATTTATGGTTCAACTTCAACTTATATTTAAAATTGTTTATAATCAAAATTGATTGTTTTGGTAAAGAACAAAAATTGCAGTTTATTAAAGGAAATCATTTTATAAAATGGTCAACACAATTCAAAACCTTTCTTGTATTTTTTCTAGCACCTTCAACATGAACTTTGATGATTGATTTTATTTGAGAAATTGAGTTTAAGGTTGATTTTGACCATCACCACGATTTGAATTTAATTTTTTCCTGGCAACAAACAACAGAGTAAGCTTGGGGTTGTCATAATTCTTCTTCATATGCATACTCTTATTGTTTTTGGCTGTTAATTATTTTATTTGTATTTGGTCATTAGTTAGCTTTAATAGTTATTTAATATAGTTTGTTAATTTTTAGTTCTTGAATTAATTAGGCATTTCTGGTTATATTTCCTTGATTAAGAAAATATTTCCGTTGGTTAATTTTGTTTTATTTGTTTAGTGTCTTATCTCTAATATTGTTGTGCACGTCCCTAAAATCTCCTAGATTTAGTGAATTGACCAACAACGTTAGCTAATTTTCAATCTATTATCTATTATAATAATTAAAACAGAACTCCAAAGTTCTTCATGTATGCCACATCTTCCAATATTTGCCAACTCACCAAAATTCTGATGTGACACATTCTAAATTCATCTTCTATTCTATTATGTTTTGTTTCTTCAATATATAATGCAAACCTTTTTAACTTGGCCAAATACAATTATTTCATATATTATATAATTTTAGCTTTAATTTATCACTCAATGACTCATGAATACACTTAAAAAGCTCTAATTACTCATCAAAACTTTCATTTCAATAACTCATACAAAAAAATACAAACCGTCCAATATCTTCAAATCATCACAATGAAAAATTTTGGGGTTCTATTTAATTATTATAATAGATGTTCAAGTTCATATATCAATATTATTGCATAGGAAATAAGTTTTTTTTTCCTTGTATTGAATGTGTCTCCCTTAACATTTTTTCTTTTTATAATTAAAAAAACACAAATCATAATAGAAACAACAACAAAAATGAATAATATTAAATATTTGAAAATAAATAACTTTAACTATTTCATAATTCACTCGAAACTTTCTATGTCTTAAACATTCACAAACTTTTCTTGCCTATAATTTTTTTCAACCACTCTTGAAGTTTCTTGACCGTGTCAAATAATTATTTGAAAATTTCAATGCACACACGAATGAATTGTTTCAATATTTTGGATTTAACAAACTATCACTCATGAATGAATGTTATAATATATCACAAAGCACATAATTTTATTTAGGTCATGCTTAGATCGATAGTGAGATTGACAAAATTATGATGAACATATAAAATTGAAAACGTGAAAAAGTACATAAATTTATAAATCTAATGTTTCAAAACTAATATAAATTATATAAAATGAAGAAATATTATAGCTAAATGTATAACTTTAACAATAAAGAAATACATAACTATTTAACAAATATATTATTAGAAGAACCACTTCAATGAAATCAAAAAGCTTGAATAAACCAATTCCACATTTAAATATATTTTGCATGAGTTGTATTAGTCAACAATGTTTTACTTTTTCTTTAACTAAAGCAAACCTAACTTATATATAATTATTCAAAACTATATTTACCTTTAAATACATAAACACTTGAGTATATTCTAATGTAAAACAAAATTAACATTACTTTTAAATTTCATATTATTGTTATTTTATATTTAGTAATATAGTAAATTCTACCGCGCAATGCGCAGGTTAGTATCTAGTTCAAAATTATTACTAAGGTAACTTTTTATCGTCTTTTTGTGGTGGCTTTTGAAATCATTTCATTTAATCAAATGAGGTTTGTTAGACGTAGACTGATTTCTAATTGTATTTGTATCGTTTCTTAGTGTATCAATCTTCTTGATAAGAAGGTTTTGGGAGCAGTTGGCTTTAAATATTGATATTAATAAGGCTTTTGATACTATTGAGTGGAACTTTATGATAAATGTAATGTGCGTTTTTGGTTTTAATGACACTTTCTGTGATTAGATCAATACTATTCTTCACTCAGCTAAGTTATCTATTTATATTAATGGTAAAGCGGTGGAAGATGTGTTAAGCAGAGGTATATCTTAGTTGGTTGTTGGTGGAAAATTGCAGTTGACGTTAGAGGCTTTAAGTCATTGTTATGGCTAGTCATGTTCTCTATGCTGATGATGTGCAAATTTTCTGCAACGCTATTAAGTAAAGTTTAAACTCTCTTTTGTATTTGTTTCATGATTACAAGCAAGTTTCTAGTCAAACCATTAGTAAAGAGAAATCTAATTTTTTTCATGGTGTCACCACTTCAATTAGATCCTTTAGCATCTTGTCTATTTTGGGTTTCTCTCAAAGTAGAATTCCCTTTCTTTATTTAAGGTATCCTATTTTTAGAGGAAAATCCAAAGTTAACCATTTAATTTCCATTGTTAATTACATCCAAAACAAGTTTTCCTATTGGGGGGTCCATACTTTTGATCATGGGTAGAGTTCAACTAGTTAATACTACTATTCATGGTATGCTTCGGCATAGTTTTTGCATTTACTACTGGCCTGCTAGCGTTCTTAATTCCTTAGATACTTGGATTCAAAATTTTATCTAGTTTGGTAATATCTTTACTCAGAAAATGGTCATTGTTGCCTGAAAACATGTTTGGAAACCCGTTATTTATGGCAGCCTTAGATTAAGATATATAAAGGCAATCTACAAAGTTGATTTGTTAAAGCTTACTTGGGACTTTGATACTTCAAGGGCTCAATGGACTTTCTTATTTGAGAATAGAACCTTCATAAACTCTTGCAAGATTAAGTATCATATCACTTCTTCCATTTGGCCTGGGATTTGTACCAACTTACATATTATTGAAGAGAATGTTTCGTACCATCTTGGGGATGGCTCCAATGTTAACTTCTCAACTAATTTGTGGCTTTCTAAACCCATTACCAACCTGCTTGACATTCCTGCCATTTCTCATCAATCACTCCAACAAAAGTTGAGGATATTTTTGTAGATAGGATGTGGGAGATTTCTGAATTCTTGATCTCTATCTTCACCACTCTTATGTCTGAGATTGCTTTGATTTCTATTCCCTAGTTTGAAGTGGAAGATCATCTGGTTTGGGTGTCTTCTGCAAGGGGCATCATAACGTTCAAGGATACCTATCCTTTTGTCAATCCTCGTGGAGATTCCACACCCTAGGCTAATATTATTTGGAATAGTTATACTCCTCCTTCCAAATCTTATTTTTTGACGATTTTTCACAACAGAATGCCTAGAAATAATAATCTTTGGAGGTGCGGATGTAAGGTGGTCTCTGTTTGTTCCCTTTGTGGTCGAGCTATAGAGGACATTCAACATATTTTCTTCCAATGACTTTTTACAAAATGCCTTTGGATTTGGCTTCGGGATATTTTTAAAACTAACATCGATTACTCCAATATTTTGTCTATTTTGTAGGCTTATAATCGTAGTTGGTGTGTTTAGGTGCGTGATATGTTACTGCCGCTCGTTAATATTTTATGGGCTATATGGTTTAGCAAAAATCAATCAAGTTTAACAACAAAATCATTTCTTTTCCGTAATCTACACTCTAATTACTTCTACTATTTCGCTCTCTGGAAATCATACTGTTACTACCGCTCATTAATGTTTTATGGGCTATATGGTTTAGCAAAAATCAAGTCAGGTTCAACAACAAAATTATTTCTTTTTAGTGGACTACTCCCTAATTATATCTACTATTTCGCTCTCTAGAAACGTTACCTCTGGTTAAATGTCTTTTTCAAACATTGTGTGTTTTAAGCCTTCTTTATCAAAGGTCACCTTTCGTCTACCCCTAACATTAGACAAATTATTTGGGAATCTCCTCCTTGTAATGTGATCAAATGCAATACTGATGGTGTTGCAAGAGGTTGCCTGGGTTCTTCAACTTGTGGTAGTATTTTTTGGAACCAAAGCACTTCTATTTTAGGTTGCTTTGCGTCCCCTTTGGTTAATCACAATGCTTTTTATATTGAGCTTAAGGAGGGAACATATGCGATTCAGATTGCTTGCGATAAAGGTTCGAACGATATTTGGCTAGAGTGTGACTATTGCTTGGTTGTGGCAGCTTTTAAGAATATAGATATTGTTCCATGTAATGTTTGTGCTAACAGACTACCAGACTTTGGTATTTCTAATCAAGCTTTCATTGGTGAAATTAAGCCTCTTCTTTCATTCAAAAGAAGTGCTTTAGAAATAGAAATCAATTTTAGATTTTAGATTTTTTTTTTTTGTATCCTTCTTTTCAGGGATTTTTTAGTTTTCATTGTGTTGTTTTCCTTATAGGTTTAGCTTTTGTTTCATCGCATTGCACTCTTTTTTTGTTTCACCCTAGTTTTATTCCTTGGGGTTTTTTAGGTAAGGTTTTTAACGAGGTATTTGTTGGTCTTGCAAATTGTTGTTATCTTGGTTATAGGTCTAGTACCTAATTTTAGGATGCTACAAATAATAGGTGGTTGATTTGGGGAGTCAACATAATTGGGATTTCAAATTTGTCCTATGATGTTTTTGTACTCTATTTTGTTTTGGTTAAAAAAAATTGTTTTTGTTGATAATTATAATTGTTTAAACTTACTATCAACAAATGAAAAGGATTGATCACCCCCATTATTTAAAATAATTATCTAAAATAATAACAATGATATTGATTGTGAGTTATATTTTAATTTTTTATTATAAATTAATTATTTTGATATTAATTAATTTAATAAAAGTGTGGGCTGAGATGTGTTTTTCTTAAACTATCCTCAACTTCCACTATTAAGTAACATGAAATTTTTTGGTGGACTGAAAAAGCCACTCCAATCGAAGCTAAGGGTCTAAAATCTTTATGCATGATATATGTGACGCCCTAAACCTCACACCCTTATTTATTAAAGAAATTAAACAATTCTCAATGTTCAATGTTAAACATATCAAATAAAAATTAAAGCTTGAAATAAAAAAAACAGGCATAATTAAATAATAATTTCGAGGAGTTATTACAATTCTTGAAATTTTATTCAATAAAGGAAATATTACAATTTACAATTTAAAATTTTCTGGTTCAATTAGATACACTTACTACTTTGTGATAAAAGAGTATTACATACTCTTACTACACTAAATTGTGACGGAACCCTTTGAAAAATCTAGTAGTAGAATCAAAATAGGATTGTAAATTATTTGTTACAATTTAATTTTCTTAATTACATAAGTTCTTTAAATTTTCGTACTCTTTAGCTACTTAACAAAGCAGGACCATATGAATTAAAAACATCAAATTTTATCCACACTAGTCACAATATCTATGTGTATTGTGCGATAGCCACATCAACTATCGTGATAACATATAGTTATCTACGTCATCTCAACGTCAACTACAAATAACGAAGCGATAATTTATCAAAATCATGTTAACGAGATAATACACATAAGTACAAATATGCACAAATATTAATATCATATTCTTGGTTAACACCTAAGTCTATGCATTGCATAATTCAATTTATCAGCTCTCACATCTATTTTCAGACTACATATCGTAGTTGTTTATTCCAATTACCCTATCATGCCTGCATTTCATTTTATTGATTTAACACTAATTATATGTTATTCAACTGCATTAAATTAATTAATGTTAAATACATATTTAGTTTTTTAATATTTTTTTCATTTTGGTCTCTTAATTATTTTTCATTCCATTTTAATCCTTAATTATACTTCTCTCAGTCAAACTGGTAATTTATGTTAGTGTTTGTCAAAAAACTGTTAAGTTATGTACATGTGTCGGCTTAGATTTATGATGTCATATTTATGACTCAATAACGTATAAGTAGATGATGACCAAAATTAGGCTTCGCTTCATCTTACTCATATAAGACCACGTATAGATAGATATGTAATATTTTTTTCACTCTTGGTTTTCTTTGCGCGTCTCTTTTTCCATCTTGTTCGGTTGCTGGGAAAATGACCAAAAATTAAAGAAATTGAGAGAAATTTTGTAGCAAAGGGTAAAGATTTTCGTTAATTCCTTTGGATTTGGACATTTTTGGTTGTGTAAACTGTTCGTGATGTTGAATCATTGAAATTTGGAATTTGTTTCTGCAATTGAATGCATGTCACTTACCTTAAATTTATTTATTGTTCTTTTACCTTGTAATTGAATGCAGTAATTTATGCAAGGACATGTTTAAGGTGTGGTCAAATGTAGATGATTCTTGCTTATATATTGAGAAAATTTCTGGAGGAATAACACTTGTGTGAAATATTTCTCATTTTCTTCTAAAAATAGAAAAGAAAAATGTCTTGCTTACACTTTCTATTTGTTATTGCTTTGAGTTTTGTTAGTGGGGTAATGGGTTAGTCAAAGAAGAAAAAGGAGATATATATATCACATGAACCTGAATTTTGAGGGATTGAACACCTAAATCTTTTATCAAGAAAATGAGTGAGATGAAAGAGATAAGTGAAATGAAACAAAATTTAATTTTGGTCAATATCTACTAATATATTTTTCAGTCACAAATGCCACATCTCAAACATTAGTACATAATTTAACATATTTTTTTGGTAAAAACTAACGGAAATGATCAATTTGATTGACAAAAGTATAGTCAAGGGAGTAAAACAAAATGAAAAAATAATTAAGGACTAAAGTGAAATCAGAAAATAAATTAAGAGACTAAAAATGTAATTTGGTCTTTTACATTACACTTTTGATCCCTAAAGTTAATTTTAGATTTCATTGTGGTCCCTTAAAGTTTTTGTTCCATTTTAGTCCTTAAGTTATAAATGTTCAACTTTTTGGTCCTTTAAACTTTTTTGTTTTCATTTTAGTCCCTCAAGATATAGACATTAAATATTCTGGTCCCTTTAATTACAAACACTAGACATCTTGGTTTGTCGAGTTACAAACATTAAACATTTTTGTCCTATCGATCTATGTATAATGTTTTAACTTAGAGATCGATGTGTCTAATATTTGTAACTTAAGGGACCAAAGAGATTAACATTTGTAACTTGAGAAACCAAATTGTTTCATGTTTGTAACTTAAGGGATTACAATGGAACCAAAAAAACTTAAGGGACCAAAATGTTTAATGTTTATATTTTAACGGACTAAAATGGAACGAAAAAAATTTAAGGGACCAAAGTAAAATATAAAAATAACTTAAAGGACCAAAAGTGTAATTTAGTTTATTTATTTTCTCACATCAATGTATCATCATTCAACATATGATGAACATATTCACGTCTCATCAAATTCATGATATACAAATGCAATGTCACTTTAAATGTTCGACTTTTTGGTCCCTTAAACTTTTTTGGTTTCATTTTAGTCCCTCAAGATACAGACATTAAATATTCTAGTCCCTTTAATTACAAACACTAGACATCTTGGTTTGTTGAGTTACAAACATTAAACATTTTTGTCCTATCGATCTATGTATAATGTTTTTAACTTAGAGATCGATGTGTCTAATATTTGTAACTTAAGGGACCAAAGAGATTAACATTTGTAACTTGAGAAACCAAATTGTTTCATGTTTGTAACTTAAGGGATTACAATGGAACCAAAAAAACTTGAGGGACCAAAATGTTTAATGTTTATATTTTAACGGACCAATATGGAACGAAAAAAATTGAAGGGACCAAAGTAAAATATAAAAATAACTTAAAGGACCAAAAGTGTAATTTAGTTTATTTATTTTCTCACATCAATGTATCATCATTCAACATATGATGAACATATTCACGTCTCATCAAATTCATTATATACAAATGCAATGTCACTTTAAATGTGTCATTGATACTCTCTATGCAATCATCTAATGTGTCACTTCTTATATGTGGTACCAAACTAACTCTAAAACACTAGTGAGGAACACGACACTACAACATCATGTGAATCCTATTGACGTTTAGTCAAGATATTAGTGTGTTGCATGGTAACTTATGGTATTGGAGTGTTATCCAAACCACTTAGGCTTTTCTCATCTGAATAACCCCAAGGTCCACCCTAATTGTCATCTCAAGGCCAAATATGTAATGTTTCCCTATCATCACTTGGATTACTTAGCCCGCCTAAACATCACTCCTTGCATGCACGCATGCACACATTTTATCTAGTCAGCAATTCATTATTGAAATCGCTTTGGGATCTTAGACCTCACATATACCTTTTTTTTCTCTCATCGTTCTAAGTTACTCCTTACTATCGAAGGACTATCATAGGCAAGAGTCGGGTATCATCACATCTTTATATCATAATAATCATCATGTTATCAAACATCATACCATCATAAATCATCATAAATTGTTGCATCATCAAGTATCATTATAAATCATCAATACATAAATACAATTCACATAATCGGTTTTTATTACTTAAACAACGTCCTTTATCACTCACTTTATTTACGCAAATCACATTACTCATTACGAATCAACAATATTTATACATATGTTCAACATAATACATAAACACTTCATCCTTCCTATTTACATAAGTAATCACGTAATCATAAGTCATCACCTATTACCTCCCATGAGGATCATCTCATAATTAACACATTATTATTTAATCTAAATACTCACACAACCTATAAGATTTCTAAAATGTTGTGGAAATTTTGAGTTCTCATTTGTCCTACATATATTATACCCATGAATCGATTTAGTCAAGACTTTGCATTTACCTGAGCCTACAATAGCAAAGTAACCTCTAAGGGCTTGCTTCGGCATCCTCCTGCATTTTAATCAATGAAATCACTTTAAAAATAATGAATAATAATTAAAATTCTATAAAACGAATCTAAAATGTTAAAATATGTTTAAATTTAATAAATCACATATTAAGGAAAAATGGATTTGACCACTTTCTAAAAAAATGACCCTTAAGGTCTTCTTGATGCGCTTCACCTCCATAGTAGATGGGTTTTGTCAAAATTGACAGATTTCAAGTAAGGTTTAATGTTTAGAGTAGATTAGGTTTGTGTTTAGGGAAACTATATAGTAAAGCACTCTAATATTTAGAAAATTATTATAGACAAAAGTATAGTTCATTAATGGTGATATTCCTGTTAGATATTAGTAACAAATGTATTTTAGACTTTTCTATTATATTGTATATATTCTTATTGTAACTCTATAACCTTTACCTTTTGTTTATTTTGGTTATGAAACCCTAGTGGGATTCTTTATCTTCTTCCTCTTTTCTATGATTATGTTTGTTTATCATTGTTAACATGGTATCAAAGAGCTTTGATTGATTTTGTAATCTACTGTAAAGTGGTCCACAGCTTAGTGGAGTTCGGGGTAAATATTGCTAGCAGGCTAAATTCATAGGGTTTAGTAGTACAAGAAAAAAAATATAGGTTGCCTTCATTCGTTGGTGGTTGGTTACAAGGTTATTATTAGAAAAATGTTTTTTCTATACTCACCATAGTGTATACTCTACCTCTTTATTTTCGGCGCAATTTTGCTTTTCCATTTCTGGCATGGTTCTGCACTTCTGTTTCAGGCACGATTCCGTTTGGTTCTTGGTTGACTCTGCTATTGACAGGTTATCCCTATTTTATTTTGTCTCAGTGATTATCTTCGTAGTATTTTCCTGTCATTATTTGTTATGGTTAGTGCTAAGGATGATTCTCTTCAAACGATTAGTGTCCACCTCAATGGAAAAAATTATTCTGATTGGAGTTATGTGATGAAAAAAATTTTGATTCGAAAAGACATGTGGAGTTATGTTTATGAAACTTTTGTTAAGCCTACAAATAAAAGGGGTGAAGCTAAATATGCAAAAGATTTGAAAACATGGAATGTTAGTAATTCAAAAATCATTACTTGGATTAATAATTATGTTGAGCTGTCTATAGGTGTGCAACTAGCAAAATATGATAATGCTAAAGAGATTTGGGATCACTTGAAACGTTTGTATGTTCAGTCTAACTTTACAAAACATTATTAGTTGGAAAGTGATATTAGGGCCCTTAAGCGGAACAATATGACCATTCAAGAATTCTATTTGTGAATGACTAATTTGTGGGATCAACTAGCTCTTATGGAATCAATTAAGGTGAAAGTTGTCAAAGCATACATTGATCAGAGATAGGAGCAACGTCTGGTTTGGTTTCTGATGGCTCTTCGTGATGAATTTGAGGGCCTTCGTGGGGGTATTTTGCATCGTTCTCCTTTTCCTATTATTGAATCAGTAGTTAGTGAATTGTTGGCAAAAGAAATTAGACTCAAGACCCACTATGTTGTGTCAAATAAGGGAATTCTCTCAACTCTTCCATTTGTTTTTACTGCTCTTGTTCAATCACATGTCATGTTTGTCTCATCTACTAAAGGTTTGAAATCCTCTAGTCTGTCAGATATATCTCCTTCCATATGGATTCTTGATTTTGGAGCATCTCACCATATGACATATGATGATAAATCTTTTGCGTCTATAGATCCTGCCTCGTCTCTATCGGTTATGACTATAGATCGCACTCATATGCCATTAGCAGGCATTGGTTCTGTCTCCACACCTAACGTGTCTCTTTCTGATGTTTATTACATTCCTAATCTCACTTTGAGCCTTGCTTCTATTAGTCAACTATGTGATTTCGGTTATTCAGTTATATTTTCTTCCACTTCTTGATGTGTGAAAGATCCACATTCTAGGAGGCTGATTGGGACATGCCATAGACAGGGGGGACTTTATGTTTTGGATAACCTGCGAGTCCCAGATACTGCAGCCTTAGCAACCACTATTGACTTATTATCTAGTTTTCACTTGAATTCTTCGTCTTCTAGTTTTTATTTATGGCATTCTCGTCTTGGACATGTTTCTGCTTCTAGAATAAAATGTTTGGCTTCTACTGGAGCTTTAAGATAGTTACAAACCAGTGATATTCAAGATTATTGTGGTTGTAAACTTGCTAAATTTTCAGCTTTACCGTTTAGTAAAAGTGTTTCTGTTTCGTATGCACCTTTTGATGTTTAGGGTCCATCATCGGTTCTCACCAAAGGTGGATCTAGATATTATGTTTCGTTTATTGATGATTACACTTGTTATTGTTGGGTTTATCATATGAAAAATCAATCTGAATTTTTTGTCATTAATCATATGTTTCGTGTTATGGTCAAGACTCAACACAATTCTGTAATAAAGTGTTTTCGTTGTGATTTAGGTAGTGAATATATCTTTAATAAATTCTTTGAATTACTTGCTTATGATGGCACCCTCCACCAAACATCTTGTAGTGATACTCCTCAACAAAATGGAATTGTTGAAAGGAAACACCGTCATATTATTGAGACTGCTTGTTCCCTTTTGTTGTCTGCTTCAATTCCCAGTGAGTTTTAGGGGGAAACAGTTCTTACTATTGTCTATGCTATTAATAGAACTCCATCGTCTGTCATATCAAGTTTGTCTCCCTTTGAAAAATTGAATGTTTCTATCTCTGATTACTATTCTTTGAAATTCTTTGGTTCTACTTGTTTTGTTCTTCATCCACAAGTAGAGCGCAATAAGTTGTTTTCTCGTTCAGCCATGTGTGTTTTTCTTGGTTATGGGAATGGTCAAAAGGGTTATCGTTGTTATGATCCTCATGCAAGAAAACTTTATGTTTCTTGTAATGTTGTTTTTCTTGAGCACGTCCATTTTTACTCTATTTCCTTCGATTCTCATATTACTAAGAGTTCAAAACTAACCCATATTGATCCGTTTGGTCCTAATGATAATGCTTCTAGTGATTGTAATGTTGAGAATTGCAGGACAAATACTACTACTCCACATGATGACATCCCTCTTGTCCCCCGGCTGTCCAACCACCTCTTGTGATTGTTGATCCTCCGTCACCGCCTCCTCATTACCCCTCTCATCATCATAAGTCTACTCAGTTACCTGATTTTGTCTATTCCACTTACTCAGCTTCGTTTGCTTCTTTCTTAACCTCTATTAACAGTTTGTCTGAGCCCTCATCCTATAAAGAAGCTATTCTTGATCCTCTTTGGCAGTAGGCTATGGCATAGGAACTCTTTGCATTGCACAAAACAAATACTTGGAAATTAGTACATCTTCCTCCTAGAAAGCGTGTTATTTGGTCTCGTTGAGTATACAAGATCAAAACTAAGTCTGATGGGTCGGTTAAGCGCTACAAAGCACGTCTTGTTGCTAAGGGATTCTCTCAACAATATGGTATGGATTATAAAGAAACTTTTTCTCATGTAGCCAAGATGCCCATTATCCTTACTCTTATTTTAGTTGCATCTATTTGTTAGTGTTGCAGCCTAAAATTTCGAATGTTTCTCGAATTTAATGGAGTCGCCACCAAAGTTTATTTTAAAATAGGGAAAATATTGGAAAACCCTTAAAAATAAAAATAAAAATAAAATAAAAAATGGTCTTTGAAACCAAATTTTGAGTTCGGGAGTCGATTATGCGTAGGGAATGTATTAGCACCCTACAACATCCGTTAAAAAAACGGTTACCTATAATTAATTATGCAAAATTGATATTAACTTAAATATATTTATTTCTCCTTTTTAAAATGCAAATATAATATTTTTATGAAAATAATCTAATGATAAATATATATTTAAAATATAGAGAGAAAAAAAAGTTTTTGTTATTATGCTTGACAAGAGTGCGATCTTGCTCCTACGTATTTCCCAGTGCGATGGAGAAATCAAAGCTACGTAGTTCTTGGGTAGAAAATGCGAATGTGTTGATTATTTTTAAAGAAGATTTGTTTTGTTGTTGATAAAAAAAATTTTGAAAAAAAGAATTGATTCGATTTGAATAATATTTTAAAATTCAAGTTTTAAGACTATCTAGTCGTACAACTCGTGTCTCGAAAAATTTAAGGAGTAAAAAGATGTCACATCTAATTTAATCCTTTTAAGAATATTTTATCATTTTTGATTTTAAATATTAAGTTTTCAAATTGTCAAGTGATACAACTTGTGTATCAAAAAAATTAAGGAGTAAAAAGATGTCACATCTAATTTAATTCTTTTAAGAATATTTTATCATTTTTCGGTTTTAAATATTAAGCTTTAAAAAATATCAAGTAGTACAATTTGTGTATTAAAAATTTAAGGAGTAAGAAGATGTCACATCTAATTTAATCATTTTGAAAATATTTTATCATTTTCGGTTTTAAATATTAAATTTTAAAATTGGCAAGTAGTACAATTAGTGTATTAAAAATTTAAGGAGTAAAAAGATGTCACATCTAATTTAACCCTTTTAAAAATATTTTATATTATTCGGTTTAGATATGAATTAAAAAAAAATACCAAATTGTACAATATGTGTCTTAACAACTCAAAGATAAAAATAATACCACGTCTAATTTGAACAAATTTATAAGTCGATTTTAGATTAATTTACTAAAACAATAAATGAATAAATAAATAAATAAATAAATAAACAAATGAATAAATAAATAAATAAAGATAATTTTAGAACTATTAAGTTGTACCACTTGTGTCTTAACAACTCAAAGATTAAAAAGATGTCGCATCTAATTAATCATATTTTTAAATAAATAAAAAAAGTTAAATTAATTTATTTATAAAAAACGAGTTTTAGAATTATTAAGTTATACAACTTGTAACTTAACAACTCAAAGATTAAAAGATG
This sequence comes from Cicer yamashitae, assembly GCA_037974755.1. Classification (NCBI taxonomy): domain Eukaryota; kingdom Viridiplantae; phylum Streptophyta; class Magnoliopsida; order Fabales; family Fabaceae; genus Cicer; species Cicer yamashitae. The sequence continues at coordinate 42,237,301 of JBBPBQ010000002.1, forward strand.
TCGCATCTAATTAATCAGATATATAATATTTGTTTGTATTTTTTATAAAATTTGATATTTAGTTATGAAGCAAAAGAGAAAAAAATTAACTTCTTTTTTAATGAAACAAAAATTAACTTCTTTTCTAATGAAACAAAAATTAACTCTAAATGAGTTGGGTTTATAGGAACAGATTTTATACTAGAGCCCAAGCCCAAGATTTAATTTAAAAATAAAAGGTTTTTTTTTAAAAAAAAAACACAATAGAAACCCTAGGTATTTAAACTAAAAAGACTAAAGCAGAAAGGGGGGCAGCCGCTTCTTGGTGTTGTTGTCAAGGCTTAGCTGAAACAGAAAGAAACTAGAATAGGAAAATACGGAGAAAAAAAAATAGAAGAGAGAGATTAAGAGAAAGAACGAAAGCCACACTCTCAACGGATCCTCTGCGCGCCGGGAATACCCCCTCCTTCTGTGCGTCCTTCTCGTGGCGGGAACAGAACAACAAGGAAAGACCCGACGGCCGACCTGCCCAAGGCTCGAGGGCGAGCTTTATTTATGACGACGACAGTGACAGTACAACGGCGACGGTGATGGTACGTGACAGTACGGCGGCGACGGTGACATAATAACATCGTTGAAGGTTTGAGTTATCTAATTTTTATTTATTTATTTATTTTATTCATATTATTCATAGTGTAATTTTATTTTTTACAAATTAACATTTTACATTTTTATAACAAAAAAAAGATAAATAATAAAAACAGATTTATTATAGGTAAAATGGTGAATGCTTCTGATCAGTAGATATATTTAAGCTCTGGATTTTGTACTGTTTTACAATCAATTTTAACTGGATTTTGTATTTTTTTTTTTAACAAATTTTAAGCAATGTATAATTAAGGAAAAAGTGTTTCCCACCTTTTCAATGAGTACACAGATTTTACAAGTAATTACCTTATTAGGCTAAAAAAATAAATCAGATTAGACAATAAACTGGTTTGTAGCATGTTTGTGATTTTGAAAATAAAAGTGTTGCTGAGATGTGTGTTGCTATTTTGCAGGAAGTGGCATATCAAATGTGTCAACCAAATAGAATAAAATTGGCATACTGACTAACTAAATAAAATAAAATTGGCATACAAATGTGACTAACCAAATAAAATGAAAATTGGCATATTTGGCTAACCAAATAAATGAAAATTACCAAATAAAATAAAATTGGCATAAGTGGCTAACCAAATAAAATAAAATTGGCATCAAATTTGTAAAATGATGATTTTTTTTTAGATTTTTGATAATAATTGTAAAATAATTATTAAACATATTATTATATGCTTTAGAGTTATTTTAGTTAATCGGACAAAATTGAGGTGCTACAGTTAGTGGCATATTTCTCAAATGGATGTCAAAAACACCTTTTTTAATGGTGAGCTTCATGAAGAAGTCTATATGGTCCCTCCATAAGGAGTTTCTCATAATCAAGGAGAAGTGTGTAAGTTAAAAAAGGCTCAATAATCAATGAGTTGAAATTGCAGTTAGCCAAGCAGTTTGAGATGAAGGACTTGGGAACTCTTCGATATTTCTTAGGGATTGAAGTTGCCTACTCTTCTAGAAGCTACCTTCTTTCTCAATCCAAGTACATTGTCAACATTCTTGAACAGGGTCGTCTTTCTGATACTAGAGCAATAGATACTCCCCTTGAGTTGAATGTGAAATATGCTCACTCGGATGGTGTTCCTTTACCGGATCCGACTTTGTATCGTACTTTGGTTGGCAGCTTGGTGTATCTTATGATTACCATATCTGATATTACTTATGTTGTTCATGTTGTTAGTCAGTTTGGTGTCTTTCCCTCTACAATACATTGGACAGTTGTTCTTTGTATTCTGCGTTATCTTCGAGGAACTAAATTTCAGAGCCTTCTCTTTCCATAATCATCCTCATTGGAGTTACGTGCTTATTTTGATGTTGATTGGGCTGGTGACACCATAGATCGTAAGTCCACCACAATATTTGTATCTTTCTTGGCGACTCTCTTATTTCTTGGAAGAGTAAGAAATAGCACATTGTCTCTCGCTCTTCTACAGAAGCTGAGTATCGTGCTATGACATCCACTACTGTTGAAATAATTTGATTGCGTTGGCTTTTGTCTGATATAGGTATATCTCTTTCTGAGTCAACTCCAATGCACTGCAATAATAAGATTGCTATTCAAATTGCTCATAACTCCGTCTTTCATGAACGCACCAAACACATTGAGATTGATTGTCATCTTACTCATCATCATCTTCAACACAAAACCATTACTCTACCGTTTGTTTCCTTTTCCTTATAGATTATTAATTTGTTCACAAAGATGAATTCCATTAAATGTTTTCGTTTGTTGGTTGACAAACTCCCGATATTCCATGTTAATGCATCATTAGTTTGAGGGGAGATGTTAGATAATATTAGTATATATTGGTAGTAAGGGTATTTTAGACTTTTCTATTCTCTTGTATATATAGTTATTGTAACTCTATTACCTTTACCTTTTGTTCATTTTGGTTATGAAAACCTAGTGGTGTTCTTTTTCTTCTTCCTCCTTTCTATGTTTATGTTTGTTTATCATTCTTAACAATGTCTTCTTTCATATTCAAGAAAGAAAATGAATTAGGGTTTGTGGTCATTGAAGTGGATTACACACAAGGAAAATGAATGATGATTTTTCTTTAACTTGTTTAAGAATTGCATTTGAAAAAATAAGGCATGATAAATCAAGAACTCATTATTAGAGTATTTGAAATATACTGGTCTTGAACATCTTGCACTGCAAAACGCATTCTTCGCACTACGAGACCAATCAAAGAGCTAAAAATTCTCAAAATGTGTTTTCCGCACTATGAGGTTGCCCCTTGATACAACATAACGAGTATGTGATCCAAATTGTCTGAATGATGTCGTGTCCCACAGTAAGGCAGTACTCTCGCACAAAAGTACCTTCCAAACTTACTCTATCTCTCAAAAGTACCTTCTAAATTTGTTTTCTATTACATATGCACTCTATAAAATTGATAAAATTAATTTAATCTCTCAAAATCTCATACATTAAATAAATAGTGTGTTATAAAATTTAGGGGTGTTACAGCTTAGAGATTGGCTTCTCATAGACGGCGTCAATACACTACAAGAAAATCAAGCTTTTGTGGCGGTCAAAAGCCCTCACAAAGGGAGGGAAGCAGCCACAACAGACACATTTGTGGCTGCCTTAGGCAGTCGCAAATAAGCCAGTCACAATGATTTGTGGCGGCCAAAACTGCCATAAAAACTAGTTTTTAGTTTACCATTTGTGAAGGCTTAAGCCCTCACAAAATTTAGACAGAAAAGTTTGCCACAAATTTGTGAGGGCTTAGGCCGCCACAAATGATAAAGCTGTTTATAAAAGTAAGTGTTTGTGAGGGCCAAGACTGCCACAAAATCTGTCTTTTGTGAGAGCTTAGGCCGCCACAAAGGATGAAACGATAAAAAAAATAACAGTTTGTGAGGGCTTAACCCACCACAAACTGTCCCATTTGTGAGGGATTAGGCCGCCACAAATGTGTGATTTTATTAAAAAAAAAATTTATAAAATTTGAAATTAATATTAAAAAATGATATTATATATAAAAAACTAATATTAATATAATTTAAAAATTAAAAAATTATATATAAATTAAATTTAAAATAAATATTATATATAAAATATAATCTTAATATTAATTAAATTATTACTACCAAATAATAAAACATTCCAAAATTAATAAATTATGTCATACCAACCAAAAATTAAACACACCATAATTAAATAATAATGTATAATATATTCATACAAACTAAAAATAGCAAATATTATTCGAATACATCAATCATCATAATAATTCCTCTGATCATTAGCTCCACTCCCTCCATCATTATTTGATGGAATATTACCCGACGACAAAAGTCACTCAAGAGTATTATTAATTGGTGTTGGAGACAACATGGTTTGAAATTGCATTTTTTTGCACTCTCGCAAAATTAAGAAACTCTTTAACCTTGTTAGCAAAACGTAGTTTAAGACCCTTCCTTCTAGGAAAATTCCTATCATATACATCCAACTACAGTCTATATGTGTGTGTGTGTGTATATATATATATATATGTTTATTCTGAAAATTAAATAAATTTTACATGATCATTAATAAGATTGATGTTTTATATATAAATTGCTTTATTTTTCAAAAGCATTATTTTGTTATTAACATCTACAAATTACTAAATAATAAATTATGACATACTTTATATGTCAATTAAGGGAGCATTTACAAGCAATATAATAAATCATAATAGAGACTATATATATATATATATATAAAAACTAAAATAAAATTTTAAATGATGTTTAATGAACTTTTTCATAAAATAAGTACCTATAAACAAAAATACAGACGGTAAAAGTATAAATAAATTTGTACGTACTCAACTACAATTCTTTGTAATGACTAACAACAAACATTAATATCATTAATTTTAATAATATTTTTTAAAAATAGTTACATTAAAATCAATAAGTTTTACATTTGTTTCAAATTGTTATTTATCATATATTATGTAAACAAAATAATTTCTATATTTTTTGTGTGGATAAATCTACTAACATTTTGAATGATGAACTTTTTATATATTTTAAAAAGAATATAAAAATATTTTATATTTATAATATTACATATTTTATGATTAGATCATTATTATAAATCTTTTTTTTTTTCATAAGTATTATTTTGTTGCTAAAAAAATTACAATTTCTTAATAAAATTCTATTTTACTAACATAATAAATCATAATACCAAAAATAACTACAATAAAAAAATTACACTTTATCAACATTTTAAAAACTAACTACATTTTAATTTTAGTATAAATTTTACAATTTAAATGTTTTACTAGTACTTTTTTTAACAAATCTTACTAATATTAAAGTTTAAAAATAATATTATACCCAATTTTAAAAATAATATATTCTACTTTCTAAAATAAAATATTAAGTCTAAAAATATTTTATAACCATATAAATTTTTTTAAAAATAATTATAAAAATTACTAATCTATATTTAAAATGCAGTACATACTAACTTGATGTTGGGTAGTGTCTGACTTGAAGCTTACAAAAAACTAACAACTCTTCGCAATAAACACAATAGCACCATTGTCAAAATAATATTAATTAAATAAATAACTTCAAATAAAAAAATAACATTAAAAAACAAAATATAAAATAAAAACTTACTGAAATTCAAGAGAGAAGGTAGAGAGAAAAGTTGGAGAAAAAATATTTGTAGAGAGAAGGTGGAGAGAAAATTTAGAGAGAATGTAGAGAGAAAATTTAGAGAGAAGGTAGAAATGAAAAATGAGAGGATGAGTGATATTTCTAGGAGAACACTAGGTCTTTGTGGCGGCCTAGACAGTCAAAAACGACTGCCTTTGTGGCGGCCTAGCCAGTCACAAAAGGTTTCCTTTGTGACGGTCTTTACCCTCACAAAATTGTGATTTTGTGGTGGCCTAAGCCCTCACAATGCTCCAACGTTGTGATTTTGTGAGGGCTAAGGCCGTCACAAAATCCTGCTGAAATTTTAGTCCATTGTGAGGGCTTTTTCAGCCACAAATAACAACCAATTTGAATTTTAGTATTTTGTGAGGGCTTTTTCGGTCAGTAATTTGTGAGGTTTTTTTTCGGCCACAAAATATTTTTTAAGTTGGCCACAAAATGAGTGTTTTCTTGTAGTGATAATCCGATCTAAATGTAAGCTAGCGGTTGGAGTGGTGACAAGCAATGGTTAATGATGGCTTCATTTTCGGAAGAGGATTGTACACACAAGTAATAATTTGAGAAAGGAGTGAGATAAAGTAGACTAGAAATTATGTACTTTTATTGTTGTCCTTTCTATTTATTCTTAAGAAAGATTAGGTTAAATATTTGGAGAACCCTAGGAGGGAGTCTTCATGAGATTCTTGCTTCTACCATCAATGTTGGATCCAGTCATTACAGTAATGAAGGAGAAAGCTAGTGGGGATATGGATTGAGTCCCGATTGTATAAACCTTTCTTTGTTGAGGTTTGTCGTGATGGGGCCTAGGCCGATTCCAGAACAGTTAATTAAAAGCGTTATCCCATTTTATCCTCAACATAAAGTTATTTAATTAGAATTTATAGAAGTTTAGGCATTAGCAATCTTTGTGAAAATGATTTTTAATCTTTATACTAATTTTGATTATGTATGCTTGCACAAATTTTTAAGCAGCAATCAGCAAATAAGATTTTAGAGTTGTCACTTCACTGAGATAGAAAATTGAGAAGATAGCTCTATTAGAAGAACTATCTATGAAAATTCTTGTTGTGCTTCAACATGCAAGACTGTATGCCAACTTCTACCCCGTTTTCTGTCAATTTTAAATTACCCTCAAGTATGAGTCCTACCAATGAAGTGGAGAACATGGAAATATCTCGAGTATCATATACATTAGTGGTGGGAAGCCTTATGTATGTCATGATATGTGCAAGACCATACATTTCACAATCAATAGGAGTGGCTAATAGGTTTATGGTGGATCTTGAAAGAGAGTATTTGAATATTGTTAAGAGAATTCTTAGATACATTAAAGTAATTTCAGGTGTTGCATTATGTCGGAGGAGCGGTTACATACAAATATACTATTGACTAATTGTTCACACAATTGGCGAATGAGCGGTGAATAAATTATCTAAGTTATAAACTGTCGTGACTATATATATACTAAATAACCTTAATACATGGCAACAACGCATACAAAAAGCACAGTATTATTGTGTATTGTAATAATTATAATGCCTTACACATTGCATGAATTCCAAGTTTTCATTCAAGGACAAAGAACATAGGTGAACAATATATTACTTAATTCAAGTAGTAGAATGAAGTGTGGAGAAGCAACAAGAAGTCAACGCTGATAAGTTTATATAGTGTTGATCCTCCTATGGTCTATTTTAAACTGGTAACAAGGAGTTGGCAAGGTAGAAAGATTATAAAATCTCACAAAAGTTGCTTTAGTGGGAGATGGTGAACCTATTCAATAATAAAACAATTTTTGTTGATTTTTGTATGGCTTATACTAACATAATGGTTAATATCATTTAATGCTACTACTTGCCAGCGGTAAAAATAAAACAACATAACTCCTAGTGTTAAAATTCTCTTATTTTAAAGAGCGTAATCGTGTTGTTCTTATGAATAGATAGAGGTCTAGTAACTTTTTCTTCTTAGAGAAAATTCTTCTACTCTTGCTTGTGATTTTTTTCTTATTTCTTGCGGATTTTCCATATATATTGTATATTCAAGTTCCGTTTTTTTTTCATATTTTATTTTAGTTGTGCGATATTATCATGTTTCGTGAAAATAGGTTTTATTAGATTAAATCAAAAAGCTTCAATCAATTTGAATAATTTTTTTTTTTAAGAAAAACTCATAATTTTTTATCGACGGAATTTAACCAAACACATTGTCCCCCTCTTCTTAAACCAATACTCAAACTATATGAATTTCATCCTTTTAAATGGTTTAAAAAAATATTCATACCATTATTTCATATCAAACTCTAATAGATATTATTTTAAAGTTTTGTAGCTTTTTTTTTTTGTGTACATGTTTTGTAGTTTACTAGTTTTCTATTAATATACATTCTTTTTCTATAGAAGAAGACATTTGTAAATAGCATTGTACTTTTATTTTTGGGCTAAACAAGCTTGGCCCGTGTACTATTTTTCTTCTTTATGTGGTTGGTATCCCCACTTACTTTTATTTCTTATTTATATGACAATTCTCTCTCTCTTTTTGAAAATATTTACATGACAAATCATTGAACCATGTGCATCCTGCTTTATACTATACATTAGCCAATCAAGTCTTTCTTTTTTCTTTTAATATACGTGACTGAATTGGATTTTTTTTACTGAGTCTAACTATCAATTATTATCAAATCTTCTATCATATTAATTAGCAATTGTTGCAGGAAGCTGAATTACTACGGACAATTCATTATGAATGGCCTCGGTATTAATAGTGATGCACTAAGTTCTTCCCACTGTTATAAAAAAAACTACCGATATTAAAAAAATGTAGTTAAATGTAATTAATTTTCTAAATTTTATATAAAATATAAGTTAAATTAATTAAATTTTTAATTTTTAATGTTAAATATTTAACTATTAACATTAAATATTTTGAATTAAATGAATAGTGTATTAGAAATAATAATATTAAATTAGTCAAAATAATAGTGTATTAGAAATAATATGTATTTAGAGAGAATACATAGTAGATGTAAATTTCCATCTTCCCAATATTATTAAATGATGATTCAAAAAACAAAAATACTATTTAAATGAAATAATGAGAACGTGAATTTTCATCTTCCCAATACTAATAAATAAATTTTAATTTTAGTAATAGTAGAATTAAATAAGAATATAAATTGAATAAAATATGTGCTTAGTATTTTAGATATGTGTTTATATTTAAAGATAAATTTCAGTCCAATGAGTACTTATAATTAGAGACAAATATAGATATAGTATCTATTAGAAATCAATAAGATTGTGAACGTTCCAATTCAAGAGATTGTTTTAAAATTTTATTAATTGCATTGATTAAATTGCTTATACTTTACAATGTCGTAAATTAAATTGGTGATTTGGCTATTTTTTATAATTATAACCGTCTCATTTATTAAAAAAAAATTAAAAGAGTGTCACTTTTACTTTTCAATGCAATTTTAATTGATTTCTTTTCAGTTGCACTTTTTAATTAGTATTATATGCATTATACTTAAATTAGTATTTTTTTGCTTTGTATGTAAAAGTATAAATTAGTAAAAATGGTCAAATGTGATTGTTATTACGTGACAAGGGAATAATTTAAATACCTTGTGTTTAGGTATGTCAATACAATCCGCTCTCACAAGTATTCATTTGAAAAATAATTTATTTACTTGTATCTATGCATGACAACACAACACACTCCCACAAATATCTACCTAAACTCATTCTGACTTTGACGAAGAAAATTTGCTTTGTCTATGAATGGGTGTACCTTGTCCCCGAATTTCAAACTCGGGTGAGGGGTGGGATATTGATATCTAGCCACACCACTAATAAAATTATTAATATTTTTCAATTTTAATATACATATATTTATTTATTTTATTTATAAATTTAGATCATATATCTAAAGAATATAATTTTATTATATTTGATTTTATTATTAACTAATAATTATAATTTTATTATGTTATATTTAATAAATAAATATAATTTTTAAATTTATTATTTTATATATATAGAGAGGGCCGCAGAATCGGATCACATATATCTGATTCCCTCTAAAAATATAGATGAGACCTAAATTTTAATTCCAGTAAAAAAAGCGGAGACTTTGAGTTTTCTCCGATTAGTCGATGGAGTTAGGGAGATAAAACTCACCCTTCATCTTCCCTATTGCCATCCATACCTACTTGTGCCACCAAGAAGGGAAGCTTGACCCGAAATCTTGTGCATGACTTCTCTACATTATTGATCAATCTACGTCTTTTGTTTATTCCAAATGAAACGCGCTTATTCCAAATTGACCGTTGTTTGGTTAACTTGCACTCTCTCACAGAAATAATATATTAATCTATAGTTGACAAATATTCCCAATTATCTGAATTTTCTACACATGCGAAGTTTTGAATATACAAAAAGCTGAAAATTTCACATAACAAAATGCAAGAAATGACTAATCAAAAGATTTTGGTTCCCACGGGTTTTCAACAGCATGGTGATTACACTACAGTTTTACTCAACACAATACAGAAACTGTTCTGCTAACATGTAATAGTTAAAGTAAAAAACTCGCCCATGAAGACGTCACAACAAAACATGACATGTACAAGGTGTCTAAGCTTCATTCTCCTTCTCAACTTCCTCTTCACCTTAACAAGTGCAGAACAATCACCATTTTACATGTACAGTTTTTGCCAGAATTCAACACAGAAAATACCTAACACTTCACACCAGTCCAACGTTAATAACTTCCTTTCATGGATAAACTCTGATTCTGCATCAGGAACAGTATCTAACCACACCACCATTGGCAGCAAAAACAATCGTGATGATGATTATGTTTATGGGTTCTATGATTGTCGGGGAGACGTCACAATAAGTTTCTGTCAATTCTGTCTCAACATTGCTGTCAAAGAAATTCCACAACGTTGTCCCAACAGTGTTTCATCTATGATATGGTTTGACGTATGCATCGTCGGTTACACTAACAAGAATACCACAGGAGAAATTTCTGTAACCCCATCATGGAATGTTACCGGATCTAAAACCATTAAGGACTCAACAGAACTTGGGAAAGCAGAGAATAACGTGAGGAGTTTGATAGATAACGTGACTACAGACGCCAATCTCAATTGGGCATTGGGCGTGTTCAATTGGAGTAACACTGTGAAAAGGTATGGTTGGGTGCAGTGTAATAGAGTCCTTAGTAAGAATGGATGCAAACAGTGTTTGGAAGCTATGATGGATTTAGTTCCTAAGTGCTGTGGAACAAAAGTAGCTTGGGCAGTTATGTCGCCTAGTTGTGGGGTGAAGTATGATGATTATAGGTTCTACCAGGTTAATAACCAAACAGGATCTCCTTCTCCTATGCCGATTCCAGGTACATTAATTGTTGGCTTGTTAATTAGTGTTAGATCTTGTTTTGGGGAATGAAGACTTTCTTCATACTCCCACCGGATATAGATATAAGTAAAAACATAGATGTATTTAGACAAAATACATGTACCTTTTTTCTTATATTTAAGTCTAGAGTGTAAACCTTATATCTGGATTGCAGAGATCTTAATGAAGATTTTTGTGGTCTCTGCTATCACGATTAACTTCCCCCTGGTTTAGTCATTCTTCTTGTCTCTTGAAACTTTCAAATATATTCATTTTATGATAAAATTCCAATACACATGCTGAACATAAACAAAAAATTCTGTTAAAATCACATTCTTTTCAAAACTTGGGACCGGTGTTTGATATCACTATCCAAAAGCTCCTGCAGGAACCACATAGGAAGGTCTAATATGTGAGCAACAAGCAAAACGTAAATGCAATATTTCAATAAACAATGAACTAGCAAAATATGATAATTAATTTTTTAATAATAGTTCAATTGTAAGCCTTCACTCTCTATTTCTAATCTACATGGGACAAAATAGAACTCTGTCTATATATTGAAAATAGAGATACAACATTTTCATCTATGATATTGTTGCAGGCAAGCAAGAAGGTGCAAGTAATACCAAAACCTTGATCATCACCTTAGTAAGTGTACTGGTGGCAGTGGCTATTCTAAGTTGTTGTATCTACTATTGCTGGAGAAAGAATGGGTTATGTAAAGGTAATTATAAAAAGTTACATACATATTGAAAGTACTCCAAGTTCAATTCACAAAATTGCCTATGAAAATAAGTCTATTCAAACTTACTAGCTTCCTTGCTACTAGGGGGATTGCTGTTCAGGACCACTACTATAGCTTTTCCTGATCATGTTCAAAGAGAGGATCCATTGAATGGAGACCTTCCTACAATCCCTTTAACTGTAATTCAACAAAGCACCGATAACTTTTCAGAGTCATCTAAATTAGGAGAAGGTGGATATGGCCCTGTTTACAAGGTATGAATAAATTTGATCAAGAATCCAAGAAATGCATTTGTAGTATTGCTTTATAACTTTGACATATTCCTATTCTATCTTCATTCATCTTCATCTTTCTATCAGGGTACTTTACCAGATGGCACAGAAGTTGCTGTCAAAAGGCTTGCAGAGTTGTCTGGTCAAGGTTTAGAGGAGTTCAAGAATGAAGTAATCTTCATAGCTAAATTGCAACACAGAAACCTTGTGAAACTCTTGGGTTGCTGCATTGACGGAAATGAAAAAATACTAGTATATGAGTACATGCCAAATTCAAGCCTTGACTTTCACCTTTTCAGTACGTTTTGACAAACCTTATTCATCCCATTTGCTTTAATGCTTATATATATATTTTACTTGTGTCGAAATCTATTTTTGTTTTATTATTAAAAATATCCCTAAAGTATAGGGATTCAGTTGTATAGGATTACTAAGTAGGGATTTAGTTATATATGAGTACTAATAGGGATTTGGTTGTATAGTAATTTAGTGCGTGTGTGTATATATATATATATATATATATATCTGATGTATTGTCAATATATTTCAATTCAATAAAATATATTTTTACCCTAATTCTTGAGATGGTATCAGAGCTCTCGATCTTTGAGAGTCTCGCTTCCGCATTAACCTGCCGCCTTCGTTGTGGTTTCTTTTTTCTTGAAACCTTAGCCACCTTCATTGTGGCCCTTTTTGCTGCCTTCATTGCAGCAACTTGAGATTTCTTTCTGGCCTGTTTGCTGCCATAATGTGTTCAATATTCACGTTGTTACTGTTCACGTCTGTTTGACCACCTTTGACCGTCTACTTCACGCCACCGCCCACACCACAGGACTCGCCTCCATTAGATCGGCCGAAATCCAAAGAGCCACGGTCAACGGCCTATTCACATGCGCCTTCCAGTTCAGCATGTGACGCCTATTTGCGACGTCATCTTCGACGCGTGGTGCCCACACGTCGCCTTCTAGACCTCTGTTCACCGCCGTTTTCAACCAGATTGTAGATCGGTCGTTTCTTGTTTTGTTTTGGGAGTTCAATTTCTGATCAGAGCACTTTTGTTTGTGGGTCATTTGAAGCTCACACAATTTTTGCACGGACTTTTCTATTGCGGCATTATAGCACACTTACAGTTTGGATATTTTTTAAACGTTTGAAGTTTGTTTTGTTTGATAGATCAATCTTTCATCTCTTATATCGTTTGTCTGCTGATTTTACTGATATGGAAGCTAAAGAAACAACAAGATATAGTCCGACTCAATGAAGATGAAGTAGAGAAGATGAGATCACTTCTTAGTACGTTGGAGAAACCAATAAGTACTAGTTCTCTGGTATATACAAGTACACTTCCTCTTGATAAGTTTCAATTTTCTTTTGGACTTAATTCTTCAGATACAACCTATAACCAATATTGGATACTGGATTCTAGAGCTACTGACCACATCACACCATGACCTACACACTTCTCCACTTATTCACCTTGCTCTAGCAATAAGAAAATATCCACAGCAAATGTTACTCTTATAACTGCAGCAGGTCAAGGAGATGTCCACATAAACTCATCCATAACTCTAACAAATGACCTTCATATTCCTAAATTGTCCACTAGCCTAATTTCCATACAAAAACTAACACAAGACCTATCATATAATGTTTTTTATAACAAATCTTGTGTACTTCAGGACAAGAATTCGGAAATAGCAACTCTCTTTTTTCTAAATCAATAAAGACCAATAGGGACAAGGTCATTTTGTACCACTGCCGCCTGCTTCATCCTTCATTTAGAGTCATAAAACAGTTGTTTTCTTCCCTCTTCAATAAATTAGAGGTAGAAAGTCTTTACTGTGAGGTGTGTGAGCTTGCTAAATACAAATGTGTACCTTTTTCAATTAGTAACCAAAGGAGTACTTCTCCATTCCGTTTAGTTTATACTGATGTATGGGGTCCCTCTAATGTTCCAAATATATCAGGAGCCCGTTGGTTTGTAATCTTTATTTATGACTGTACTTGGGTTTACTTACTAAAACAAAAATCTGAATTCAGTTATGTGTTTGTACAGTTCTTTTCCATGATAAAAAAAAAATTTGGATTGAGTATTAAAAGGATTAGGTCTGATAATGCCAAAGATTATTTTAATCACGGACTTAATTCTTTCAGTCACAAGGAGGACATTATTCATGAGTCCTCGTGTGTTAAAACACCTCAACAAAATGGGATTGTTGAGAGGAAAAATGGGCACTTGTTAGATCAAACTCGGGTGATGCTATTTCAAAATAAAGTTTTGAAGAAATTTTAGGGAGAGGCTCATAAACCGATTACCTTCTAGCGTCCTTGCCTTCAAAACTCTCATGGAGGCCCTGTCCTCGTTCTACCGTAATGTGTCCACATGTAGTAATCTTACTCCCAAAATATTTGGGCGTGCGTCATTTGTCCATATCAATAGTGATAGTAGAGGGAAACTTGATCCTAAAGCCTTAAAATGTGTCTTTATCGGGTACTCTTCCACCCAACAGGGCTACAAATGTTATCATCCACCATCTCAAAAATTCTGTCTCCCAAGATGTCACCTTCCATGAACAAAAAAGTTTCTTTGGTCAAACACATCTTCAAGGGAAGAATACAAGTAAGGAAGATAAGTATCATCTACTTCTTGAGTTGACTCTTGAACCAGAAATTGAAATTGATTATGAAAAAGATGGAAATGAAGGAAATGACAATGTTGAGACTGAAATTGATTATGAGGAAGATGGAAATTATGACGCTAATGTAAGATATGGGAAAAATCTAGTATATACAAGAAGAACAAAGGGCATTCCTAAATCTATTCACATCCATGACTCCAATTCGACCTTACATGAGATAACTTCCCTTGACGCTTCAAACTCTAGTGATCCAATCTATGAATCTTCCTATACACAAGAATTAAAATCCAACACACCACCAACTTATGATGACCTTCATATCCCAATTGCCCTTAGGAAGAATACTAGGACATGTACCAATAAGCCACTCTACCGTTTATCCAACTACCTATGCTTTGAACAATTTTCACCTACCCATAAAGCCTTTCTCACAAGCCTGAACGCTACCACTATACCTACCCCTCTATCTGAAGCATTGTCTGATAGAAATGGAAACAGGCCATGGACTTGGAAATGAAAGCACTGGACAAGAACAGTACTTGAGATTTGGCCCCTTTATCAGATGCAAAGAAACCTGTAAGATGTAAGTGGGTATACACTGTAAGTACAAGACTAATGGGTCTATTGAGAGGTACAAGGCAAGGTTGGTAGCTAAGAGATTTACTCAAACGTATGGAGTGGATTACTTAGAAACCTTTGCTCTAGTTGCAAAAATGAATATTGTCAGGGTAATATTATCTCTAGCAGCTAATTACAATTGAAATTTGCACCAATTTGATGTAAAAAATGCCTTCCTCCATGGAGATCTAGAAGAAGAGTTTTAATGGACTTACCCCATAGATACAATGAGCATATTGCTGCCAACATCATTTGTAAGCTAAAAAAGGCTTTATATGGGCTTAAACAATCGCCACGAGCGTGGTTTGGGAGATTTGCTAGAGTCATGGTGGGTCTAGGCTTCAAACGAAGCCAAGGAGATCATACCCTCTTTATCAAACACTATGAGTCAAGGGGAGTAACAGTGTTATTAGTATATGTGAACGAAATTATAGTGACCGACGATGATGAAAATGAGAAACAACTGTTAGGACAACACCTAGCCAAGGAATTTGAGATTAAAATCTTGGGAAATTGAAGTATTTTTTGGAAATTTAAGTGACTCACTCTATGAAAGAGATTTTCATATCCCAACAAAAATACACCATAGATCTTCTCCAAGAAACGGGCAAGACAGCATGCAAGTTAGATAGTACACCAATCGATCCAAATTTAAAGTTGAGAAATGCAGAAGAAGACATTATAGTTTACAAGGAAATGTACCAAAGATTAGCTGGAAGACTCATATATTTGTCACATACTAGACTTGATGTTGCCTTGGTTGTAAGCCTAGTTAGTCAATTCATGCACCAATCGAAGGAGATACACTTGCAAGCTGCACTTAGAATCGTGCAATATTAGAAAGGAACTCTAGGAAGAGGAATTTTGTTCAGACGAAATGGAAATGTGGGTCTTGAAGCATATACTGATGTTGACTATGTAGGGTCAATTGTAGATAGAAGGTCAACCACAGGATATTGCACTTTCCTATGTGGGAATCTTGTGACTTGGAAGAGTAAAAAACAAAGTGTAGTATCTAGATCAGTGCTAAAGCATAATTTAGGGCAATGGCACAAGGGATATGCGAGTTACTATGGTTGAAGATCATTTTGGAAGACCTAAAGATAAAGTGAGATGAACCAATGAAACTCTATTGTGATAATAAATCTGCCATTAGCATAGCACATAATCCAGCGCAGCATGACAGAACCAAGCATATTGAAGTCGACATACATTTCATCAAATAAAAACTCGATAGTGGCCAAATTTGCACTTCATGTCTCCTCCCAAAACAACCTTGCAGATCTTCTAACTAAAGGGTTAAACAACAGCAACTTTGAAAGAATTGTATCCAAGCTGAGAATAAAGAACACTTATTCACCAGCTTGAGGGGGAGTCTCAAAATTTGTTTCTATTTTATTATTAAAAATATCCCTCAAGTATAGGGATTCGGTTGTATAGGAGTACTAGTAGAAATTTAATTATATATGAGTACTAATAGATTTTTTGGTTGTATAGTAATCTAGTATATATATATATATATATATATATATATATATATATATATATATATTTGATGTATTGTCAACATATTTCAATTCAATAAAATATATTTTTACACTAACTCTTGAGAACTTGATCCAATTTAGTTCTAATTAATAAAATTTATTGTATGTACATCAGTAAAGGTAGATTGGGGTGAAAAATAATTTGAAGCTTCGGACTAACTACAAATATTGAAACATCAAACATTATAAAGCTTTATCTTAACTGTCTCCATTGGTGTTGTAATCATCAATAACATGCATACAATGTTCTTCTGCTTGGCAGATAAGGAAAAGCAAAAGCAACTAGATTGGAATTTACGACTAAGCATTATCAATGGAATCGCAAGAGGACTGCTATACCTTCATGAGGACTCTCGACTTAGAGTAATCCATAGAGATCTGAAAGCTAGTAATGTTCTTCTGGATGATGAAATGAATCCAAAAATATCAGATTTTGGATTGGCAAGGACATTTGAAAAAGACCAATATCAAACCAAAACAAAAAGAGTTATTGGCACCTAGTAAGCATTACTTGAACCTTTTCTTAAAACAAATATTAGAAAATTTCACATGATTCACAACTGACAGTTTTCTTATAATTTTATATAGTGGATACATGGCTCCAGAATATGCTATGGCTGGGATATTTTCAGTGAAATCTGATGTTTTCAGCTTTGGAGTTCTTTTATTAGAAATCATTTATGGAAAAAGAAATGGCGAATTCTTTCTTTCAGAACATATGCAAAGTCTTCTATTATATGTGAGGTTTCTTAATCACATCTCATCAACAAATTGATATTAGATGGAGACGAAATGTGTAATGACCAAAGTATTCCAAGAAAAAAGTAGTTTTATACATTTATGAAATCTCTAATATTTCCTTTACATGAGATCCTCTTTAATACAAAATATTGATAATGTATAAACAAGTCTTGCTTCCTTGTTCTTAATATTAACCGTTTTTGTTCAGAAAAATATATGGGTGACAAGTCTAAAATTTCAGATCACTTGGTCATAGCCTCATTGGGGCTCTAATAGCATATTATGAGCCGACTATCCAAAAAGCTATGATGATAGTGTGATCCTAATGGATTTTTACATTTTCTAAAATGTTTCAACTCAAGTGCCTAATATCCATATTTGTATGCAGACATGGAGACTCTGGTGTGAAGGAAAAAGTTTAGAACTAATCGATCCGTTCCACAAAAAAACGTACATTGAAAGTGAAGTCACGAAGTGTATACACATTGGTTTATTGTGCGTACAAGAAGATGCAGCAGATCGACCAACCATGTCCACCGTAGTTCGCATGCTAGGGAGTGACACAATGGTCCTTCCAGAACCCAAGCAACCAGCATTTTCAGTTGGGAGAAGAATGTCCAAGAATGAAGATCCAACATCAAAAAGTTATAAGGATAATTCTGTTGATGAAGTAACCCTAACTATTGTTGCAGCTAGATAGTTGATATTATGGTTCAGTTTGTGAGAGATTTGAAAATGATTTAGTTCATTTAGAGAAAGATTTGAAGAAATGAAGATAACCAATTTTAAAGTTGTTGAGAAGCTACCCTAAATTTTCTTGAAGGTTGATGAACCACTTGTTCATTACTCAGTTGAGTTGCAAATATAAGTCTAACCAGTTGCAAATATCCTGTCAGATCATGACTAAAAACCACTACCATAAAACCGGCAATCCAACCGGTGAAAACTGGCAGTTAGCGTGATTGAACCGTGTTTTTGTTTGTTCATACCACAGCCTCCTATTTTATAACCAAAGCCCATGTTTACTTACCTATAAGTTATCAATGTGAGACCTTTGACTGTCCTTTTATAATTTACTCAATCTAGTGAAGTTACTGTTATTCTTTATATCACTTTACCAAACTGTTTTGTTCAGAAATCCCATAATGGAATATAAGTTCAAAACGTCAGCAGTATAAAATAGATTAAATGCATGTGATTAGTTAGTTTATTCGTAAATTGCAAGGTTAGCATGTATGTTTCGAAGAGGGATTTCTTTATACTTCTACTACAAAGACTACTAGTACATGCCTCCATGTATGAGTTCGAGGCATTGGTTTTGTGCTCACAGTATTTTCAGTTTTGAGGCAATAGACTCAAAGAACCAGGCTGAGAAACAGTTGAAAGAGCTAGGAGACAAGGTTCCTGGCCATGTGCTAAGTTTCTAGTGGATTTTGTAAATGGAGAGCAGACATGTGTTCTTTCAAAAATAAAATAATAAAGTGGATTCAATTTTTAATTGTTCAAAGTTATAAATATTTTACTATTTTTTATTATTATTGTTTCATATACTATATTAATATATTTATTTATTATTATCAGTCCGACTCTCATTCAATCGCAGTTAGACCTTTAAATCTTTAATCGGTACCTATACCGGTTCAATCTTCGATCTGATATTGATTACCTTAATTTTAAATTTTAATAGGTGTCAAAGTATTTGAGATTAGAACTAGTACCCTATACACAAATATAATTAATCCGATACTATAAATCAATACCACATTCCAGTTGCAACTTGCAACTATCCAATGAAATATTAAAATATTTTTTCTGAAAAAGATGAAGTAATAAATAAAAGATTAATTGCCAAAAGCTAGAAGAATAAAAACAGGGTAAAAACAAACCAAAACAGATAACATCAAACAAAAACGTCAAAAATCAGGTTGTCCAAAAGCTTAAAGAAAACTCACAAGAAAGCAGCAAACACAGCACCTTGTTCAACCACGACATCTATCACAGAAGGCAATAAAACATGCTTTTCTTTATGCAGTATCCCAAAACATGGAATGGAATTGGTTCTGGCCTTGTGACCTGAGATAGATAAAACACATGACCAGAAAACATGTCACGAGATCCATACATGCAAACGTCACATGTTCCAGCGTGATAAAAAAACAGTACAAAGCTAAAACCAAACAGAAACATGAGAAGTAGGATTTGATTTCTGTGAAGTCAAATGGTGTATCATAAAACATAAAGGGAAGGTTCATTTAAAAAAGAGAAACATGAGAAGTAGGATTTGATTTCTGTAAAGTAGGATTTTATTAATCTTGATTAGAGATTTAAAAAATCATACATTATTAATATATGATACATATCACATATTTTTTAATAATCTAAAAGAAGGTTCATTTAAAATTGATGCATATCCAAAAACAATAATAATAAAAGCAAAAGGAAAAAGATCAAGATCTTCAAAACCAAGTTAATTCAAACATTCAGTGAGGTCAATGTTTGTGGCGAAGAAGAATTGGGTGGCACTTGTTGAATAAGAGAAAATGAGAGGCATATCGTGAAACCGTGTGTCTGAACTAAACAACGGAGTCGGTTTTATATAGGCTCAAGGCAATAAATACAAAAATAAATACGGGAGATATTATCCCTATTTACATGGTATGTAATAAATATAAATATATTTTCAACACTGCCCCTTAAGCTGGAGCATATAAATCATATGCACCAAGCTTGTTACATATATAACTGATTCGAGGACCTCTCAGGGACTTAGTGAATACATCTGCCAATTGATCATTGGAATTAACAAAGCTAGTAGTGTTGTCGCCTGATTCAATCTTCTCCCTTACAAAGTGACAATGTATCTCAATATGCTTGGTCCTCTCATGAAAAATCGGATTAAAGGCAATGTGCAATGCTGCTTGATTATCACAGATTAATGTCATTTTTGTTGCCTCTTCAAATTGAAACTCTTTGAGTAACTGTTTCAACCAAATGAGCTCACAGGTCACTAATGTCGTAGCCCTGTATTCAGCTTCAGCGTTAGATCTTGCAACTACACTTTGTTTCTTACTCTTCCAAGATATTAAGTTTCCTCCAACAAGTATACAATACCCATAAGTGGATCGCCTACCAATGGGTGAGCCTGCCCAATCGGCATCTGAATAACCAACTATCTGAGTATGTCCTCTGTTTTCATAAATTAGACCTTTTCCTAGAGCACCTTTAATGTATTTCAAGATTCATATCACAGCATCCCAGTGTTCTTGACAAGGAGAGTTTAAGAATTGGCTTACCACACTGACTGCAAAAGAAATGTCTGGACAGGTGACTGTGAGGTAGTTTAATTTACCAACCAATCTTCTGTATCTCCCTGAATATGAAAATGGCTCCCCATGATTAGGTAAAAGTTTGACATTCGGATCCATAGGAGTGTCAACCGGCTTGGCATTCAATAAACCTGTCTCTTCAAGAATATCCATGGCATATTTCCTTTGTGAAATTACTAAGTCGTCCTTAGATTGGGCTACCTCAATACCCAAGAAGTAGCGGAGCTTGCCAAGATCTTTAGTTTGAAACTGATGAGATAAATGTTGTTTCAACTGGAGTATGCCCTGCTGATCACTACCAGTTATGACAATATCATCTACATAGACAATCAAGTAAATGCACCCTTGGGTTGAGTGGCGTTACAAAAGAGAATGATCAGCTTCACTTCGAATTATACCAAATTGTTGCACTATTGTGCTAAATCTGTCAAACCAAGCTCAAGGAGACTGTTTAAAACCATAGAGAGACCTCTGAAGTCGACAAACCATGGTAGAAGACTCCCCCTGAGCAACAAACCCAGGTGGTTGCTCCATATACACTTCTTCTTCAAGGTTACCATGCAAAAAAGCATTTTTAATGTCAAGTTGGTGCAGAGATCAATGTCTGATGGCTGCAATAGAGAGGAGTAGTCTAATAGAGGCCATCTTAGCCACAGGGGAGAAAGTATCACTGTAATCGAGGCAAAAAATTTGAGTGTACCCTTTTGCCACCAAACGAGCTTTAAAACAATCAATCTTACCATCAGGACCAACTTTCACCGTATAAAGCCAACAACATCCTACTAAAGACTTTCCAGATGGTAAAGGAACCAATTCCCAGGTACCACTACTCTGAAGTGCACACATCTTGTCAATCATTGCTTGTCTCCACTCTGGGTGGGATAAAGCTTCACTTGGAGATTTAGGAATAGAAACAGAAGACAAGGAAGACAAACAAGTATAATGCAAAGGAGAAAGACGATGATAACTCAAACCAATGTAATAAGGGGATGAGTTATGAGTAGGACGTATACCTTTACGAATAGCAATAGGAATATCAAGGGTCGGATCCAATAAAGAAGGAGGTGGCGGCGAAGGAGCGTCTGGAATGACCTAGGTATCAAGAACAGGTGTAGGGACATGTACAACCGATGGTGGTTGACGACGACGATATGTCTGAAGAGGTGGTGCATTTGGAGGATCCACAAGAGGAGTCTCAAGTGGGACAACGGGAGGGGACACCGGAGGTGTCTGAGGTGGAACATACATGATAAACTCTAGTGGTAAAAGAGAAGGTGAACCAGACTTTGGTAGGTCCACGGGAATAGTTGCAAACAAAGGATCAGAAAGCGACTCATAGTATGTAACAGACTCAAAAAATGTGACATCAGCCGATATGAGATATCGTCGAAGAGTAGAAGAATAACAACGATAA
The DNA here is from genome assembly GCA_037974755.1 of Cicer yamashitae. Lineage (NCBI taxonomy): Eukaryota > Viridiplantae > Streptophyta > Magnoliopsida > Fabales > Fabaceae > Cicer > Cicer yamashitae. Next base: position 42,259,315 of record JBBPBQ010000002.1, read on the forward strand.
CCTTTTTGGGACCGATGATAACCAAGAAAGGCACATTTTAGTGATCGAGCTGAAAGTTTGTCAAGACTAGGAGTGAGATTGTGGACAAAACATGTAGACCCAAAGACACGAGGAGGAAGTGAGTGAATAGGGGTACGAGGGAAGAGGATCGAGTGAGGGACTTTGTTATCAAGAACAGACGAAGGCATGCGATTTATAAGATAGCACGCCGTTAGAATAGCATCGCACCAAAAGCGAGATGGTACATTACCATGAAGAAGGAGAGTACGAGTGGTTTCAATAAGATGCCGATTTTTGCGTTCGGCTACCCCATTTTGTTGAGGTGTATGAGCACAAGATGTTTGATGAAGAATGCCGTTAGAGGTCATAAAATTTTGAAATTGATGGGACAAATATTCACGGACATTATCATTGCGCAAAGTGCGAATGGATACACCAAATTGAGTTTTAATTTCCTTATAAAATTGTTCAAAAATAGAAAATAATTCAAACCTATTTTTCATTAAAAATAACCACGTACAACGGGCTAAAATCATCGATAAAGGTAACAAAATATCTAGACTCAATAGTGGAAATAGTACGAGAAGGACCCCAAACATCTGAGTGAACTAAAACAAACGTGGAAAAAGCTCGTTTATTAGCTCGATCAGGGAAATGACTACGAGTATGTTTCCCTAACTGACACGACTCACAATTTAAGCTAGATAATTTGGTTAGATTAGGCACTAACTGTTGAAGTTTGGGAAGACTTGGATGACCTAACTGAGCATGTATAGTAAGAGGAGAATCTGTGGTAGGGCATGCCGTTGATGGGTTTGAGAGATAATAAAGGCCATTAGACTCACATCCGACACCAATTTGTTGTCCTGATATTCGATCTTGCAAAGTAACATTGCAATTAGTAAATGTGACAACACAATCATGAGAACGAGTCAACCCACTGATAGAAATTAAATTAAATGGACATCTAGGCACATAAAGGACATATGTAACTAATAGAGTAGGGAGGATTTGGACAATGCCAATCTCTTGAGACTGTGTTTAGGAACCATTGGCTGAGACTATCCTAGGTAAATAATCAGAAATTGTGAGAGAGGAGAAAAGAGCCTTATTACCAGTAATGTGGTCAGATGTACCAGAATCGAGAATCCATGGGCTATGAGAAGGTGAGATGCAAACAGGTGAATTACCACTTTGTGCGGCCGAAACAGCGGAACTCGAGTTTTGACAATACTCTACCCACAAAGAAAATCTTCATAAGTAGCCATAATCAATAAGCAATTACCTAACATCAGCAGCGAAACAGTGGCAGAAGAGGCAAAAAAAAAATTTTTTTTGCGATGAACAGTGCTGACGGTGAACAGTGTCGACGCGATGAACAGTTCTGCGACTGATGTGCTGAAAAATAAACGAAAAGCGACAAAGAAGGGGTAAACCGGAATTGAAACACGGTTTACCGAAAAAAATCTCACCGAAGGACAGTGGGTCCCGGGGTAATCACGGTATAGGGTTGTCTCTCTTAATAAGCTCTAGATACCATGTTGAATAAGAAAAAATGAGAGACATATGGTGAAACCGTGTGTCTGAACTACACAACGGAGTTGGTTTTATATAGGCTCAAGGCAATAAATACAAAAATAAATATGGGAGATATTATCCCTATTTACATGGTATGTAATAAATATAAATATATTTTCAACAGCACTGTTTCCATGCACCTAAATATTCATCAGAGAAAGTAAAATCCAATAGAGTAACTAAAGATAAATAATTTGCAGCAGAAGTACAGAAGTGATAAAAGTCATAATTTGTGTAATTAGCAATAAAATTCTGAGTGACCAAATCCAATGCATAACAAAATCCAGAAGCCATATTGGTCAACTAGTCCTGAATCCTATTTTTTCTTTTTAAAAAACATGTCATTTTCCCTCTTGCTTCCTTCTTTGTCTTCTTCACCAAACTTCTCCCTTTGGTTTTGGTTTTTTTTTCATCTTCTATTTTAATGCCCAAACTAAAAAATATTTACAAGTAGAGAGTTGAGGTGTCACATCAGATCCACATATGATATATATCTGACTTTGACTAATAGTTTGGACAGAAAACACTAACTTGCATTGACATACTTAACCTAAGGGACTAAAATTAACCTAAAAAATTAGCTCAAGAACCAAAAAGGTATTTAAGCCTGATTAATTCTATGAACTAATTGACTAGGCTTTACAATTTTGGAAATTAAATTGGTGATTTGACAGCTAATCTATTTACTATGTGGCAAGTAGAGGAAGGTTGACACAAATCTGTGCATGACTTTTCTAGAGAATTGATCAACCCACGTGTTTTACTTATTTCAAATGATACACCCTAATTCAAAATTGACCGTTCTTTGATTAACTTGCAGTATTTCATAGCAATAATTTATCAATCTGTAGTTGACAAATAATACTTAATATATGAATTTTATACTTATTCGAGGGTTTGAATATACAAGAAATGACTAATCAAAAGTTTGGTCCCCATGGCTTTTCACAATACAGAAACATGTGCTGCTAACATATCCCCTAAAAACATGGAAATGGTTAAAGGAAAAAGCTCACAACCATGAAACTTCACAACACAAAATGACATATATGAAATTTCTTAGCTTCATTCTCCTCCTCTACCTCTTTACCCCAACAAGTGCACAACAATCCCCATTCTACCAGTTCAGTTTTTGCCAGAACTCAACAAATAAAACACCCAACACTTCATACAAATCAAACGTTAACAACCTTATTTTATGGATAAACTCTAATTCTGCCACAGGCACAGTATATAACCGCACCACCATAGGCAACAACAACAACCATGATGATGATGTTTACGGGTTCTACGATTGTCGGGGTGACATCAAAGGAAATTTTTGTCAATTCTGTATCAACATTGCTGTCAAAGAAATAGCTCAACGTTGTCCCAACAGTGTCTCGGCTATGATATGGTATGACATATGCGTCGTCGGTTACTCTAACAATAATTTCCCAGGAAAAGTTTCTTTAACCCCATCATGGAATTCTACCGGATCTAAAAACATTAAGGACTCAACAGAACTTGGGAAAGCAGAGAATAACATGAGGAGTTTGATAGGAAAAGTGACTACAAAAGCCAATCCCAATTGGGCAATGGGTGAGTTCAATTGGAGTGACACTGAAAAAAGGTACGGTTGGGTGCAGTGTAATGGAGACCTTAGTAAGAATGGGTGCAGACAGTGTTTGGAGGCTATGTTGGATAAAGTTCCTCAGTGTTGTGGAACAAAGGTAGTATGGGCAGTTGTGGCTCCTAGTTGTGGGCTGGAGATAAGAGATTATAAGTTCTACCAGGTTACTGACCAAACAGGATCGTCTTCACCGTTGCCAAATCCTGGTAACATTAATTAATTGTTGGTTTGTTAATTTGGATTCCTTTCAAGATTTTGAATTGCAGAATGATATTGTGATCGCAGAGACCTCAAAAGTCTGTATGTTGTGACCAAAGTTTTGTCAAAAGAAAAAACTTTACTTATTCAATTTTTGCAATGAAGACTTGTTTTATAAACATTATTTCTTGATTGTAGCGGTCTCAATGAGGATTTTTGAGGTCTCTGCAATCAGGATAAACTTCGAATACACATACAGAATATAAACAAAAAATTCTGTTATAATCACATTCTTTTCAAAACATGAGGTCATATTCTCTTCATATCATTATTATTCAAGAGGTAAAATACACAATTTCCACGAACAATGAACTTGCAAAATATGTTAATTAATTTTTGAATAATTGTTCAATTGTTAGCCTTCACTCTCTTTTTCGAATCTCCACTGGAAAAATTAGAAAGCTGCCTATATAAATTGAGAAAAGAAATGCATCATGTTAATCCATGACACAGTTGCAGCCAAACAGGAAAGTGCAAATGACAAGAAAACCGTGATCATCAGCTTAGTAAGTGTAATGGTGGCAGTAGCTCTACTAAGTTCTTGTGTCTACTACTTCTGGAGAAGGAATTGGTTATGTAAAGGTAATTATAACAAGTTAAATACATGTTGAAAGTTCTCTAAGTTTGATTTAAAAAAATATATATGACAATCAGTCTCTATTCAAACTTACTAGCTTCCTTGGTAGGTGGATTTCTGTTAAGGATCACTTCTATAGCTTTTCATGATCATGTTCAAAGAGAGGATCCATTCAGTGGAGACCTTCCTATAATCTCTTTAACTATAATTCAAAAGATCACCGATAACTTTTCGAAGTCAACTAAATTAGGAGAAGGTGGATTTGGCCCAGTTTATAAAGTATGAATAAATTTGATCTTGAATCTAAGCAATGCATTTATAGTTTTGTTTTGTAACTTTGACATACTCCTATTCAATTTTAATTGATTTTCATCTTTTTATCAGGGTATTTTACCAGATGGCACAGTTGTTGCTGTCAAAAGGCTTGCAGAGATGTCTGGTCAAGGTTCAGAGGAATTCAAAAATGAAGTAATCTTAATAGCTAAACTGCAACACAGAAACCTAGTGAAAATCTTGGGTTGCTGCATTGATGGAAACGAAAAAATACTAGTATATGAGTACATGCCAAATTCAAGCCTTGACTTTCACCTTTTCAGTATGTTTTGACAAACCTTATTCATCACATTTGCTTTAACGATTATTCTTTTTACTTGCTCCAATTTAGTTCTAATGAATAATATATGTACATCTACATCAGTAGGTAGAATAAGGTGAAAAAGAATTTTGGTGTTTGGGGCTAACTACAAATATTGAAACATCAAACATTATAAAGAATAATCGTAACTGGGCACATTATAAAAACAACTGAAGAAAAAAGTGAATGAGATAGTCTTCATTGGTATTTAATCATCAATATCATGAATACAATGTTCCTTTGCTTGGCAGATAAGGAAAAGCATAAGCAACTGGATTGGAAATTACGACTAAGCATTATCAATGGAATCGCAAGAGGACTGCTATACCTTCACGAGGATTCTCGACTTACAGTAATCCATAGAGATCTGAAAGCCAGCAATGTTCTTCTGGATGATGAAATGAATCCAAAAATATCAGATTTTGGATTGGCAAGGACATTTGAAAAAGACCAATGTCAAACAAAAACAAAAAGAGTTATTGGCACCTAGTAAGCATTATTTGAACCTTTTTTATAAACAAATATTAGAAAATTTCACATGATTCACAACTGACAGTGTTCTAATAATTTTATACAGTGGATACATGGCTCCAGAATATGCTATGGCTGGATTATTTTCAGTGAAATCTGATGTTTTCAGCTTTGGAGTTCTTATATTAGAAATCATTTATGGAAAACGAAATGGTGAATTCATTCTTTCAGAACATATGCAAAGTCTTCTATTATATGTGAGTTTTCCTAATCACATCTCATCAACCAATTGATATTAGATGGAGAAAGAAATGTGTAATGACCTAAGTACTCCAAGACAAAAATAGTTTTATAAATTTATTAAATCTCTAATATTGCCTTTAAATGAGTTCCTCTTGGAAACAAAATATTGATAATGATGTATAAACAAACTTTGCTACCTTGTTCTTAACATTAACTGGTTTTGTTCGAAAAATTACATGGGTATCAAATATGAAATTCCATATGACTTGATCATAGGGGCTATTATCAATGTTATCGATGGTGGATAGCGGAAAGCCAATAATCCACCATATAAACGCATCATTGCAGCCTATGGTGCCTATGGTCATTGTCAAAAAATCTACCACGCCATGGCTGCCATTTAACAACACCGACTATTATGAGCCAACTATCCAAAAAGCTATGATGATAGTACTGGAATCATACATTTCCTAACAAAATGTTTCAAGCCAAGTGTCTAAATATCCATATTTGTATGCAGACTTGGGGACTCTGGTGTGAAGGAAAAAGTTTAGAATTAATCGATCCGTTCCACAAAAAAACATACATTGAAAGTGAAGTCACGAAGTGTATACACATTGGTTTATTGTGCGTTCAAGAAGATGCAGCAGATCGCCCAACCATGTCTACCGTTGTTCGCATGCTAGGCAGTGACACAATAGCCCTTCCAAAACCCAAGCAACCAGCATTTTCAGTTGGGAGAATGTCCAAGAATGAAGATCCAACTTCAAAATGTTATAAGGATATTTCTGTTGATGAAGAAACCCTAACTATTGTTTCACCGAGGTAGTTGATATTATGGTTCAGATTGTGGCTGTGCCAGATTAGAAAATGTTTTTTTTTAAGGTTTGTTTGGATGGAGGGGGAGGACTGATTTTTCATTTTTGAATTAAAGAAGCTATAAAATGTTTCCAAAAATGAATTAAGTGTAATTGAAATGGTGTATGATCATTTATCATGTAATTCTTTCAAATTTTTTAAAATCTCAAATATATACTACAAAATATAGTCTTTGCCCTCCAAAGTCCTCCCTCTAAAACCCAAATCTACAAACATATCTTTAAAGAAAGATTTGAAGTAAACGATGAAGACAAACCATTTTAAAGTTGTTGAGAAGCTACCCTAAATTTACTTGAAGGCCGATGAACCACTTGGTCATTACTTGGTTGAGTTGGAAACTTAAGTTTGATTAACCTCATTCTCAGCCACATAAGACTTACAATTCGTGCTCTTAAGTCTCATTTCAGCCTTTACAATAGTTTCACCCAAACTAACTTTAACACAATAAAGATTTGAGAATATTATAAGTAAATGAATTGTGTTTGTGGCATCTAAACTTCACCCAAGTGTTTTGAGAGAATGTTTGTAGCACACTCAATTTGATGATCTTTAAAATATTATAACAAGAGCTAGAGTGTTTCTTTTTAAAGAAAACTTTGATTGATAGGGCACTTGAATAATTGGATTATAATTGTAGTTATTTCTCTTACTTGAACCATTGATTTCTTCAAGTATTTATAGATGAAATGAGCTTTAGTCTTGAAATATCAATATCCTTTGGGCATGTGTTCCCTAGAAATTTAGAGATCAATTAGCATGTTTCTCTAAGATTTATAGTGATCAATTGGCATGTGTAAAGAGTGGTCAAACCCTTGTCTTTCTTTTAAGACACATGAGAATCCATGCGCGTAGGTCATCTCAAATATACGTTAAAGTACAATTATATATTTTGTGAGCAGAGTTCAGTTTAGATGCGCATAAGTCATTTTGAAAACAACTTATTTTCTTGATTTCAGAGACATTTTAATGTGTTTGATTCTTATTGGATCTCAAACTTACTGAAATAGTGCAAGCATACTGCATACAGGGTAACCATGAGCTTTTGGTTAATATCTACTTACATTGTGAGAATCTTCTTTTGTCTTCATTTTGGCCAACATTCTTAACTAAAATGATATGACTATTGATTTTATACCTTCAAGTATTCATTCATAAAGGTGTTTCTTTTCTTGATGTCAATTAATATTTGTTTAAATTTGAAATTGACATTTTCACAAAATTAATTTATGTTGACTTTGTTTCTTTCTACAATGAAGTCTACTCAAGCACAATTGTTATTAATAAATACATAATTAGAATCACTTAAATATAGTTTAAGAGGTTTGTTATTATCAAAATCAATTAAAATCAGGAATTTGTCCCAACAATCTCCTTATTTTTTATGATGATGGACTTTCTTGAATTAGATTTTGATTCTTGATTAATTAAACATGGTTAATAGACATTCTATTTTTGAGAAACTCCCACTCAATTTTTGCAATCTTTCAATTGAGTTTTTAAAATAGAAAAACAGAAAATTAAACATGATTTGGTTGAACCAACAAATGTTCCATTCATTCAAAAAGTGAGTCATAACAAAATGATTTTCAAAATCTCACCAACATGGTTCAAAAAGAAAAAAAAAACTTAATTAATCCTAATTACCATGACATAAAAAAATTCAACATTAAAAAATAATTTTTTCAAAAATTGAAGTTTGAAAAAATTATAATTAGTGTATATAATTGTTCTTATTTTTATGTCGACGAAATTTAAAAAACACAAATTTTTTAACCAATTCTATAGTGACATATATATGTCTGAGTATAAATTGCACTCTTCAACCGCTTCTTCAGAAATCCATCTATAAAAAATTGAAGAAAAAAAATTATAGTTAGTGTATTATAATTATTCTTATTTTCATGTCAAACATATTAAAAAAATATTAATTTCATCTAATTTATTATGAAAAATATTTATCCCCTATATGATTTTTTTACTCCAACAGTCTGTTTAATGTATTATAATTATTTTCATTTTTATGTAGAAAATATTTTACAAAAATACTAATTTTAATTAATTGATTAGTGGAAAACAATTATTCCTATGTAGAAATAATGCGCTTTAACGACTTTTTTTAGTGACTCGTTTACATAAAAAATACAATTTTCCTACTCATACCCCCATTTTTGCTGCCCATACCCCTCAATTTTTTTTTATAAAAATGAAATACCTACAATGCCCTTGCATATTTATAACATTTTTAACTCTAACATTTCATTCTATCTTCATCTTCAACCCTAACCTCTCTTTATATCTTCATCTTCTATCTCACTCATATTCATCCTTTTCTCTCACACCCCCTTCTCCTTCTTTCCTCCATTTTTAACAACTTCAACATCTTCAATCATCCTCATTGCCTCTTATTTACATCAGATTTGCATCAATCTTGTTGTTCTTGTTCTTGTTTTTTTACAATATATAGTTGTTGTTCTTGTTTTCATGAAACCGGTTTTTTACGCAAGCCCAGAAACCTACATGAACTAAGTTCACGTTGCATAAGCAAACTAACGCTGCCTAGAAACCTATGTTAATTGAGTTCACGTACGTGAACTCAGTTTGAGTTTGCGTACGTGAACTGAGTTCACGTAGGTTCTACGCAGACTGAGTTTGCGTACGTGAACTCAGTTCACATAGGTTTCTGGGCAGAGTGAGTTTGCATACGTAAACTGAGTTCACGTATGTGAACTTTGTTTGCGTACGTGAACTTTGTTTGCGTAAGTGAACAGATATATATAGCGTTGCAACATATTTGATTGTGTTTTGATTTTGATTATGTTATGGTTATGCAGAAATGGTCCTTACTATGTTTACTGATAGAGCAGGTCGAGTTATAATTAATGATATTGTTAATGATAAGGGTACTGCTAATGATGAGGGTCATCGTGTTAGACCAACCGCTTCTGCACGAGCTCACCGTCTTGAGGAGAAGCAAGAAGTGCAACGAGAGAGGCGAGCACAACGGGAACAATGACGATTACAGTAGCAACAAGCACAACAAAAGGCATAACAAGAAGAGGAGACCCAATAGGAAGAGCAAACACAACATCAGGCCCAACCAGAGCACATAGATGAACCTCCACAGGCTGATGAATATCTTGGTGGTCCGGTTGACAAGTCTTTCCTTAGGACATTTGGTGATCATGTGGCCACTCGACTTTGGGATGGAGTGATAATTTTCTCGATCATACTAAATTTTTAATAGTTGTTGTCATAATGTGTTTTAACTTACATTTTTTCACTTCTTTTGTTTTAGGATCGTGGAGAGCTAAGGGTATTTAGCAATGGAAAAAAATTGAAAGAAGTTGTGATTGAACATGAAGAGGTGGAACAGCTGGTTAAGAGTTCAGTATTATATTCATTACTAAAATGCAGTTATGAAATGATCGACAAAAGGATCATATATGATTTGTAGAGAGATGGCATCGAGACATCAACAACTTTCATCTTCCAATTGGGGAGATAACGATTACTCTGGATGATGTCTCATCTCTTTTGCATATACTTATCACCGGTGCATTCTTTACTGTCAATGTGTTTAACAAAGATGACGGTGCAAATTTATTAGTTGAACTTCTTGGAGTTATTGAAGCTTTTTCTTATGTTGAGTTTAATGTCATGCAGACAGCCACAGTTCGATATAGTTGGCTACTTGAAGTATACCATCAGCGTTGTCATGACCAGCATTGGGAGATGGTTGCGAGGGCATTTCTACTATTTTTGGTTTGTTACACGTTTTTCAGCGACAAGAGTGCCTTCGCAGTTAGCGTTGCCTACTTAGAGTGCTTCCAAGACCTCAACTCATGTGGGGGATATGCATGAGGTGATGCCGCTCTTGCTTACCTATATGACAATCTCTGCGAAGCTAGTATGCATCAGACCAGAACGATTTCTGGGTATCTGTTTATTGTGTTGATATGTTATTAATTCTAAATTAATGATATGTTATTATATGTGTTCAGGCTTGGGTCTATGAGCATTTTTCGACTTTATGTGTAGATTGATGTAGACCTTTACCTAGATATGTTGAGGCCACCCCTAGAGCACTTTGATGGAAGCCGAAGAGGGATAAGGGTTTGGTTATTTCAGTTAGGAAAACCTTTGATGAGATTGATGTTGATCAAATATGTTGGACACCGTACGAAGAGCATCGAGTGAGGCGACCATTTAAGGATGTTTGTTTATTTAGAGGGTGGATACGGTGGGGTCTGAAGATGTATGCACATCTGCCTGACGGGGTATTGCGTCAATACGGTCATGTCCAAACCATTCCTGGTTCACCATTAGAAATAGTAGGTCAAACGACCACACCAGAGGAAATGGGCATAATGTTTACGCAATAAAACTGTGTATGTAGTTGATGCAGGCACGGTTGTACAGACACCTGCAGACTCTGCGAACGATTACATGGAGTTGTTTCACAAGATTTCTCATCCATACATCATTCCTAGAGAACCAGTTCATGTTGGTCCTTTGGTTGCAGAACCTGCTGATGATGTTCAATCTACTACTGATATAACGGTAAATGTATTCAAATTTATGACATAACTAAAATAATTAGTCATCTATTGTTTTAACTAAATTATTTAATGTATTTTTAATGCAGTGTTGAGCATTACAAATTGCAGAAGAGCTTATTGGTCGTCAATTGGTATTACCTGATGGCATCGTACTCGTCAATGAGTTAATTGTGATGTTGAGGACTTAGAGGGGTGGTAGTAGAGATTGGAAAAATGTAGTACCATATCGTGGGAGACATAGACGAAATTATGCATTATTTTGATAATATTTTGGATATGTAAACAATATTTGGATAATACTAATTTTGGATGTTTATAATATTTTGGATTTGTTAAGTATTATATTTTGGAATTGTTTAAGTATTTTGAATGTTTATAACAACCATTATATTTGAATTCATAACAATATTAAATATCAGCCATTCAGTTTACAATAGGTTCATATCTAGTGCGTGGAAATATCTGCAACCAATCTTGCATGCGACTATTGTAAATAAACTCCTATTATCATGCTTCTTCAGTGCAATATTTTTTCCACAAATTACTTGCTAGTGGTATAGGAGAATTTGGCTTCAAGTAAACTTGTAAAAATCAATAATTTATTAAACTATAAAAAAAAAGTTGATAGAATCAAAGTAAATATCACAATTAATACCTACACGAAATGACAATTCTTATACCAAATGCAATAATAATCTTACAATGATCTTACATAGATATTGGTGGTGGACTTTTAAATGGTAAAAATGTTTACGATTGGTTAAGTGATATTGGTGGTGGTGGACTTCAAAGCAATCACATGTCCCATTTCTGGAAGTGTCATCCAATTATCCATAGTTGCAACTTGTTCAATATACACACTATGTATAAGTTTTTGAACAAAAATTTCTCCACCAAATATTGTCTCGTAATGAGACATGAACTCTTGAAGCTCTCCCACACACTGTTGACGAATGAATGCCCAAACGTTCTCACCTATTCCAAGTAAATCTGCAACGACACGATATCCACAATTACCATCATCACCGACGTCAATAATGTCATCTATGAATTTATGAATTTCAATCGGCAACCAATCGTTGAAGGGAAGAACTCTAGGTTGTTGAAACTTTCTGACTGATGGTCTAGGTGTAAGCTTTTTGACTAATGATTGAGGTTGTTGTACTTTACTAGATGTTATAGTGCTACATACATTTGTGCCACTGCATCGAACACTTGCATCCACATACTCCCACCAAGATGGATCTCACTTGGTTGATTTATCTCTTTTTGATACCTTACTTTTGCCTTTTTTTGGGTGCACCCTTTGTTTTAACCTTATCAACAAGTGGACACATCAACATAGTGGATGGATATGCGATTTCTCGTAATTTATCTTTAAGTGCAATTTTGTCAGGTACATCAAGTTCATCAAACTTTTTCACTATGACATCTATTTCATGTTCTATAGATAACTCTAAAGATTTACCTGATCCATCATCATGAAAAGTTAATTTACTCCACCAAACATGAATAGCGTCTAATGGAATGGAACGTGAGATCATACTATGCATGACTATTTCACATGCACAAGGTAGACCATGTGTTGTCCTAATAGTGCAACGACACTCACACTTATCAATACCTACATACCTCACGCGATCATACTCTGCCGCAATGTGATCCATTGCATTTTTAGACATAACACCACGCAAATAGGCGTACAATTTGTTAGTATGACGATGCACCTTTTGAATGATGCTCTGTTCAAATAATGCTATTATCTCACTGTGTTGTAATACAATCATGCTAGAAATAATATCCCAAACACTGCATATATCACCCATATTGTCTTGTAATATCCTTTTCAAACTCCAATTCGCCGACTCAACCCTTTGTGTTGTCGTGTTTCCAAAGTGCATAACTCTATTTGTCCATGCCTCAACAAATCTTTCCTTGTGAGGAATTAACCACTCCTCGTGTACATAATCATAAAAAATAGAAGAGCTACTACAAATTCCTTCAAACATAGCCAACTTCATGTAATATTGAGCCTCATCATAACTATAAACAAGAGTCTCTCATGCCTCCATTATGTGCACCTGCTTCTTTTTTGAAAACACGATCATCTCGAACTTGGCTTTGACATTCTTGCATACATGAAACAAGCACAATAAATTGACTGCTTTTGGAAAAACATATTGAACTGTGTTCATCAAAGCAAGGTCTCTATCAGTAACGATGACTTGAACTTCACCACTTGTAATATGTTCTTTCAAAATTTGTAGTGACCACATGAAGTTATTAGCACGCTCAGACTGTAGATATGCAAATCCCACACAAAATGTCATTTTAGTAAAAGTAACACCAATAATCTCAAGTAATGACATTCGATACCTGCAAGTCTTGTTATTTCAGTAGAAGTAACATTCAATAATCTCAAGTAATCCCATATGTTAAATCCACCATAACAGGTTCAACACCATCATTCATAGCATCGTCAATTTCAAATTCAACACCATCATTCATTGCATCAAAATCAGCTTCCAAACGAGCATACATTTTGTCAAAATCACGTTCCAAACTATCATGCATTTCGTCAAAATCAGGGTACAATCCATCATACATTTCGTCACTATTGTCTCCCCCTGGGTCCATTTATCTGCATCCAAAAACAACATATCAAAAATTTAGAAATATATGAACTAAGCTGTGATCAGGAACTTTTACGTGAACTGAATTCACGAACACCTACGTGAATTCAATTCACGTACACTTACGTGAACTCAATTCACGTACGCCTCACTTACTTAACTGAGATCACTTATACGTGAACTAAATTCACGTACGTTTACGTGAATTGAGTTCACGTAGGTGTACGTGAATTGGGTTCATATAGGTGTTCGTGAATTCAGTTCACGTATTGCCTGTGAATTCTTAAACTCCATTGAATAAGCGTACGTGAACTCAGTTCACGTACAATTCCCATATTTTGAAATATTTACATTGTACGTGAACTGAGTTCACATAAAATCCCTAGGTTTTGAAGAAAAAAAAACGAAATCAAACACAGATCAATAAACACACCTTGTTGGTGACTTTAACCACAATATGAAGAGGAGACCAATGGGGTATAAGTTATGAATGGTGGATTATGGATGAGTTGTGATATGTGAATTATGAGGTTATGAATGGTGATGAAAATATGTTTAAAAAATGTTATAAATAAGGAACGATATTTTAGGTATTTTATTTTTATAAAAAATTTGAGGAGTGTGGGTATCAATATTGTAAAAAAAATAAAGTAAAAATATGTATCAACTTTATAAAAAGAATGAAATTTTCTAGGCACCATGGAAGAGAAGAAATTAGAAATCAAAGCGTTTAGGGACAAAAAATATAACAATGAGATAGTCTGATTTTTTAAGTAGAGTTGATATAAGTGACAAACCGAAACAATTGCGATAAAAAAGAGTATCTGTGTCATAGAAATTTAAGAAGGGTTAAATAGGGCATTTGATATATTATAAAATCTTTATATATAATGTGTTTTTTTTTTTTACTGAGAAAACTTTGTTAACTATTTTAACTAATTCATAAATGATTACTAATACGTCTCTTAATTATTAGAACTGGGATTTAAATACAAAAAATGTGTTGGAAAAGATCAACACATTAAATGAATTTCAATTATTTCGAAGTAATTATTCTTTACAGTTGTACACAAAAATAACATAATAAATTTACCCAAAATAATAGTATAAATAAAATGTATCAAATCATAGCGACATATGTACATACATTAAACAACAATGATATTTGTACATCCACAATCTTTTTATACTTCATTACAATATATCACATCATTCTCTCTATTTCTATTTCTCAAGGTGTATGGGTTTACACCAATAATTTTTCTATATTAAATGATTGAACCTTAAGGTGTCTACTTATCACACTAAAAGGATGACTCTATACCATGAGCATCTCACTACACAACATTACTTGTACGACGTTTATTACCTCCATAGTCATGTTCCTCCTCCTTATATTCATTCCAACAAGTGCACAATCGCCAATTTACATGTACAATTTTTGCAACACAAATGCAAAATATCGAAGCACTTCATACCAACTTAGTGTTAACGACCTCCTCGTGTGGTTAAACTTTGATTCTACCACATGAACATAATCTAACCGCAAAACCTTAGAAAGCAACAACAACGAAGGCTATCATGATGTTGTTTATGGAAATTAAGATTGTCGTGGCAACATCATAGGACATTTTTGCCAATTCTTTATCCACACCGTTGTCAGAGAAATTGCTCAATGTTGTCCACACCGTATTATAGCTGTTCTATTTTATGATATGTGTATCATTCGTTACGTTAACAACCATTTCTTTGGAAAAATTATTCTAACTCCATCATGGAATATTACGAGAGAAAAAATCATAAAGGACTCAGCATAAATTGGGAAAGCAGAGTTTTATGTGAGGGGTTTGATAAATGTTGAGGATGTGCCTTCAAATTAACATTTTTTCTGTTTGTGGTCAGAGTAATTTGAATTGAGGTCAGAGTAATTCGAATCAGGCTAAAAAATAGAGTTTTCTAGCTGTAGAAGCATGTAATTTGAATTTCCTACAGAGTAATTTGAATTACTTGGTTATTTTTTTTTTTGGCGAATCTATGTTGCTATATGGGCATAATTCGAATTAGTGTAAACCCAAATGATAGTAATTTGAATTACATGGGTAAATTGCCTATAAATGCATATTTCTACCTCATTCTTTAACATCAACAAAAGTGGGGGAACTTTTAGGGAACACAAGGGATAATGGTTGAGTGATTTTGAATGAGTGACTGGGATTGAAAAACACATTCTAAACACCTAGGGTGAGTAAAAATCATTGAGGATTGAGAGAAAGAGGAAGGATAGAAATTAGAGTTTGTTCTTGTTGAACATTGGAAGCTAATATCTTGTAACTCTTTTATATCTCTTGTAAAGACTCATTGATAGTGGATTGGAGGGCTCCTCTCTTCGTTAGACATAGGTAAATTTGGATTAAACTAGGTAAACAAACTTGGTTTGTTTGTTCCTCTACTCTCTTTATCTTGTCCTTCAGATTGTTTGTTTGTTTGCTCTAACATATGTTCTAGATTTGTTCTTGGTTGTTATTATTGTTGCTTGGACTATTTAGTTTGGTTAAAAAATTTATTTGTTCATTAACAGGAATCCTCAATAATAAGAACCATTTTTGGAATGTGTAGGATGTATGCTTTTGGGAAAACTGCAACAAAATGGCCTAGCTGAACACATGAATACAGCCATTTTGGAGCATGTGAGATGTATGATTTTGGGAGATGGGTTGCCCAAGAGTTTCTCGGGTGAAGCTATAAGCACTACTACTTACTTTATGTTTTTGATGAAGACAAAAGACCAACGATGATGATGATCAAGGCAACAAGCTCAAAAAGAAGAAGTCCAGAATATCTTATTGATAAACTTTAGACTTCAAACATATTAGATGTTTAAATGTAAAGGTAAAATGATACAACCCATAGGTCGAATACAATGAGAACCTCACATCTTTACATATGCATAAAAAGTATTTTCAAAAGTTAAAATTACATTTACAAAGTATTAAAATTGTACAAAAGTGTATTCGAATACAACATAAGTGTATTCGAATACAACATAAGTGTATTCGAATACAGATGACAAATTGCTAAGTCAGTAGCCAAAGCCTCTCATCTGTATTCGAATACAACCAACAAGTCAGTGGCAAAATTGATCAATCTGTATTCGACTACACATCCTTGTATTCGAATACACAGTGTAAAATTTGAATAAATTTGAACGTTACAAAGAGGTGTATTCGAATACATACATCCTGTATTCGAATACAACTGGAAGCAATGCAATTTTTTATAACTGAAATGATTCTAGATCATTGCAATTGTTCCTCAAACCTTTTGGATCAATGGCCACGAATCTGAAGAGATGTTTATGGACTATAAATACACCATAACATCATATTAAACAATACACAGTCCTACTACACAACTTTAAAGACTTTGAACAACTTTTCTGAATTTTTCTCAAAGTCATTTTTCATAAATTCAAGTACTTGCATATCATTTTCGTATCCTTAACTAAGGTTCTCAAAGTACTTGAAGCAATATTGGATTGTCATCATTCTACCTCTTTCTTATTCCTATATCCTTATCAAATCACAGTGTTTGTAAAAAGAAAGTAGTACTTTCTTTAAATAGTCTTATCTAAGATAGTAGTGTGTTATCCTAGAAGATTTGTTAGAAGTTTGTGGCAAAGGTTCTAGGGTGGGACTTGTACATTTTCTGACAATAGTGGAGAAATCTCTTGTGGTGTGCAAGATGACTGGATGTACCCTTGGTCATAAGGGGAACCAGGATAATATTGCTGTGTTCATTTCTTTACTGCCATTTACTTTCATCACTTACTATCCTTAAACGCAAAAATCGATCACTTAATCGTTGAAAACAAGAAAAACTCCTAAACACCTAATTCACCCCCCCTCTTAGGTGCACATCTGTACTTACAGTTTGGAGTGGGAAACTAGCTAACTACTCTAATTTGAAGGTTTTCGGTGCTTTGGCATTTGCGCATATCAAGCAAGACTAGCTTGATGCTAAAGTTGTGAAATGTATCTTCGTTGGTTATCTTGAAGGTGTGAAGGGTAACAATTTGTGGAAGATTGTTGAAATAAAATGCAAGTGTGTTAGTATACACAATCGTGACAAGTAATAAAGTGAAAGTAGAGTATCGATCACACGAGGATTGTAATGGCTACATTCTAAATATTCACAATGGATTAGTTTAACTAGTTAAAATCTCAAGTAATAAGTAACACAAATATTTTGGTTCTGGAAATAAAAGTAAATTCAAGTTTAAAACAAGTAAATATTATGATGAAAGATAATCTAATTCAAAGTTTAATGAATATTTAGGGAATCAAATCTGTTGCAAATTCAGTTTATAGGTATGCCATATGCTACAAACAAGCTATTGCATTATGAACAAAGTGACCTAAGTAGTTTTCCAACTCATTCAATATAGTTTTCAAATGCACTAATGTCATTCATGGGTTCATGTTCACGTCCAACCATGCTACAGTTTATAGTCCCTCTTTTGTTCTATGAACTTAAATACTATTCCTAGTTATTTAATGCCAACCACTTGCTCAAGCATCTTGACTTAATCCACATTAAACAAGCAAATCTATTTTTTCCCCTTTTCCAAGTTCAAAAAATAGCATTAAATCTAAGGTGATCAAATTCAGATTTAAAGACAACCATAAATTTGTTTAAAGCATCTTGAATTAGTGCATTTGTTGTTCCCTTTTATATGGTTCCTTTTGGACCTTATCTCTCTTCCTTTTTGGGCCGATTTTGTCCTTTATGCACAAAGCAACTTTGACCCAATGAAATAAAGGATTGAAATAGCTGGAATACTCATTTGGCTTGTCCTTAATTGGTGAGGTGTCCCTTGTGGGCATAAGATAAGGTTTCCACGTACTGGACCCATAACATGTTGCAGTCTTGCAGGGATATTGCAGCATTGTTGTAGGTTTTTAGCCAGACTTGGTCAATTAATCATATTATGCACAAAATCAACACCAAATAACATAATTCCAACATAAATTAGCCTAATCTATAAAAATGATATTGAATCAATATTTTACTAAAATATATTAAAAACTACTAATTTAATTAAAATATCTCCTCAAGGATTTATAGATTAAAGTATAAAAAGGCCTAAATAACTCATATATTTAAGAGTTATCATACCCCAAACTTGAATCATTGCTCGTCCTCAAGTGATGATAAACAAAAATAAAAAATAGGAAAACAATTATTAAAGGAAGGCTACCAAACATTTGAACAATACCCCTCAATTTGTCAAAAACAAAAAAAGTAAGACCTCTACATCTTACATGCTATTCAAGGTTATCCTCGTAATTCTATGAGTGTGTGCAATTCTACTTTATGATTCAAAACAACTAGTACTTTAGGACTTGACTCAACTCTCACAATTAATATATATCTTTTAAAAAATTTACCTCTAGCACAAAATACACAAATTTTATTTTTCTATCGGGCATTTTGGAGTTTTCATTTCTTTAATAAATAACTTAGTCACTTTTTTCAACATTCTCTTTTATTTATTGCTCTACCTTTTGACATGAGTGATGGTGTGAAGATCACCCAATTACTACAAAGTGAAACACTTTTTTTAGACTCTACCTTTTTGACATGAGTAATGGTGTGAAGACCACCCAATTACTACTCAGTAAAGTAACTTTATATATATATATAACTAAGTTGCCACTCTTTTTCCATACCACATGTTATTTACACCTTCTACATCTTATGCTAAAGGCTCAATTCTGATTTATCCTTATGGCGATAGTTATTCAATACAATCTTGAGTTGGAATAAATGGACGTGACGACCGCATTCTTACATGGAGATCTAGAAGAGACAATCTACATGGGGCAACCATAGGGTATTTCAGAGGATAAGTCTAAGGTGTGTCTTTTGAAGAAATCTTTGTATGGGTTGAAACAGAGACCAAGGAAATGGTATAGGCCATTTGATGAGTTTCTTTTGAAGACAAGTTTTGTAAGAAGCGGGTATGATAGTTGTATTTACATATTGAAGAGGAAAGAAAAAATCATTCTCTATCTAATTCTATATGTGAACGGTATCTTGTGGGGGCAAGAGCCCTCATTATCTCAATAATGATTATGTCCCTGCTCTTTGGGTTGGTTAAATTATTTTAGGAATTCATTTTGGATCTTAATTTTTTTTTTTTTTCATTTTGGTCACTTAAGTTACCAATATCAGACACTTTAATTGGTTAAATTTTATTGTTTCATTTTAGTCTCATAAGTTAAAAACATTAAATATTTTAGTCTCTTAAGTTATAAATGTTAGATATTTTGTTCTCTTTATAAATAAATGTTTGTTAGGACCAAAATATGTGGGCTTGGAGATTTTCGTGAAGGAAAATGCCAGTAAATCATTGTAAGTTTTAGTATTCACATAAGATTCATATTCAAGAAAACTATCATAATTGTAGGATCATGGAATACATGATTCACATAAACTAATGACATTAAAAGAACATACCTACTTTCATGATGGAATGAAGACACATATTAGAAAAAATAATCCTCCAAAACTCAATCTATCTATTTCCTATTTGTTCTTTCTCAAGACTCGTCCTTGATGGTAATTGGTAGAGAAGCTTTATGGTAGAGAAAAAATCCTTACAATCATCATTAGTTACTTCCATCAAGCTACCTATATTTGTAGAAACTTAGTTGCACCCTTTCATGGATATTTGCATTCTTTCATGCAATCACAACAATGGTCAGAAACCCTACTGCCGTAATATGCAACAACATGTGAATAACTTTGAATAATTTTTTGAGTGTTGAAACATAAAATACATTTATGAGAGCATACCTTGTAATCATTCTCTTGTGAGAGTTATTTAGAAATCATTCCTAAAAACTATTTGTAACTTAGCCCAGTAGTGGCTACTATTCTCAATAACTTGATTATACTAAGCTAGAAGGTTGAGAAGACTTGAGCACAATTAGATTGACTAGAAGGTGTTCACAGTGTGATACTTTTGGTGATTAGTGGATTAAATATGTCAATGTGAAAGGACTAGACGTAGCTACCATATTGGTGGTGAACCAGGATTGATTGGCTTGTGTTCCTCTTCTTATCCTTGTATTTGTTCTTGCTTTTAACATCGCCAATTTATAATTCGTTTTTAATTAATTTTTTAAAACAAAAATCCAATTCAAACACTAATTTCTTTTATCTTTTTCTCTACAAATAAAACCACGTAAACAAGAGCATATAAAGAAAACAAAAAAACAATAACAAATGAAGATCAATATACTCAACTTCCAATTAGGAAACTCCAAAATCTATGACCTTTGATTTTCACTTTTCCAAAAATATACATCTTCATGGGATACTAACATCCACACAAAGGAATCATTATATGTCTCCATGTATTTGCATTCGACGATCCATATTCTCTTGTTGAGATTCTGGTAGATGAATTTACTCTACTTGATGACATTTTTATAGAAAAAATGAGAACAATACATAATTTTCACGAAGAAGAATAGTCGAGTTCAAACCCAAATTTTCTCCTACAAACCCAAATTTTTTCTCCTCCATCACTGATAACTCTTCATCATATGCATACTTTCCATTATTTTTATTTATCTTTAATCATTCAATAATTTAAAGAGTGTTTTTATATAGTTTGTTGATTTTAGTTCTTGATTAAGTGTATATTTTCCTTAGTTTTGTGTTGTTTCGTTATTTTAGTGCAGTGCTGAATTTTGGTGAGAAATCAACATGACATATGTGGAGTATTTCATCCATATCTGTAATATTATATGTTCAAATGGAGCCAACAAAAATGAAGATGAAAGCTAAGATCCATAGTTAAAACTTTCATGAAGACACTAGAACCGAATTAAGACTCAAAAGAGAAGAAAAATGTAATAAAGGTCATATAACAGATGTTGTGCGTTGGAGCATAAATGCTTGCACCTGGGATCATTTCTACAATATTTTGACATTCTGCTCCTACAATATTTGGACATTTCTAAAATCATTCTTCTTTAGTCTCTATATTTTGTATCTTTGTCATGAATAACTAAACCGTATTTGTTAGAGATGAGTTAAAGAAGATAAAACCCTTAATTGTTTGATTTGATTTCTTATTATACGAATGAGTTTATTGAATTATTCACATCTTTGGGCTTAATGCTTTTTGTTTCTTGATCAACTTTAAACTGTTTTACGATTCATATTTTAAAACGGAACTGAACTGGATTCTAAGTGAAACTCATCCCTGACATTTTTCTTATTAGAAAAGTTCAATTTTATTACTCTTGTTAGTTTCAAAAATCATTTCAATCAATTTGGAAAATTTTTGTTCAATTTTAGTAATTAAACATAATTCAATAGTATAACGCAATCCTTGAGTTTGACATTTGGTACTACCGTTTTAATTATTACTTGCAATGATTTAGTACACTTGTTGAAACGCTATCAAGTTTTTGGCACCGTTGTCAGATATTGTCATATCACTATTGAGTTATAATTTATTTACTTAGTCGGATTTTTTTGCTTTGCAACAAGATATTTGTTTTTCTTTTATTTTTAATTTAGAAAAAAGAATCCTGTTTTTTTTTAATTATATATTTTTATTTGTTGGGCTTACTAATGTCGTGTGCTAGTGGTTTGTTTCTTTTTTGTTTGAGATGACTATCCACTGTAGAGCATGGAAGATTTAAATGATGATATTCTACTACAAGTATTGGAAGGGTATGATAATTGTCTTATATCTGTTGAATTACGTATAATAGAGGGACAAATCTTGAGAGATACATTTGAAAAAGATCTCCTTCAAATGCGACCTTTTAGGTGTGACTTTTGCGGAGAAGGACATATGAATGGAACTTGTTTTGGTCATAACAGCAGAAGACAATGCGTGTTACATGAAAAAGATCAATTGGGAACAAATTCTACCTCAAATTGTATCCAAATAATTAGATGATGAGGACTTTCATATTAAGGATATTTTGGTTGAATTCATGAAAATTAACATGGTTTCAATTGAAAGATTTGAAAGTCAATGTGAGAGGTTATTTGAAAAAGTGGTTGAGTTTGAGAAGATGAAGGAGAAGTTAAGGATTGAAGATGACTTCATTGTTGTGCTAGAAGAAGATAAGCAAAAGGAAAACACAAACAAGGAAAAGAAAAAGGAAGATATTGATGAAGTTATAGATTCAATCCATGCCTTGTTCATCAATGTCCAATTGAAAAGGACATGGAAGCAACATCATTTATTTCTCAAGTTCATGGAATTTCTACCAAACAAAAAGAAGAAGAAGGATGATGTGTTCTTTGTGCCATATATGCCACCTTGATAGTGGATGAGATATCAAGCTAATGACGTTAAAGAAGCGATTGGTGGAAGGCAACCCATAGGTAGAGGTATTTAGAAGAAGAAGAAGAAGAAGAAGAAGAAGAAGAAGAAGAAGAAGAAGAAGAAGAAGAAGAAGAAGAAGAAGAAGAAGAAGAAGAAGAAGAAGAAGAAGAAGAAGAAGAAGAAGAAGAAGTATCTTGTCAGATATTGTCATAACAGCTTCTTGTTTCTTCTTGTTTCTTTAACCAATGTTTGGGAATTTACACAATGAAAATATGAAGAAAAAAAAATCTCAAAATGTTCAACTCTTACCTAAGCCCCGTTACAACTTGAAAGTTCTCCAAAAGTGGATGTGTTTGTTGCATTGTGATTGCTAACTAGAATTGTTTTCAAGCCTATGGTAGGGTGATGCATGTTCTAGGATTTGAGTGATAAATTCATAACCCTCTCTAAACACTTGAGAGAAATTTTGGTGAGATTGTGTGAAGAGAGAGTTGAACTTGATGAATGAATACTAAATGGATTGTTCTAAGTTTACAATTTTTTTTTGTGAGATGTAAAAAATCTTTGACCATGATGAATGTTTTGTAGTAGCTGGATCTTTGAGGATTAAGTTTGATTTGATTTGAGGAATTGAGTTTACGCTCGCTTTTAACTGTACCTAATTTGAATTTAGTTGTTGCTTGAGGACAAGCAATAGACAAAGTTTGGGGTTGTGATAGCTCTTCATCATATGCATATTTTTCATTGTTAATAGTCTTATTTATCTTTAATCATTCATTAATTTAAGGAGTTTTTTTTATATAGTTTGTCGATTTTAGTTCTTGAATTTAATGAAATGTTTATGTTCTTATTTCTTTGATTAAATGTAGATTTTTTGTAGTTTTGCGTTGTTTCGTTGTTTTAGTGTAGTGCTGAATTTTGGTGAGAAATCAATATGACATATCACATTAGAAAACATCGGGACCATAGCTACAACTTTCATGAAGACACCGGGACCAAATTCGGACTTAAAAGAGGAGAAAAATGTTGTAAAAGTAAAAAATCAGATATTGTGCGCTGGAGCGCAAATGCTTGCGTCTAGGGCACATTTCTATAGTATTTTGACATTCTACTGCTGTTCAAGAGCGTTGAAGTGCCCCTAGCACGCGCTGCATAATGCATAAAGTGTGTTTTTCTTATGTTCTAGGGATCTTTTTGGCTATTTTGAAGTTTGGAGACTTGTGCCCTAGCAGATAAACTCAGAGGAGGCTGGTTCTAACATCGTTGAAGGAGTTTTATAAGAATCATTTATGAATCTTTATTGTAATTCTTTTTTAATCTCTATCTTTTGTATCTTTGTCACGAGTAACTTAATCTTATTTGTTAGGGATGAGCGAAACAAGATGAAACTTTTATTTGTCTGATTTTATTTCTAGTTATATGAATAAGTTTATTGAATTATTTTTCTCATATTTGTGTTTAATGTTTTTTATTTCTTGATCAACTTTAAACTGTTTTACGATTCGTATTTTGAAACGGAAGTGAACTTGATGAATGCTTTAGATGAGAAATTCATGATATTGTAGTCTAGAGATAGATGCAGCTCATGAAACCAATTGAATTATTTGTAGAGGCAATAGTTTAATAAGAGAATTGTTGTACCGTAAAACTTAATTCTAATCTTAAATTCACTAAGGAATTAAGAGTTACTTTGGAATTAAAAGTTCTATCACTAAGGAATTAAGGCAAGAATAATAAAGACAATTCGATAATAGTTCAATAAAAGAATTCAGTAACTAAGATCAAATTAGAAACCTATGGATTCGAAGTGAAACTCATTCTTGACATTTTTCTTATTAGAAAAGTTCAATTCTATTACTCTTGTTAGTTTCAAATATTATTTCAATTAATTTAGAAACTTTTTATTCAATTTTAATAATTAAACATAATTCAATAGTATAAAGTAATTCTTGAATTCGTCACTCGGTACTACCATTTTAATTATTACTTGAAACAATTTAGTACACTTGTTGAAATACTATAGTCAACTTTGATTCACCTAAATTCTTCGTTATTCATTGTCGCCACCTTCGTTCTTTGCCATCACCGACTTCGTTCAAGTTGCCTTCGTTCAAGCCGCCTTGTCCTTTGTTGTCCCTGCCTTCGTTCAACGTGGCTTCGTTCTTCACTGTCCATGTCATCCTTACAAGTTTTCTTTGAAACCCAAAATGTCCCAAACCCTAAATTCACGTAACTTATTTGTTTTATTTTCCTTTTATTTTTAAAATAATTAATAATATTGGATTAATAATCTTAATCGAATGATGTGGCACAACTATTTGTTTTAACTCATGAGTCAACTTTAATAAAGCCCAGTCAGATAAGCCCCTCATCAAATGTAGGGCACGTCATCACGACAAGACCATTTTAATACTATTTTGACATTACAAGGTCATTTTGAAATAAAATGTTTTTGGAGGGACCGAAATCAAAGTAACCCCTATTTGCAGGGACCATTTGCATATTTAAGTCTATATTATTTAATCGATATATTTTTTTTATGTACTACTATATTAGTTTTTCTCCTCAATATGATCTTAAGTTGAGAAGTTCATAATGAATTCAAACATAAAGTAAAAAATAAGTCGGTGATGGCAACAAAGAACAAGCCGTCTTGTTTTCAATATCACTCATTGAAGTCGATGATGGCAAAAAAGAACAAGCCACCTTGTCCCTGATTTGTTCAAGCTGCCTTATTTTCAATATAACTAATTGCATGAGTACATAAGTAAAAAATAAAAAATACGTCTTGTTTTCAATATAACTAATTGCATGAGTACATAAATAAAAAATTAAAATAAAAAATCAGAAACATTACATAAATAAGCTTAGAACGTCAAATATACATACATAAAACACCATCATTTAATATTCATTAGCAGATATAATGCCCATATTTTCAACATGACCACCATTTCATCAAAGAGTCGACAATTATAAGATTGGTGCTAATGTGTTCAATTGACAGTTTATGTTTCCGAACAACTTCTATAATAACATAGTATTCAATTCCATATGTTTAGCACCCTTATAATACTTGTCATTTTTAGAGAAGAAGACTTTTGCAAAATCATCACAATAAAGTTTCAGCAGTTTGACAAAACCGTCGACAAGTCCAAGTCCTGAAATGAAGTTCCTTAGCCAATTATCCTGAACAGTTGCCTCAAAGCATCTCAAAAATTCAGCCTGCATAGTGGATGAAAACAATGACAGACTGCTTCACTCTTTTCATGATATCGATTCTCCAATCAAAGGATAAATGTAACAAAATATTGACTTTCCTGTATGTTTAGCGCCAACAAAATTTGAATATGAATATCCAATCACTTCAAGATGATTAGATCTCCTATAAATAAGCATGTGATCATTCATCCCTTACAAATACTTTCTACTTTCTTAACTCCCTAAGAATTTATTAATATATGTTTTTTGACACAAGTTTAACAATCATTGTAATCTATCACATAATCTTTCCTTTATGATCACATAACTAGCATCATACATATCTTTAATTTCAAAGTTGTTTCAGAGAAAATTCTTTGAAATTCTTAGTCTCACACAACAGACCAAGATCATAAGT
Organism: Cicer yamashitae; assembly: GCA_037974755.1. Taxonomy (NCBI): domain Eukaryota; kingdom Viridiplantae; phylum Streptophyta; class Magnoliopsida; order Fabales; family Fabaceae; genus Cicer; species Cicer yamashitae. The sequence continues at coordinate 42,285,739 of JBBPBQ010000002.1, forward strand.
TGCAAGCAAAATATCATTAATATATAGAACTAGAACAATAAACTTTCTCCCACTGACCTTCAGATAAATACATCGATCAACAATGTTTTCTTTAAATTTGAAGCACATAATGTTAGTACAAAACTGGTTTTAGCTACAATCATTTGGTTGATGTTTTGATGATAACAAAAACAAACAATTATCCTCTAACTATATTTGCTAAGTGTGTAGATTAAGTTAGAAGACAAAGATTTGTATTAATGACTATCTATTTTAAGGTAACATAAATTACAAGTGAATTAGAGATAATAATGTAAGTGTTTCTAAACACAGAGAATATTATCATCTAACAAACAAGTAACTATGTTTACTAATAGAGCAAGTCATATAATTAAAATAAGAAGTTTTGCGATATATAGTATGGGTTAAAGCATTAGAGGAAAAAGTAATACAAGTCATTGTTCAAGTATGAGCTAGATCCTTTGATGAACAAAGAAAAGAGAAGCTTCTAAATAAAGATCACAATGACTTTAAAGAAACTACTACAGTTGTGTTCGGCTCTGAAGAACACGCTCTCAAACATGTCTTTGGTGAATCTGTTAATACAACCAACGATCTGGATGTTCTGCCTCTAATAAGTATGTCAAGCAAAATGATTGTCTGCCTCTGATAAAGATGTCAAGGAAAATTATCGTCTGCCTTTTTAAAAGCCTATAACACATCAAAAGAAAAAGAATGAATGAAAAATCCTCTCAGTAGAAAGCTATTCAAATGTAATATTCTTTCAATGATAGTTAGAATCCTAGAAACAAATTTTGTGTCAATATAGACACAAACTAGAAATGATGTAAATCAATCCGATAGTGGCAACAATTCTCTCACACCTAAGAGGTATCTGAAGAGGTACAACAACACTTATGAACCTCAACGGCAGGCTGCCAGAATGTTGAAAAAGGGTTCTAACAGTGACAACTTGGAGAGGCTAGAGAAGAAAACTCAAAGCCTGAAGTGGTAGTGTAAACAATACTTGTATGCTATAATTGAAATAGTGGATTAAGTCCTCGAGTGTACTGAGGAAAAATCTATTTGTTAAGGGAGGACTAGTTGTAGCAACAATTTGTTGTGAATTAATATAAAAATACATGTGTTCCCTCTATCTCTCTATTTTTCTTAGCTATGTTCACTATGATTCAACCTCTTTGTCTCTAAACCTGTTTTAATTGCAAGTTGAATGATTTGATAAAGAACATATTTTTTTTGTTAAACTTTTGAAGTATATTTCAATAATGGCGAAACACAATTCAAACTCCATTTATTGTGTTTTTCAGCACATTCAATTGATATTAAAACTCAGTCTCTTGAGTGAACACCTTACTATGTAAAGTAAAAATCCTTTATTGTTGAAAATACTAGTAAGATAGTTTAAATTAGTGTATTGTTTTAGATCAATTCTGTTTTCTTTTGGAGCAAGGAGTTACAGAGAAGATATTGAACTCAATAATTTTTCTCACACTCTCAAGACTTACTCCACACATAATTTTTCTTCTCACTCTCACACACTTCTACTTAGAAGCTATGTTTTTCTTTTTGCTTTTGATGCTCTGTTTCTTATGCCTCAACATCTATTTATAGAAGCGATGAGACAATGAGAACAAACCAAAATAAAATATGTGCATGTCAAAAATTACTCCACCACATGATATGATTTGCACAGTAACGAAAAAAATGCCGATATACATTTAAAGCACCAAAGACAATATGTAGAAAAATTTGCTTGTGGCAAATTTCCTTTGGCTGGACACTACCCACACGTTGTGGGTCCAACACCAATTAGACCTATGCAACCAACATTTTCATATGGAAGAATGTCCAACTAAGAAAATCATCAAACTTCAAAAAATTCTAAGGATAATTATGTTGATGAGGTATCTTTAATTGTTGTTGCACCTAGATAGTTTATAGTTCAATCTATTATATTTATTATATATATTTAAAACAGACTCCACTGTCACCTCATACAATTTCCTCCACCTATGCAAACATTTTCCACGTCAGTCAAAAAGCTGACGTGTACGTCTTCATAGAGAGTTTTCTATCTACTATCTTATACTATATCTCCTATTTAAATATTATTTCATAACGTCTACTCAAAATTTTCTAAATTAATCCCACATTATTATTTCATAACGTCATATTATTTTCAATACGTTTTTTTTTGTCTGCATTAATCAACTTCACATTTTTGCCTCTACCTGCCATCTACTTATAAGTATTTTTTGTCTAGATCAATCAACTTCACATTTTCACCTCTACCTACCATCTACTTATTTGCTAGCAATTGTATACATCTTTTCATAATATATAATATTGAACTTAATAAGATATGAAGTTTCTTCAACTTCTTCTGAATTGAGAGTACATATGTGTCTCTTGCTTACCTCTAAAATATATTTCGACTATTTATATGTGCCTTTTATTGTTGAGTACTTCTCTTTTATAAATTACATTGATAAAATTGAATATATATTATTGATATAACTACTATATCAATAATCATTTGACAATTGGAACATAAAACTTCATATTGATTGTTTTAAAAATTCACTTAAATTAAATAAATTAAAATATACCCGCCTTTTATTGTTGGGTACTTCTCTTCTATAAATTACATTGATAAAAATGAATATATATTATTGATATAACTACTATATCAATAATCATTTGACAATTGGAACATAAAACTTCATATTGATTTTTTTTTTAAATCCACTTAAATTAAATAAATTAAAATATATCAGCGCATTGCGCGGGTTAGCATCTAGTTTGAATTAATTTATAGCTTATGAGAAGAGTGAAGTCGACCCAAAAAAAAAAAAAGAAGAGTGAAAGTCCTCGAATGCCGAGAAAAGAAGTAGACTTCAAACATGGTGGTTACTGGATATTATTTTATTGAATATACATAATTTATTAATTGAGAAATAAATACAATATATACCTATTTATAATAGTAGCTCTGTAATAGAAAATAACAAAAAAAAGTCTGAAAGGCTACCAACAAAATAGTTATAACAACCCAAAAATAAAGGCCAAATAAAACTAACTAATATAAAACTAACATCCCCTCAAGATGGAGAATGTATGTTAAGATTTCTCAACTTGTTAACAATTGAGTTGAATGCTACAGGTTCAAGTGATTTAGTAAAGAAATCTGCCATCATATTTGATGAAGAGATGGGCAAGAGTTTGAACAATCCAGTTTGCAGTTTATTCTGAACAATGTGACAATCAATTTTTATATGTTTTGTTCTCTCATGGAATGTTGGGTTCGATGCAATGTTCCAGGCTGATTGATTATCGCAATAAAGAGTTGTAGGTGCAGATAAATCCATGTTTAATTCTTGCAAATTTAAATGTTATCCATTAAATTTCACAAGTTGTTGATGCTAATGCTCTATACTCAGCTTCTGAAGATGAACGAGATACAATGCTTTGTTTCTTAGACCTCCACGAAATCAATAATGATCCAAGAAATATACAAAATCCAATTACAGACCTTCTTGTTTCTGGGTAGGTTGCTTAATCAGAATCACTAAACGCTCGCAGTTGAAGTCTGGATACTGGTGAGTAAAACAATCCTTGGGTTGGTGGAGTTTTTATGTATTTGAGGATTCTCATGACTGTCATGTAACGGTCTTTAGTCGGTGATTGCAAAGATTGGCTAAGTTGTTGCATGGCGAAAGTGATAACAGGTCTTGTGTTGGTCAAGTAGATAAGACGTCCAATAAGTCTTCTAAAAGAGGTCGGTTCAGGAGGTTGTGCCTTTGAGTTGTATAGAAATTTGCAGTCCTTGATCATAGGTGTATTGCAAGGTTTAGCGCCTAATAATCCAACGTCTGACAAGATATCAAGAGCATATTTACGTTGACATATATGAATACCCTCCCTTGAACGAGAGATCTCCAATCCAAGAAAGAATTTTAAGTCCCCAAGGTCTCTAATATGAAAAGAAGAATTAAAAATGTTTTAATCATATCGATCTCCAATTCAGAATTACCTGCAATAGTAATATCATCTACGTAAATAAACAAAACAGTAAAATAATTTAATTTCTTAAGAATGAATAAGGAATGATCATGTTTTGAATGTTGACTCGATTGGCAAACCATTGTCGACTCACTTGTTTTAAACCATACAAAGATTTTTTTTAAATGACAAACCTTATTACTATTATGGCTCAGATAACCAGGAGGAAGTTTCATACAAACTTCCTCATAAAGGTCACTATGAAGAAAAGCATTACTAACATCTAACTGTTTTAAAAACCTATTAGTGGCAGCCAAAGAAAGAAGTAATCTAACAGTAGTTAATTTGGTCACAAGAGAAAAGGTGTCTAGAAAATCAACACCTTCTAATCGAGTGAAACCTTTGGCAACAAGTCTAGCCTTGCGCCTTTCATTAGTACCATCAACCCTATGCTTAATCTTATATACCCACCTACATCCTATAACATGTTTATCTTTAGGAAAATCAACTATTTCCCAAGTGTTATTCGATTCTAAAGTTGTAATTTCATGTTGCATAGCAATGACCCAATCTTTAGATTTAATGGCTTCATGATAAGTTTGGGGTTCGACACCACTAGTCATGGTATGAATGTATTTTAATGAATAGAAGAAAAAGATTTATAAGACAACAAAAGATAAAGGATATAAAACAGAATCGGCTGTAGAGTTAGTTGGAGTATCTGAAGTGTTTAAAAGATTGCAATGAAAGTCTTGAAGGTAAACATGAGGATTTCTTGGCCTTGTTGATTTGCGAATACTAGATGATATAAAAGGTTCTTCATGTATAGAATTATTTTCATCACAAGTAGGCATGACACTAATATCATTCAAATTAGAATGACTATTTTTACTATTAACAGAATCTAGTTCTATAGGTTCAAGAAGAAAATTAAAAGTGCCAAAATCACTGCAAGAGGACAAACCACTTTTAGAAGAATCATTACTAGATAAGTATGGAAAAACATTTTCATGATAAATAACATGTCTAGAAACTAGAATTTCCCTAGTATGTAAATCATAACAAATAAAGCCTTTAGTTCCATCCAAGATATAGACATTTTCTAGATCTAGGATCTAATTTAGTCCAATGTTGTTGCAAAGTAGAAACAAAGCAAACAAATCCAAAAAATTTCAATTCATTAAGACCAGAGAGGTATTTATATAACAACTTATAAGGGCTATAATTATCAATGGATGCTAATGGTATGTTTGACAACAAAAGACCAAAATATTTTTGGAAGATTAGTATGAAAAAGCAAGCATCTAGTAACATTTAAAATATGTCTATGTTTTCTTTCCACAACAAAGTTTTGTTGTGGAGTTTCTACACATGATGTTTGATGTAGAATTCCAAATTTTGCATAAATTCAGGATACAAGAACTCAACACCATTATCAGTCCTAATAACTTTGATAACTTTGTGAAACTGATTTTTAATTAAAACAAGCATTAACTTTCGAGGTTCAAATTTAGTTTTGATAAGATAAATCCAAGTGTGTCTGGTACAATCATCAACAATAGTTAGAAAATAATTATGACCATGAATAGAAGAATGGGACAAGGGTCCCCAAATATCCATATGAATCAAATCAAAAGCGTTATCAGAAACATTATTACTAGCATGAAAGGGTAATCTAGATTGTTTGACAAGATAGCAAGAATCACAAATTTTAGTTGAATTGAAATTCACATATGGAAAATGTTTACAAATATGATTAAGAACATTATTAGAAGCGTGTCCTAATCTAAGATGCTAGAGATCAAAAGTAGCATATGACGTTCTAGAATTTAAAGAATATAACACATAATGTTTGACATCATTAATGTTGAGACAAAATCTCTCTCAAATGTGATTAATGACTAATTTGTGCTCTTGAGTGGAGTTATAGTAGAAAACAGGTTATTTATCATAAAGACTAAAAGGAAGAAAATCTGGAGGATGGGTTGAATTTGTGAGAGGATGGCCTCTTAAATACATAATACTCATCCAACAACGTAACCATGATTTTTAATCATGTTGAGAAGTCATATCAGTAACCAAGAAAGACCAAATAAAGCACATTATTCAAAGAGATCAGAAAGCAAGTTTGAACTAGTACGAGGATATGAAGTACTAGGTAAGAGGACGGCTAGTACTAGGTAAAGGTTGGACAAATTGTCACATCATTCTCCCAAAGTTGAATTCAACCTATTACAACATTCAGATGGCTGTAGCTCACATAGTCAAAAAATAACCTTTCATGTCTTGAAGAAAGAAAAAGTGAAAAGGACCAAGTACCTAGGAGGTTTAAACCTCAAGGCTGAGGATGGACTGTAACTGCTCAACACAGCTGGATGGCAGTTTTGTAATTTTAGCTCAAAGACCATTGGACTCTTTGATGAAACCTTCCAATGGTCATAAAGTTGTTTAACACATGGAAGAGCAACACAAGACCTCTATAAAAGGCAGCAAGCTCTTCATCATTAGACACACAACAATATTGCAGAAAAAGATCAAGAATCTTAAGTTAATCATAAGCAATATTCATCATCTCTTTATATTTTCTACATTCATACACTAGATCTTTGAAATATCTTTTTAGAAAGTGTTTAAGTAAAGAGAAAGAAGTCATACTCATATCACTCTGTAATTTTCAAGTTGTACTTGAAAATATTTGAAACTTGTAAGGAACAAGGTTGTAAGCTTGGTGAAGCTTAAGAATACACAAAGTGTAATCATCCTCTGCGAGAGGTTGATCTGATTGATTTTTAGTGAAGTCTCACAAGTGTGTGAGGACTGGACGTAGCCATCTTTGGGTGAACCAGTATAAAAGTTGTGTGTGTCTCTCTTTATACTCTCCTTGCATTTATTTTGTTCTTATTTCAAGGTTTAAAATTTTGTCCTCAAGTTCGCATCCTCTTAGAGAGGACAGCTATTCAAAAACTCTTTAAAACATTTTTAAACCCCAAAATCCCTATTCAACCCCCATTCTAGTGATATTCAGCTCCATCAATTGGCATCAGAGCAAGGTTCTCTAGAAATATTACATCTAACCGTGTAAGAGAAAAAGATCAAAAGAAAAATGTCAAAAGCTAACTATGTTCCTAAAGGAGGATCATCCAGCAGACCTCCCTATTTTGATGGTATAGATTACTACCATTGGAAAGGTAAGATGAGACTTTTTCTCATATCACAAGACAACAACATGTGGTATGTTGTTGAAAATGGGGATCATGTCATCAGAGTCAACAACACAGATGCAACCTCCGACGAGAAACCTCAAGCACAGTGGACGGCTGATGAACATGCTAAGGTACTCTTAAACTCTAAAGCTCATTTATTTCTAATGTGTGCTTTGAGCAGGGAAGAATACGATAGAGTTGAAGAATGCAAAAACGCCAAGGAACTTTGGGACACTCTAAAGATTCATCATGAAGGATCAAGCCACGTAAAAGAAGCAAGGATTGACATGGGAGTAAGAGAATTCGAGTTATTCGAAATGAAGGAGGAAGAAACTATTGATGAAATGTTCTCAAGGCTGACAATCATACTAAACAACTTGAGATCTCTTGGAAAGGTATACTCTATTCAAGAAAGGATAATAAAAATCTTAAGGAGTTTACCAAAAGAATGGAGACCAATGGTGACTGCCATTACAGAAGCAAGAGACTTGGCCAACATGAAACCAGAGGACCTGGTTGGAACTCTAAGAGCTCATGAACCATTGTTGCTGGCTGACAAACCAAGCAAAAAGGGAAAAATGATTGCTCTAAAATCAAGTCAAACAGAAAGCTCATCCTCCAAGAGGACTGAAGAAGCCATAAAGAAGGAAAGTCCAGAGTATCCTCTATCTGAGGAAGAGGATGAACTCACTCTAATTTCCAGAGGATGATAAATTGTAGAGGACAGGACAAAAGATCTCCTCACAAAGAAAAAACTGACAAACGTTAGATTACTTGCTTTGGATGCGACAAACTGGGTCACTACAAAACTGAGTGCCCTCTAAAAAAAAAGAACTCAAGAAGATTTCCCTACAAAAACAAATCTATGATGATCAAGTGGGATGATAGTGACGATTCATCCTCTAAGCAAGAAAAAGAAGAAGAGGCCAACCTCTGCCTCATGACTAAAATAGAAACTGAAAAGGTAATCATATCTCAACTTTGTTCTACTTGTGAACAATTAGAAATAAAATTTGACAATCTTTTAAATGACTCAAACACTTTGTCTCATAAATGTGGTTTTCTTAAAAATCAACTTTATGAAATAAAGAAGCTAAGTGAGGAACTTCAAGCTAAGAATAAAAAATATGAACAAACCATTCATGACTTGCAGTTATCTCATGAGAAGTTGTCTACGCAACAATCTATTTTAAACTAACGAAATGTCAAAACTCATCCTCCAGAAAAGGATGCAGAAAAGGAAGCTTTGAAAATAGAGATTGAAGAACTCAAAAATGATATTACCAACTTTGTTAAATCCACTGTTACTTTTCAAAAGATAATGGGATCACAAACTGGAATCTTTGACAAAGCTGGTATTGGATTTAAAAGTTCTCAAAAACAAAAACTATATGAAAATGTTTTCGTTCCAAAGAAACAAGAGGATAGGCCAAGATGCACCTTTTGCAAAAAACTTGGACATACTTTCAAAAGATGTTATGCCAAGAAAAGGGCAGACAACATTAAGAAAGGATGTTCATTGTGTGGTAAACATGGGCATCACGATTCCGTTTGTTATCATAAAAGAAAATCCCTCACAAGAGGAAGAACTAACCTACAAGGACCCAATTCTATATGGGTACCTAAGTCACTATTAAACTCAAACACAGGTACATCCTCTGATCAACAAAAGAAAGCCCTAGTTTTTGGACAGTGGTTGCTCAAGGCATATGACAGAGGATAGGCATTGCTTTATTTCCTTGGAAATAAAGGATGGAGGATCGGTCACATTTGGAAACAATGATAAAGCTCAAATAAAAGGTACCGGTATCATTGGTAATAAAAATTATGCCAAAATTGAAAATGTACAATATGTGGATGGTTTAAAACATAGCTTGCTTAGTATTAGTCAACTATGTGATAGTGGATTTGAAGTTATTTTTAACCCTAATCTATGCGAGGTTAAACACTCATCCTCGGGTAGAGTTTTCTTTTCTGGATTTAGAAAAAAGAATTTATATGAATTATATCTGGATGATTTGCCTACTGAATCTTGTTTTGTATCCATTGAAAAGGATAAATGGATATGGCACAAACAAGCTGGTCTTACAAAAATTGATTTTGAGAAAGACAAAGTATGTGAAGCTTGTGCCAAAGGAAAACAAGTTAAAAGTAGCTTTCACTCTAAAAATATTGTTTCAACAAATCATCCACTTGAGCTACTTCATATTGACCTCTTTGGTCCTATCAAAACACCTAGCCTTAGTGGAAAAAGATACGGATTTGTAATTGTTGATGACTTTTCACGTTTTACATAGGTCTTATTTTTAAAACATAAAAATGATGCCTTTGAGGCTTTTCATTATTTTTGTAAAAAGATCAAAAATGAAAAGGGATCAAAAATTATCTCCGTAAGAAGTGACCATGGAGGTGAATTTGAAAATGAATCATTTAAAAATCTTTTTGATGAAAATGGCATTTCTCATAATTTCTCTTGCCCAAGAACTCCTCAACAAAATGGAGTGGTTGAAAGGAAAAATAGATCTTTGCAAAAAATGGGTAGGACCATCTTAAATGAAGCCAACATTGAAAAATATTTTTGGGCCGAAGCTATCAACACTGCGTGTTATGTTTCAAATCGTGTATCCATAAGAAAAACTTTAAACAAAACTCCTTATGAGTTGTGGAAAGGCAGAAAACCAAACATATCTTATTTTCATATATTTGAATGTTATTGTTACATCCTAAATAACAAAGAAAATTTGGGAAAGTTTGATTCAAAATCTAACAAAGGTTTATTTTTGGGATACTCCACTTCGTCAAAAGGTTATAGAATATATAATCTTAGGACTCAAACTGTGGAGGAATCCATGCATGTTATTTTTGATGAGTTTGATGACTTGTGTTTAGAAAAATTGATAAATCTGAAGAAGATGAACCTTCATCCTCTAAAGTGCCCAGTCCAAACAAAGAGGATGAATCTGATCAAACCTCTCAGCAACCTCCAAGAGGATGGAAGACAGTCACGTATCATCCTCCAGATCTGATCATTGGAAACACGGCTGATGGTGTAAGGACCAGACAATCTCTAAGAGGAAACGCAACTAACATGGCCATGATATCACAAGTTGAACCCAAAACGTTTGATCAAGCCATTTGTGACAAATCATGGGTTGAAGCCATGATGGAGGAATTATTACAGTTTGAAAGAAACCAAATATGGAATCTTGTACCTCTTCCTCTTGAAAAATCTATAATTGGAACCAAATGGATATTTAGAAACAAACTGAATGAGGATGGAGAGGTTATAAGAAATAAAGCAAGACAAGTGGCACAAGGCTGCAACCAACAGGAAGGAATAGATTATGATGAAACATTCGCACCGGTTGCTAGACTTGAAGCTATAAGAATCCTCCTTGCATATGCCACTCATAAAGGTATCAAACTATTCCAAATGGATGTCAAAAGTGCCTTTTTGAATGGTTTTCTAAATGAGGAGGTTTATGTTAAACAACCTCCTGGATTCGTGGATGAAAAGAAGCCCAATCATGTGTTTAAACTCTCAAAAGCTCTTTATGGATTAAAGCAAGCTCCTCGAGCTTTGACGAGAGGTTGAGTTCTTTTCTTAAAGAAAATGGATTCATAAGAGGACAGATTGATACCACTCTTTTCAAGAAATCATTTAAAGAAGATTTGTTAATTGTTCAAATATATGAGGATGACATAATATTTGGATCCACAAATGAAAAGATGTGTGAAGATTTCTCCAATCTCATGCAAAGTGAGTTTGAGATGAGTATGATGAGTGAATTAAAATTCTTTCTTGGATTACAAATCAAACAACTAGAAGATGGCATTTTCATCTCACAAGAAAAATACACCAAAGATCTTCTCAACAAATACAACATGAGTTCAGCCAAGAGTATGGTAACTTCTATGCACCCATCCTCCATGCTTCAGAAAGATGATGAAGGAACTCTAATATCTGAGAAAGAGTATAGAGGGATGATTGGATCCTTATTATACTTAACAGCAAGTAGACCTGACATAGTCTTTGCTGTAGGTCTTAGTGCAAGGTTTCAATCCACTCCCAAAGAATCTCATCTTATAGCAGTAAAGAGCATTTTGAGATACCTTGTTGGCACAATCAATCTGGGAATTTGGTAAAAGAAATGCTCAAATCTTAACCTCATAGCCTATTGTGATGCTGACTATGAGGGAGACAAAGTTGAAAGGAAGAGCACAAGTGGAGCTTGCCAATTTCTTGGTAAATCTCTAATAAGTTGGTCATGCAAAAAACAATGTACCATTGCTCTATCAACTACAGAGGCTGAATATGTATCAGCTTCACAATGCTACTCACAATTGCTATAGATAAAGAACTAACTAGAGGATTACTCTCTAAGGTACGCAAAAATTCCCATCCTCTGTGATAATACAAGTGCTATAAATCTTTCAAAAAATCCAATTCAACATTCTAGATCTAAGCACATTGAAATTAAACATCATTTTATAAGAGATCATGTTCAAAAAGGGGATATAGAATTGATTTACATTGACACTGAACATCAATTGGCAGATATTTTTACCAAACCTCTCCAGGAGGATCGATTCAAAAATATCTTGGAAAAACTCTCCATTATTAATTTTTCTAAAATTAATTGATTAATTGTTTTATCCATTGACCATTGCTGTATTTCTCTTATTTTGTTTGTTTAATTTTTTTTTTGTCAAATCCTGCTGAAAGATCAAATACGATCTTTAAAAATGAGTCTAAAGTTTAGAGGATGGCAAGAAACCAGAGGACACAATGTCCATTTTGGTGTATCTGCCATTTATCACATCAGACATTGCGTGCACGCGCCTCCCTTTCCATTGGTTGTCCATGTGGCGCCGTCCCCGTGTTCCACGCGAGCATTAAATGCTACAGCAGCTACAACTGTCGTTTCCCAACACGCGTGTCTCACACACCTATCCTGCACGCCTTCTGTCTCATCAATCATCATTGCATCCTCCTAGGAAATGACTTCATCAAACGTTCCTCTCCCCAACGGTTACTATCTTCCATTTTTTATCTTCCATTCTCCTTACTTAACATTGATTCTCCTCATTGTTCATCATCTCAATTCATCTATCTCTTAACCCAGAAATATTTTTTCTCTCAATCTTCTATCACAAAAATGGCTCGAGCCAAGTTTACTGCCAAACGTAAAATTATCTCCCAAGCCTATGAGGACATCCAAGATCACTACTCCATTACTGAATCTGATCACTATGAAGACAAGTCCTCCAACACCACTCTAAATCAAGAACCCACATCTGATGCGTGTCCTCGTGAACCTTCTGTCACCTTCTCTTCCCCTTCCATTTCACCTAAATCATCCAAACCTTCATCCTCCACCACATCCTCTGCTCCAACAAGAAGATCCTCCAGAATTCTTTCTGGAGTTCTACCATCAAGGAGACCCGTCTCTCAAGACTCAACCATCCATCTTGTTGAATCAAACGATTAACAAACTCTCTCCACTGAGCCAACACCTCATTCACCACCCTTCAAAACTCCTACCAAAGTCTTTACTTCAAAAAAATCCAAACCCACTTCCAAAAAATCACAGCCTTCTCCTTCACAAAAATCTACAAAAAACTCTATTTTTGATTCTGCTGATCAGGAAACAAACTACATATCCAAATGGCTGAACAAATCTGTGGTCAACGGGAAAATTATTGATCTTGCTGATTTAAAAGAAGAAGGTTTTAATATAGAAGATATATTTGACCAACTGGGCTGGACCTCTTTTCTTATAATCAATGAGCCCCAATACCCACGACTGGTTAGGGCTTTTTATGCTGCCTCCAACAACTCCAGAGGACTCTCTGGGTTCAGCATCGTCCTCAAAGGTGTTCTCATGGAAATAAATCCAACCTCTTTGTGTCATATACTAGATGTTCGTGATGAAGGTGCTTACTATTTTTCTGAAAACTGGTATTCTAAATGCCAGATCACTCGCACTTCTGTTCTAAAAAACATCCTCATTTCACCATCTAAACCACATGTAGCTTCCAACCTTCTCCCATTATGCCGCATCCTACATGATATCTGTGTGCACTCCATTGTGCCCAGAGCAGGGAGCTTTGAGAAGGTGACTGAGTTGGATGTCCTTCTCATCCATCACCTGATAACTGGAACACCCCTTCATCTTGGCAACATCATCTTCAATTTTATGTTGAATGCTGCAGTGTTAGATCGGTCAGAACCTTATGGTATGATCCTAACCAAGATCTTCAAATTTTTTAAACTTCCATTGGGTGATGAACCTTATCTTCACTTCAACAACACATTCTCTATGAAGAATGTCAAGCAAATGCGGCTCCAACCATCTGTCCCTACACCATCTATTGCTTCTCCCTCTTCAAAGAAAAGGAAAGCTTGAAGTTCATCCTCTACTGCTTCTCCACCAGACCCACCATCTGATCAACCTCCATCCGAGGATGCTCCCTCTCCAATCCTTCAAGAGCCTATTGTGGAATCTGAACCAACTCCATCTCCACCTCATAACCCGGTTGCTCCTTCACTACCACAATTTCCTCTGCTGCAATCTCCTTCCGCCCCATATGAAGAAGCTCCTCCTCTTGAGGATGCATTTAAAGATGTTCCTCTTCCACTCATGGAGGACGGTGAAGAGTTATACTTTGACCTTAATCTGACTTATCATCATTTTCGCCTCAAAGCTCTCCTGAGCATATCCCTAACGTCTCTTCACATGATTTGCAAGACTCTATTTTGCCTCTACTTTGCCTCTACCGACTTCAACTCCTTCAGCTTCTGCTCCTTCTTCACAAATACCTATTGCTGCCATTGAAGCACCATTTCAACCTCTCCTTGAGGTTACAGGTTTATTCGGTTCCCTAGATTCCTTTTTGGTTACTTCTAATGATAATTCTTCCAAAGACAAAGTTGGAAGCTCTCAGAACAAAAGCTCCAGTGTCAATGATCAACCAAAGGATTCCAACACCGGAACACGGACTGAAGACAGGAAACAACGTACGCAGATGAAACTTTTGAAAACAATCAGAAAGGATCAAAAGAAGATAAAGCACACAATGACACAATTTGGTCTCATTCTTGAATGGGTTACCAAACACTTGGTCAATACCATCGCTCCTGGAGATCATCCTCCTGAGCTCCCAGCTGCTGATTCTCCCTCATCTCTGATGAACCATCCTCCCCAGAGTAGCTTTATGACTCTTATTTTTTTGCTGTTGCCAAATTCAGGGGGAGAAAGATTATGATGTTTTGATATTATTGTTTGATGTTTTTATATTAATGTTTTGCTGTTTGAAATGCATATGTTTGAAATGACTAAGTTTCAAAGTTTATGCATTGTAATATTATTAACTTTATCTTGAAATATCTTTATGGTCTTTCGTTACTATCTAAGCTTCATATTTCTAGCATACATTCAGGGGGAGTAATGCTTGTTAAAATTTAAAAAAAAAAAAAAGATTACTCACTTGATTCAGGGGGAGCATAAACATTTAATCTCATCGTGTTTTCATATTTAAAATCATAATCTAAAGAATTTTGTCATCATCAAAAAGGGGGAGATTGTTGAGACAAAATCTCTCTCAAATGATTTTAATGATAACAAAATTACTTAAGAGATTATGATTGTGATTAATGACTAATGTGTGCTCTTGAGTGGATTTATAGTAGAAAATAGGTTATTCGTCATAAAGACTAAAAGGAAGAAAATCCGATTTAATACCACCATGTTTGCAAACTGGAGGATGGATTGAATCTGTGAGAGGATGACCTCTTAAATACATAATACTCATCCAGCAACGTAACCATGATTTTTAATCATGCTGAGAAGTCATAACAGTAACCAAGAATGACCAAATAAAGCACATTATTCAAAGAGGTCAGAAAGCAAGTTTGAACTAGTACGAGGATAAGAAGTACTAGGAAAGAGGACGGCTAGTACTAGGTAAAAGGTTGGAAAAATTGTCACATCATTCTCCAAAAGTTGAATTCAACCTAATATTACAACATTTAGACGACTATAGCTCACATAGTCAAAAAAATAGCCTTTCATGTCTTGAAGAAGGAAAAAGTGAAAAGGACCAAGTACCTAGGAGGTTTGAACCTCAAGGCTGAGGATGGACTGTAACTGTTCAAGACAGATGGATGGCAGTTTTGTAATTTCAGCTCAAAGACCATTGGACTCTTTGATGAAACCTTCCAACGGTCATAAGGTTGTTTAACACATGGAAGACCAACACAAGACCTCTATAAAAGGCAGCAAGCTCTTCATCATTAGACACACAACAATATTGCAGAAAAAGATCAAGAATCTTAAGTTAATCATAAGCAATATTCATCCTCTCTTTATACTTTCTACATTCATACACTAGATCTTTGAAATATCTTTTTAGAAAGTGTTTAAGTAAAGAGAAAGAAATCATACTCATATCACACTGTAATTTTCAAGTAAGTTGTACTTGAAAATATTTGAAACTTGTAAGGAACAAGGTTGTAAGCTTGGTGAAGCTTAAGAATACACAAAGTGTAATCATCCTCTGCGAGAGGTTGATCTCACAAGTGTGTGAGGACTGGACGTAGCCATCTTTGGGTGAACCAGTATAAGAGTTGTGTGTCTCTCTCTTTATACTCTCCTTGCATTTATTCTGATCTTATTTAAAGGTTTAAAATTCTGTCCTCAAGTTCACATCCTCTCAAAGAGGACAGCTATTCAAAAACTCTTTAAAACATTTTTAAACGCCAAAATCCCTATTCAACGCCCCTTCTAGTGATATTTAGCTCCATCAATTAATAGATTGTTGGAGATGATATAAACCATTCAAAAGCTTAGCATGTCCAATCATCTTGGATGTAGGGTCCTGAATGTCACATTGAGAGTCAACAAAAGTTAATTTACAATTCAAAGAAGTAATTAATTGTTGAACGGAAATAATGTTCAAGGTAAAATTAGGAATGTATAAAACATTGAAAAAGTTTAAATTCATTTGTAAAATATACAGTTCCTGAATGTGTAGCCATAACAGTATTTCCATTTGACAATGTAACATGAGTTGGTTTAATTTCACGAAAAGTAATAAAAAAATTGGAATTACAAGTGACATGGTCAGTAGCACCAGTGTCAAGAATCCAATAGTTTGGAGAAATATTACCTAAAACAGAATTATGCTGATTAGAGGAAACTTCAACAATTTGAGAAATTTGATTTGTAGGTTGAGATTGATTTCCAAAAGAGGAAGCAGATTGTTGAAGTAAATGTTTGAGTTGATTAATTTGGTTAGTAGTCAATTGAGAGACATTACCATCAAATGGATTAGATTTAGGAGAACTATGATCGTTAGGAGTAGTCCCAAAATCATCACCAGTAATTGAAGAATTAATAGATTTGGTGTTCTTGTCTCCAAGAGAATATCCAGGCGGAAAACCATATTTAAAATAGCAATGATCAACAGCGTGTCCTAGCCTGTTGCAAAAAGTACATTGTCGTTGAAGGCCTCCACCTCTGCCCCGAACAGATTCGCGGACCTTACCACGACCTGAACCATTTCTAGGATTAGCATTAGAAGTACCATTGATGGAATAGTTCATTAGAACCTTGGCATCAACAGAAGTACCAATAATTTTTCGTTCTTACTGTAAAACTAAAATGATGTGATTATATCAGGTAGAGGATCGATCATCAAAATCTGGGTTTTTACCGTATTAAAATTATCATTGAGGCCCTTTAAAAAACAAGTGACGGCTTCATAGGAACACTAACCTAAGACTAATTTTTGTAAACTACACTTAGAAGAATTAGAGCAAGAACAATCGGTGATGGGTGGTAAAACCTCTAACTCCTCCCAAAGAATACTTCATTCAGTAAAGAAATCAGAGACTGATTTATCACCCTATTTAATAGAGTGTAAATCTTGAAGAAGATCGGAAAAACAAAAAATGGTCTCCTTTAGAAAATCGATTTTTTAGATGATCCCATAAACTTTTCGAATTCTCAATGTGTATAGTACTTTGAGCAATAGAAGGAGAGAGAGTACGAGTAATCCAAGAAATTACCATCATATTGCAGCGCTCCCAAGCATCAAATAATGCATCGTTCTTTGTCGACATCGATAACTTGCCGTTGATGAATTTCTCTTTGTTCTTAGAGATCAACACACGTTTCATCAAACGGCTCCAGTTGCAATAATTTGTCTCTTGTAAAGTTTGATTTATAAGCATTATGCATCGATTTTTTGCCATGATCAAGGTAATACGGCGATGTTGAATTTCGTGATTCATCTAGAGAAACAGTTGCAGAGGTGGTTGGTGTAAGACCCTTAGTTTTAAATTCTAATTTATGCAATTTTAGTATATTTTTTGTGTTGAATTATGAGGCTTTTTAGCCAATTTTAATGGTATGTTGTATGTTAATTGCCAATGATATTTTTATGAGACCCGTTTAAAATTAGTTGGCGAGAAATAATTTAATTACGTTGCAAAAAATTTATTACTGGACTATTTTGTTAAAAATATCTCTAATTGCAAAAAAATTTACTTGTCAATTGAGTTGAAATGAGAATAAATATTTTTATCAAAATAGTTGAGGTGTGTGTAAGAATATTTAGATATTTATTGATTTGGTTTAATTATAATATATATATATATATATATGTATATTATTATGATTGTAAGTAATAATATATATATTAGTATAAGTTAGTTATATATATATATATATATTATTATTAAATTAGTAAGTAATATATATATGTTAATATAAGTTATATATATATTATTATTATTAAATTAATAGTATATATATATATACATATATATTAGTTAGTATATATATATATATAGAAAACGTGAGGAAGGCAAAAACTAAGGAAACAGAGAGAGAAAGCTTACGCCTGCCATGCCATTCACGCTGCATTCTTTTCTTTCTTCTTCCAGCATTCAAAACAAAAACAAGAAAAAATTCAAAACCCACAAACATAAAACCTCCATTTTCACCTAGATCTAAGCTCCATCTCGCGAAGTGACAGAAGGGAAAGTTGCTCACCTCCACGCTGCGGTGCTAGTGAGCTAGTTTTCGAAGTGACGTGCGAACAAAATATTTTACCGGAATTTATCGCGGTACTGTAATCGGTTGTTTAAGCTATTGTTAAGGTAAGGGCTCCTTCCAAACTTTTAGTTTGCATCTAGGACATTATATGTGATTTTATGGAAAAGAAATTTGGTGAATTTGATGTGTAAAATGGTGAAAATGAATTTAATTCGTTTATGCGTGAATTAGCGGAATTTAAAATTGACGCAGTTGAGACGTAGTTTGATATGAATTGTGTGCGATTTGCTGAGATTAAATTAATGTGATTAATGTGGTCGATTTTGTTAGTAATGGTTGAAAAAAAAAATTGATTTTGACGTGTTTGAGTTACGAAATGAGTTATTTTCAAATAAATGAGTTTGAACTTTAGTTGTGAACAAATTGTTATAAATATTCTTGTTTATGTAGTTAGCTCCTTGAGTCTCGAAAAGGAATCGAGACTGTTGGCACCGAGTTAGCGGTGGGGAGAACTCTGAGATATTAATGTTGTTTTGGAGATTAAATTTGGTGTGGTTAATGTGTTCATAATTAATATTATGAATTTTTGAGATGTGATTTATGTGTGGATTATGGTTGAAAATTTTGGAGATTAAATTTGGTGTGAAATTTTGGAATTCGAATTGATTGAATTTGTCGTGTTTGATGTGTGGATTTGCAGAAAATGAATTTAAAGTGTTTTATGTGAAATTGTTTTGATGTGTTTGAGGAGTGATTTGAGGAAATAAATTTGGTGTAAATGAATGTTTGCAATTATGAAAATTAATGGGTGTATTGTGGTTGAAATATGATGAGTTTTGAAAATGAGTAATTGTAGTGATTTGATGTGGATTTGTGGAATTTGGATTGTTGTATTTAATGTGGTATGTAGATTGAATTTGATGTGGATTTGTTGGATTATGAATTAATATGTCTGAGTATGCTCTGTGAAAAGTTTTGAAAAATCATTAGTGTTAAATGAGTATTAAAAAGGGGGAATCTTTTAATAGCTGCATTTACTTAATGGTTGTGGTGAAAAGAGTTAGAGTATGCTCATGCATTTCATAGTACATGGTGACCGCGATGGGCCATAGTGATAGTGGTAACCGTGATGGGCCACGAGATGATGCCATGTGAATAGTTGGTTCATCTTATCCTTGCGAGGATTTTCGCGTCGTGCTGATATGTGAGAGATTGCACTCTTGTAAGTCGTGCTGATCTGTGAGCGATTGCACGCATAGAAAATTAGTACTGGTCTGTGAGAGGCTGTACGATAGTAAATTGTGCTGATCCGTGAGAGATTGCACCTTGATAATTAGTACTGGTCTGTGAGAGACTGTACAATTATGATTTACGCCCTCTCGAGGAGGGTGTTGGTTTGGAATTCCGGAATCATGTGCATTGGCATATACGCATTTCATTAGGGTGCTTGGCACGCGAGTCATGTTTGATATACTGTGATGGTTGTATATACATACTCGATTGTGGTTTGTAATTATGCCGTATTTGATGAATGTTATTGTTTGACTTTATGTGGTAAGCGTTGAATGATATCGAAACATTTTCAAAACTGAAAATTATGCCATTTTAACAGTTGTATTCGGATACAAGGATGCTGTATTCGAATACGACAGTGCAGTATGTTAAAAACTTCATTTTTCAACTTTGATTATGCATGTGTGGCATATGAAAACCCTTTCTAGATGTATGTTAAGTTGAAAGGCTATTTTGTGCATTTAAAATTTAAATGCTATGTGATGTTTGTTAATTTCGGTTGGTGACCTTTACAATTATTGTGGAAATCTAGGCTTTGCCCTCAGATGGGAATCAGGATCGTCCTACCAGTTAGTACTCTGGAGATGGGAACGGAGTTAGACTTACCTGACCACTGCTGTGTCAGAAGGATTTCTGTGGGGCGCGTGGAGATCACCTGGGTTATAGTTTTTTTTGTAGCATGATCAGATTAGATGGCTGTATAGGGGCTAGATGTCTATCTGTTGTGGTTGTATTTATTTCATTATGACAGACTGTACCTATACCATATATTGTCAGCCTGACTTTTATTTTGATGGGTCCTTGTACCACTTTTTGATGTGACGTGGGGAAGTTAAAATTCTTGGGGCAGTGCTTTTGTACAGGTGTCTGCCGAGAATACCCCAGGGGTATGAGCTACGTTGGATAGGTCTCATATCCCCGGTGTATTTTTCTGTTTTAAATATTTTGGATTTTCATTTCAAAACCGTTTCCGCTGTTTGTAATTATTGTTGACTTTTGTCGTTGTGATACGACTTAAATATTTTATCCAAAGGTATTTATCTCTTTATGATGAATTTGAGTTTGTTTAAAAAAAAAAATCGGGCTGTTACAGTTGGGGATGAATCGTCATCAGAACCTAACATTGAAAAGTTGGGAGAAGGAAAGGAAAGGAAAAGAAGGGCAAAAACGAGAAGAGAAAGAACGATGAAGTCGTCGTTTTTGTTTTTGGAATTTTAGGGTTTTGACAAAATTGGGTTTGAAAGTAGAAGAGAGAAAGAAAAAGAAACTTATGATACCATAATGGATATTATTTTACTGAATATACATCATTTATTAATTGAGAAATAAATACAATATGAGCCTATTTATAATAGTAGCTCTGTAATAGAAAAGAACAAAAAAGTATGAAAGGCTACCAACAAAATAGTTATAACAACCCAAGAATAAAGGCCTAATAAAACTAACTAATATAAAACTAACAATGGTCACTAACAAAATCTAGTAGACTTCAAACATTTAGTAACATATGTCTCAATTGTCTAGTCTAAAGCAGCTGCATGACGCAACAATTATACAAGCCGTTGGATCTAAAGCGATAAAAAAAATTGTATCTAAATCTAACGGTTTTACACTCCAAAGGATCTATACACTTCAACGATCACGATGTAGAAATTACTTTGTATTTATGACTGTTAGAGTGGATAGATTGCTTGCGACACTTAACCGTGCAACAATTATGGAACCATTAGATTTAGAGATAATAGTTTTATCTCTTTAACTAACGATCCTTACAACTATTGCATCGTGTAACTACTTTAGAGACAGGGACATGGGTTTGTGTGGGCCATGACCTGGATCTATACCCTTCATGGGTTTGTGTGGGTCACACTACACCATAAAAGGTTTTAAAAACGCTTTTTTTTATGCATTTTAAAAGCACTATAGTATGTAGCGCTGTTAAAAGATATGACAACGCTTTTAAAATATAAAAAGCGCTATCGTATGTGGTATTTAATAGCAATTTTTTATTTCAAAAGCACTGTTATAGCTGTTATTTAATGGCGTTTTCTTAGAAAAGTGTTGTCGTAGATGGTAATTAATAGCGCTTTTCTTAGAAAAGTGTTTTCGTATGTGTTATATAGTAGAGCTTTTATAGCGCTTCTCTTAGAAAAGCTCTGCCGTATGTGGTATTTTAATTAAAAAAGCGTTGTCATATTGTTTATATACCAATTCCGTATAAACATTATAATATATTGATGTTATTTTTTAGAAATCTTTGCTGTTCATTCAAAATTCAATTTACAATTCAAAAAATAAATAATTAAATATATATATATATATACGTCCAAACTTCAATAAAATAAGGAGCTTCAACATTTGATTATGCACTTAATTTTGAAAAAATATATATTTAGTACTTAATACACTAAAATGTAAATAATATGACAAAGCGAAACACATATGTTATAGATTGTGTTTACATGTATGTTTATTTTTTTGTTTTAAATGTGTGAGTATTGTTATAATAGTTTTTAAGTGTATTAAAATTACAAAACAAACATAAAATATGTCTTTTATTAATCATTTTGGTCTTTAAATTTTTCTTTAGTTAATTGATTTAATCTTCAAATGTATTTTTTACTAGTCATTTTGATCAATAAAATTACTAACAAAAGAGACATTTGAAAATGTATTTGTAATTATACTATAACAATTAAAGATCAACAAGTGTTGGAAGGCTAAAAGGATGAAGGGGTGTGTTATTCATAATATTGTTGAGATGTCTCTTTTTATACAATTTTCTGTTTTGATTTGTTCCAAAAGGTTGTATCTCTTTGAGAACAAAACACACATAGTTTATACATGTTTGTTTTCTTATAGAGAATATTTATTGACCATCACTTGAAGGAATAACATTAATCTACACAAATATAAACAACTTCTAGAAAACGTAAATTTTTTGTGCTTAGCCTATGTCAACTTAATAGTAAGAATTTTGACCTAAAAAAGGATGGAGTTCAATGGTTTTTGTGCTCACTAGATGTTAATTTAATAGTAAAAATTTTGACTTAAAAAAGGATCGAGTTCAATGGTTATTGTATTTTTGTATTTGTAAGTAATAAGAGGATGAGACTTTTCTTCATTTTCTTGTAACATTAAATGATATATTATTTAGTTGTCTTTTGTTGCAATAGAGTTGCTTTTAGGAGCTAGCTAGCCTAAAGAGCATAATTTTAGAAAATGTGTGGGATGTGAGTGTATATTTCTCCTAGTATAAACTTAAGTGTTGATGTCAAAATTTAGAGTTAGTATAGAAGGTGGGAATGGTCAGACTTACAATAATTTCAATTAAATTAGATCATGAAAAAATATTTCTAAAAATCATACATAACATTAGATGTATGTCATAATTCATGAAAATGCATTAAAACATAGCCTAAGGCAATTGTTAATTATGTGGTTTCCACAGCCTGAGGCCACGAGTGCATGTGTTCATAGGCTCGTTGTGTTAACCTTGGGGATTTAGATTGAATCAAGGCCTAGCTGAATTTTACTTTCAATATCTTCACAGAACAATAAACTTCAACTATAAGTTCTATTTTACATATAGAAGTTGTTGTGCTCAAGTCTTTTGAATGAAACAACAATTTTGGACTATGGTTCAAAATTAAAATATTTTCGGATTAAATGTGGTAACACAAGTGGCATAAGTCTAACTAAATAAAAATCTTATTTTCCACTAAAGACTAAATATATTGACGTATGACACCATTCTTGAAATATCATGTTAAAAAAAAATTAAAGTTTTTTTCTTAATTTTTTTTTATAATTTAACATGTTCATTCTCTTTAAAGAAATACATGTCAATCAAGTATCATATGACAATCTGACAAATTGGTAATGTTATACACATGAGTCTGTTTATTTAGTCTTTTCTATGAATCAATGTCAATCTGATAAATATATTTAATGTTATAATAGTATTTATCCAATTCAATGTATCATATTCGAAGTTTTATTCATAAGCTTAACTTGAAGACACTATGATGTGACATATCTCTTACGTGGATATTTTTTATATGTACATCGTAAGTTATCAAATTTTGTTCTGGCCGTAACAAGCAAACAAATTAAGAACTTCAAAACAAAACTTTCTTTGATTTGCAAAGACTATTCTTTCGAATGAGTATTCGTGGTCACATGGACTGATATAGATTTATAGTGATGGCAGGATTTGACTGTAGGGAAACTTATTAAATGGTTTGTGATTTATTTTTTATAAAATATTTATTTTGATATTATATTTTGATTTTTAATTTATTTTTGTCAATTATCTTTTATAAATAATAAATGTTAGTATTTTATCATAATCTATTCAAACAATTGTATATAATGTTGTAAACTATAGAGATATAATTTTAGATTAATTATAAAGTTAAATGTATAAACTTAATAAAAATGAGATGAAAATATAAATAACTTTAATAATGTCATTCATTTTCAAGAATTTATATTTATTTCAAATCATGCAAGGAGAGCTTTTTCAAGTGCAAACCTATTATTGGATTAAATGGATATTTTTTTGAAAGAATGTTATAGTTAACACATATTGACAATTGTTAGAAGGAATTTCAATTACTAGAAGTTGTTATAACTTTTGTTATGATTGTAAAAAAGACTAAAATACATCACTTATAAAAGATAAATGACGAAAAATTAATTATAAAAAAAAAACATAAAGATTCAAAATGAATATTAAATAATAAAAGATAAAAGGATCAAAGTTATATTAAAGCCTACAATTTTTCACAATTAAAAGACTAAAAAAGTTATAGAATTTGCAAAAATAGGATAATCATAATCGTTTACTAGCCATCGAAAGTAACAAAATTGCTGATTAAGAAGAAAAGTGTCACGTGTAATTTTAGAGACTTGTACTTAAAAATTGGTTAAAGTTTTGATGTCAACAACCAATCCACTAAGTAGAAGTTTAGAGTCCTTCGCATCTATGTAGCTAAAATAGTGTCTATGATCTATATTAATTCAACAAAAACTGAATATAAGTAAAATTTTGAGGGAGTGATATCTAATTTTCTTGTTCATTGTTGGAATTGGTACTGATTGAATTGTCTAAATTATCATAATAAGTAATATTATGAACTTTTACTTAAGGAAAGTGACATTGTTGATTTTCATACAACTTTTAAAGATAAGCCACCACTCAAAACTGTGGCTTTTTTCTTTAACAAAACATTTAGGGTGGCTCAGTTCAAGCTAGAGATAACATCTAAATTCATTAAGGTTCTGATATTAACATCACACTAATTTATTTTCCGAAATAAACTTCAAATAATGTATATTATTGTCTGAAAACAAACTTTGAAAAACACTTATAATTTGATGTAGAAATGAAAATGAGAGGTATTAACAATTTCGACACATACATTTACCACACCTTCACGGAACCGGTACTTTCCAGCATACTAGATATGTGGCTTAAATAAATAGACAAATTAAAAAAATTAGATATTTTTAATTTTTTATCAATAACCACGAGTTTATGGTCGTGACTCGTGATGGGCATGAGATATAAATGAATCAGAAGGGATGAACTAACTAAGAAGTAATGGCTCTGTCAAAAAGAGACTAAGGAGTAATGGATGCTACAATAAAACATTTAACACTTTTTTAAAGTTACACCAATTTTTCTTTCATTTACAATAAATAAATTATATAATTATATGAATTCAATTCATATATTTTAAATGAATTTAATTTATTACATGTGGATTTAATTTTACATGAATTAAATTAATTTATTTGAATGTAATTGGAAAAAATAGAAATATGATTAACAAAAATAAAACATTAATTATATATTTAAGTTCACTTTTAAAAGATTAAAAAGTGATTACAAATACTTTGGTAAGTTTAATGGTTCTCGACTAAAATTAATTTACAGAAAATTAATTTATTTGAAGTTAAAATTTATATTTTTTATTACAAAATTAATTTTCATTGAGTAGGATCAAACATGCACTAAATGGTTGACTTTCAATTGCCATGCTCACAAAAAAAATGAAGAAATTAGAAAAACAATATTATTAAAAAAAGTAATGATTTTTCACTAACTATCATCATGAGCATTATGAGGTTTCATAGCTTCATGCTCCTTCTCATCTTCTTCTTCTTCAAACTAACAACTTCACAATCTCCAATTTCATTGATCAGTTTTTGCCAAAACTCATCTATATCTAAACCTCTCACCACTTCATACAAAACCAACGTTAAAAACCTCCTTTCATGGATGAACACTATTTCTTCCACAGGCCAAGAATCCAACCACACCTCCTTCGGAGACAAAAAAACTCATGATGTTGTTTATGGTAAATACGACTGTCGCGGCGACATCCCCGAATATTTTTGCCAATTCTGTGTAAACAATGCTGCTAGAGAAATTTCTCAACGTTGTCCAAACAGTGTATCAGCTGTTATATTTTATGACATGTGTATAATTCGTTACACTGACAATAATTTCTTTGGAAAAATTGTTTTAACTCCATCATTTAATATTACTGGAACAAAGTTCATAAAGAATTCAAAAGAATTTGAGAGAGCAGAGTATTTTATGAGGAGTTTGATAAGAAATGCGACTGAGGCGAACCGGTCGTGGGCGACCGGTGAGTTTGATTGGAGTGATATTGAGAAAAGGTATGGTTTGGTTCAATGTGCTGGAGATCTTGATAATGATATGTGTGGAGAGTGTTTGGAGGATTTGATAGATATGGTTAGTAAGTGTTGTGGGAGTAAGGAAACATGGGCTATTGTTGCTCCAAGTTGTGGGATTAAGTTTGATGATAAAATGTTTTATCAGTTATCTCAGCAGACTGGGTCGTCTTCTATGGCGAATCCGGGTAAGATTACTGTTAAAAATAATGATTCAATTAGTTTGTTAGAATTGAATAATTATTCAATTCTGGTTGTTAGAAATGCATCATTTTAATCCATGTCATTGTTGCAGCCAAGCAGGAAGGTTCAAGTGACAAAAAAAGCTTGATCATCAGCTTAATAAGTGTACTGGTGACAGTAGCTTTACTAAGTTGTTGTGTCTACTACTCCTGGAGAAGGAATTGGTTATGTAGAGGTAATTGTAACAAGTTTGCTAACATGTTGAAACTTTTATTTGATAAGAAGTCTCTATTGAAACTTACTTACTTCCTTGGTAGGTGAATTGCTGTTGAGGACCATTCCTAGAGCTTTTCATGATCATGTTCAAAGAGAGGATTCATTGAATGGAGTCCTTCAAACAATCCCTTTAATTGAAATCCAAAAAAGTACTAATTACTTTTCAGAGTCAACTAAATTAGGCGAAGGCGGATTTGGCTCGGTTTACAAGGTTTGAAGGAATTGGATCTAGAATCTAAACATATGCATATAAATTTTTGGCTTAAAACTTTGACATATATACTTCTATTCTCATTTCTTTCGTTTCTATCTTTTTGTCAGGGTACTTTACCAGATGGGACGGAAATTGCGGCCAAAAGGCTTGCAGAAACGTCTGGTCAAGGTTTAGAGGAGTTCAAGAATGAAGTGATTTTCATAGCTAAACTACAACATAGAAACCTTGTGAGACTCTTGGGTTGCTGCTTTGAAGAAAATGAAAAGATACTAGTGTATGAGTATATGCCAAATTTAAGCCTTGACTTTCACCTTTTCAGTAAGTTTTGACAAAAACTTCTTTCATTCAATTTTCTTTCATGATTATATTTTCTATTGTTTCAATATAGTGCTAAGTCATCAAAAGTGCATAATAGTCTATATTGGTGTTGTATTTGTCAATAATATAGTATTACAATGTCTATTTGCTTGACAGAAAAGGAAAATCAAAATCAACTAGATTGGAAATTACGACTAAGCATTATCAATGGAATTGCAAGAGGACTGTTATACCTTCATGAGGATTCTCGACTAAGAGTTATCCATAGAGATTTGAAAGCCAGTAATGTTCTTTTGGACGATGAAATGAATCCAAAAATATCAGATTTTGGATTGGCAAGAAAGTTTGAAAAAGGCCAAAATCAAACAGAAACAAAAAGAGTTATGGGCACCTAGTAAGTGTTATTCACAACTCTTTTTAAAAATAAATATTAGAAAATTTCATATAATTCACAACTAACAGTGTTGTATTGATTTTAAACAGCGGATACATGGCTCCAGAATATGCTATGGCTGGATTATTTTCAGTTAAGTCTGATATTTTCAGCTTTGGAGTTCTGATATTAGAAATCATTTTTGGAAAAAGGAATGGTGAATTCTTTCTTTCGGAACATAGGCAAAGTCTTCTCTTATATGTGAGTTTCGCTGATCACATATAAATAGTTCTATATAAAACATAGCTAACATATCAATGAGAGTCTATTGGATATAAACTATGAAGTTTTAGATCACTTGGCCATAGGTATGAGCCAACTATCAAAAAGCATAAATGAAAAATTTCATTTTGACAACATTTTCTAACAAAACGTTCCAACTAAAGTGTCCAAATATTCATATTTGTATGCAGACTTGGAAACTCTGGTGTGAAGGAAAAAGTTTGGAATTAATCGATCCGATCCTCAAAAAATCATACAACGAAAGTGAAGTTATTAAGTGTATACAGATTGGTTTATTGTGCGTGCAAGAAGATGCTGCAGATCGACCAACTGTGTCGACAGTTGTCCTCATGCTAGGGAGTGACGGGA
Source organism: Cicer yamashitae (assembly GCA_037974755.1). Taxonomy (NCBI): domain Eukaryota; kingdom Viridiplantae; phylum Streptophyta; class Magnoliopsida; order Fabales; family Fabaceae; genus Cicer; species Cicer yamashitae. The sequence continues at coordinate 42,314,023 of JBBPBQ010000002.1, forward strand.
TGGCCCTTCCGACACCCAAACGACCGGCGTTTTCAGTCGGAAGAGTTACTAATGAAGATTCAACTTCAAAAAGTTATCATGACAATTCGATTAATGAACTTACCGTAACTAGTTTGATACCTAGATAGCAGAACTTATGTTGTAGTTTGAATTAGGTACTAGTTTATGGGAACTTTCTCAATTGCATTGAGTGTTTCCTTGGGTGTAGAAATAGCCCTTTTCTTTTCTTCTATGATATGAACTTGTGCATTAATCAAATTTTGAGCCAATTGCTGTAGGTCACATTACAGGAGTAAGAGTAATCAAGCTAGTAAAATGCAGAGTGAACATAAATATTAAATACCAGCTATGATTCGCATACATGGACATCAGACACAATACTATCACGTAGACACCGATAATAATTTAAGAAAATGAAAATGATTGAATGTAATCACATTTACGGATGTCGGAAATCAACACGTGTTACACACCAGACACACTTTCAATTTGAAGTGTCGGTGCTCATAGAGTGTTAGTTCTACTAGCATATGTAGTAAAGTAAAAATTTATTTTCTCATGTTAACTTAAAAAAAATTAAAAAGCTTAAAATAATTCTTCATTTTTTATTCAACATCCTTTTTTTCAAAACTTCTTTCAGTGACATATTTTATAATAAAAATTTAGAAGGTTTAATTATTTACTAAAATCCTTATAAATATCGAAGAATTTTAATTTTAGTCTTCCTAAAATTTTTTTTTTATCTTTACAAAACTTTACTACATTTTGTATGCTTACTGCTATGTTGTATGTTATAAATGGAATACAGCATGCCAAGTCAATTTTACTATGCTGTCTATTACTCCCTCTATAGCAAAAATACCAACTTATTATAGATAGTAGTTTATAATTAATGCATTTAATTTTCTTGATTTTAGATAAAAACGAAACACAATTACTAAGAGCATCTACGGCGGGAGTAAAATTAAGTTCGTCCGCCAGCGTGGAATAACTTAACCATCTACAGCGGGAGTAAAATTAAGTTCGTCCGCCAGCGTGGAATAACTTAACCGTGAGTTTTTTGAGAGTTCACCGTTGGAGTTGTGCCAAGCTGTAATCACGGTGTGCCAAACTGTAATCACGGTTCTCTCAAGAAGGAACGGTACTTTCATAATTTAATAATAATAAATTTATAACGGTTACCTTTTTTTTATTAATTTATTAATAATAATAAATTTATGACCGTTAACTTTTTTTATTAATCGGTGACATTCTTCTTTTTAATTTATTAATAATAATAATTTTATGACACGTTACCTTTTTTTTTTATTAATTTATGACCGTTAGCTTTTTTTACTATTTATTTGTTATAATTTGCTTATTAATAGGAATAATTTGTTTTTGTTACTCTTATTTTTTCTTTCACAATTTTTGTTACAAAAATTTCTTTAATCTTTTATTAACAATACTTTTTTATTTATGATCATGTATTTAACATTTAATATTTTTTATTATTGCTATAAAAATTTAAGTTCAATTTTATTTTAAATTTAAATTAAAATAATATATAATAATATTAATTGAAATATTTAAATTAATATTTTAAGTTGAAATAAAATTAAATATAACTAAATATTAATGTATAAATTCAAGTTGTGGGACCTAATATGATTTTGTTAAACCGTAACAAATTAATGAATTGTTTTAAAAGGATGTGGTACAGTGACCCTATTTAATGAACCCATGAATGAGTTGCTTTGATGTGGCACAGTGGACCCCATTTAATGAACTCATCTTGAGTTCACCGCTGTAGATGCTCTAGCTAAATCCAATTGTTGTAAAAAAAAACTAAATCTAACTTTAATAATTATCTCCTCACAACATTAAATCCTTAATTTAAATGTGTTTTTGGAATACTAACATTAATTAAGAATAGTTGACATTTACTTATATTAGAATCCAACAAATGTCTGCACCATTTTGTTTATAATTTAAAAATAAAAAAAATTGGAAAAACAAATTTTTATTAATCAAAACAGTATTAACTAATGATTATTTTATAATTATTTTATAATTATTTTCAATGAAATTTAAACTCAATACTTTGAAATTATAAATTGAAATTATAAGGCTAAACTTTTCAACTAGTACATAGGACAAATCATAACAATTATATGTAAACTTGAAGATGAGCAATCAGAGTAGTTGTCAGTTGACTTAGTCATACAAACTCTTAAATAATTTATCCTTCACATATTAATAGAAACACACAATGAAGAGTAGACTTGGTAAAGATAACATACATTGACTCAAAAAATATATATATTCATCGTGACAAAATCATTTGTTAGGACTTAGAAAATTATAATATATTTGGAGGCAAGCAAGGATGATAGTATACTACTCCATGGAAAGAACAAAACTAAATTTAACATCAATAATTTTTTGTTTCCTACTGTTTCTATGCTTCAAAGAACTCATTACAAAAGCTCAATCACCTACTTATGTTGGAGATGATTGTAATTACACAAAACAAGCACCTCTAACAAATGGATACCAAAGAAATCTCAACAGCATCCTCTTATATCTATCCAATGATGCAGCAACAAGCAAAGGCTATAACTACACAAGCATAGGAGACAACAACACAACCAAAGTGTATGGCCTCTATGATTGTCGTAGTGATGTTGTTGGATTCTTTTGTCAATTTTGTGTTGCTGCTGCTACAAGAGAAGTTCTTCAGCGTTGTCCTAATAGAGCCTCTGCTACTATATTTTTTACCATTTGCATTTTAAGGTACTCAAATGAGAATTTCTTTGGGAAAGTTAAAACATACCCTACATGGAATCATTTAGGAGACAAAAATGTCTCTAGTGTAGTAGAGATTCAGAAAGGTGTGGATTTCATGAAAGGTTTAATTAGAAAAGCAACTAATCAGACCAACCAATTGTTCTACATGGATGGTTTCAATTTGAGTTCTACTCAGAGAAGGTATGTTTTAGATTAATTATTTAATTAATCAATTATATATTAAAATAACTATTATTCGAAATTATTATAATATAAATTATAAATAATTATTATCTAACACTAAGGCCATGTTTGGATAAACAACTTAATTCGGCATTTATAGCATAAACGCTCATAGTATAAATGTTTATGTATAAGCTATTTATATCCTAAGTTGTTTTCATAAGTTATCTTGGAGAGTATATACAAATTAGTTGAAAACAGATTATAGACAAGTCATAAGTTGTTTCCATAAGCTCTTCCAAGTCTTACAAGCGCTTTTGCTAGTAGATAAACTCAAATAAGCAAATCCAAACAGGCTTTAATTATTTCAATGAATTATGTGTCGGATTTTGTTTTTGAATGGACTGTGATGGATCGAGTTATTCTATCAAAATGAGAGGTCATTGTCCTCAACTGTTTAGCTATTTAATCATTACTCCATTAGACGGTTAATTTAATGCTTAAAAACTAAACTACACCATTTATCTTTGAACTATCTCTTTATAAATGTATAAGCTATAATTTGTATCTAAGAGATTGTTGTCTTAAATCCTTTAGGTATGGTATGGTGCAATGCAGTAGAGATCTTACAAATGAAGGGTGTGGACAGTGTTTAGAGACTCTGTTATCAAAAATTCCTAAATGTTGTGAACATAAGTTGGGATGGCAGATTGGATGTGTTAGCTGTTTGATAAGGTATGATGATAATATGTTCTATCTCCACAATTAATCACCTTCACCTTGAGTACAAGCTGATCCACAAACAGGTGACACATCAATTAGCTTTTGTTTCTTCGTACACTAATTTTTTTATTTCTAGTAATGATATAGATCTGTGTTTTGTTTATTAGATCAATGAATTTGATTAATTTGTAAAAAATAGATATCATAATCCTCTTTTACTCTATTATTACAGTTACAGCAAAAAAGAAGGGTAGTAGTAAGTCAAGAAACTTGATCATTGGCTTTAGTGTGCTGGGGTCAGTAATTCTACTATGTTCTACTATATACTGCTTCTGGTGGAAAAATAAAGTTAGAAGAGGTAATTTAATTTGGTAGCTTATTTCACATATTCAAATATTGTTATTTAGTTTAAGTATAAATAATCAAATTTTTTTGTAGGTTGGCTGACACCTGCATATGAGGAAATACTGAATGCAGACCTGCCAACAATTCCATTGATCACAATTCAACATTGTACTGATAACTTTTCAGAAACATCTAAATTAGGGGAAGGTGGATTTGGCTCTGTTTACAAGGTATTATTCCGTCCGAAATGAAATATAAAGAAAATTAATTTATATATTTTTAGAATTAAATATAAGCAAATCTTAACAACTTCAATCCTATTTAATGTCTATTTGTATCTGCGTTTTGGTCCCAATATGTTTCAAACGTGACTTTGTGAAGCTTTGAATTCAAGCTTCAAAGTGAACTCGAGTTGATACCCGGATTCCAAACGCAGGCTTGGTGTATGTTTGGTATCACTATGGATTTGTCGAAATCACAATTAATCACGGTAATTTTACAAAAGTTTATGAAATCACTGTGGCTTACCATGATTCAGACAAATTCACTGTGATAACAAACATATACTTAATGATAGTATCTCTAAACCACCCCTCATTTAATTCAACATCTTTAATAACCCAATATATTATTCATGAAGAGTAATTTAGACTTTTGAAATTGTACATATTTAAATGTATTCAACTACCTTTTTAACATCTGTAACTTGATCAATTTTTGGTTATAATTGATTCCTAAAGAAGTACCAATATAGGTTATTTAAGATTGTTACCTCTCTATATGATTTTAGTTTGGTTTTGAAACTTGTATAGGGAATTTTGCCAGATGGAAGAGAAATAGCAGTAAAAAGACTGTCAAGTAGTTCTGGTCAAGGATCAGAGGAGTTCAAGAATGAAGTAATGTTTATAGCTAAATTGCAACATCGAAACCTTGTAAGACTTTTGGCATGCTGCTTGGAAGGAAATGAAAAGCTACTTGTATATGAGTTTATGCCCAATGCAAGTCTAGACTTTCACCTATTTGGTATGTTTTTCAGATACCTCTATTAATTGAATGCTTGTTTTTAAGCACCGATAAAACAACTTGCAAAAGAGTTATTCTAACATAATGCTTTTATATTTTTTGAAAAAGACTAATTAACATGCTTCTTGAGACTAGTCAATTGTTAATATTATTATGTGGGCTATGAAATAGTTGGGAGTAAGGACGAAATATTATTGTGTATCAATCAATACTTGGACTTTGGTTTCGCATATTGAATTTGAACTACATGATATTGATATCACATCATAATCCCCAAGAAAGTTATGGTAGTATCAGCAAAATATTTTGTTTTTTGTATTCCGTTTTTACTTTTAATTAAACAATTGCCTAATTTTTTGTTATGTTCCATATTTTCAAATATTTCTGTAGTGAAAAAAAAAATTATTTTCACTGTTTGCATATGTATAATTTGAAAACAAGAGACATGTTGAAAACAAAATGATAGTTTTGTAACTAAAAGTAAAAACGAAAAATAAAAATAGAAAACAAATTTTTCCAAACTAAACATGGTCTTCAGTTTTCAATATTGGCTAATGTGTTTTTGTTGAGAATATCTTTTGTCTTTTTGTTGCCAGATGATGAAAAAAGAAAGAAACTCGATTGGAAACTAAGTTTGAGCATTATCAATGGAATAGCAAAAGGTCTTCTGTACCTCCATGAGGATTCTCGACTAAGGGTAATTCATAGAGATCTCAAAGCTAGCAATGTTCTATTAGATCACGAAATGAATCCCAAAATATCAGATTTTGGATTGGCAAGGGCATTTGATATATAGGCCAAATGCAAGCAAATACAAGAAGAATAATGGGCACCTAGTGAGTTCTACTTATCCCAAACATGTATTTAAAACAATAGGAACTTAACAGGTTGAAATATGAAATTCCTTGTCATTTATACCTTGATGAAAGAAAAATAACAAACTTTTATTGCTTTTCAATAGTGGATACATGGCACCAGAATACGCAATGGAAGGAGTATTTTCTGTACAATCTGATGTATTCAGCTTTGGAGTACTAGTTTTGGAAATCATTAGTGGAAAAAAGAATAATGGATTCTATCTGTTAGAAGAACATGGTCAAAGTCTTCTTTTATATGTGAGTTTTTATCTGTTATCTAATCGAGAATTTATACAATAATGTGTTAGATCTCTTCTTAGTAAACATTATGAGAGACAACTAGAGGTTCATCGTGAATGGTCTAGACCGATTAGGCAGCATTTATTACATTATTAGGCAACAATTGCTTAACTATAGTTTTTCATTCTTACCTGATCTCACATGCAGACATGGACAAAATGGTGTGAAGGTAATTGTTTGGAATTGATGGATTCAGTACTTGAAAAATCCTGCATACACAATGAAGTTGTGAGGTGCATAAACATTGGTCTATTGTGTGTTCAAGAAGATGCAGCAGATAGACCAACCATGTCAAATGTTGTTGTAATGTTGGCTAGTGACACAATGACCCTTCCAAAACCCAAACACCCTGCATTTTCAATTGGAAGAATGACCAATGAGGATGCATCTACCTCAAAAAGTTTCAAGGATCCTTCCAATAATGATGTAACAATCTCAAACACTTTACCCCGATAGGATACCGGGATAAATATCTATTTTGTTTGTTGTCATCAAACAGGAAGATGAAAATGACAAGGAAATCAAGATTCTTTGGACATCTGAAATTATGCAAAATCGGCAGAGGAAGACAAAGGAAAACTACGCGTAACAAACTACTAAAGAGTTTTAGAGATAAATGGTCTATTTTGAAACTTTTACATAACAATAATCTATGGTATCAATTATTCATGTAGCTGACACTATCAAGTAGGAAAGGATTTGTTGGTGCTGTTGAATTGTACAAATATCTTGTTATTATAGAATATTGGACAGCTTCTAGCAAATCAGTTTGGCATGGACATTATTTGAGCTGTTTTTACAGTTTGGCCAAATCGAACGGTTCGAGTTCAACCTGAACCAAACCAGTCCACCAGGTTTGGCAAAACCACACAGATTTCCACCAAACTGTTTGTGAATTTTGGAAACTTATGAATCCTCTTCTTCTGATTGATAAAATATTTCTGTCTATAAATGTTAATGAAATTTGGAAACCATTATAAAATAAAACAATAAAGGTTTACTTACAAAAGATCTTTTTCAAAACTTTTTTTGTAACAAATACTTACAAACTCGAACAACTATGAACAAAATTCAAGGTAGAAAACTAAATATTATGTCAAATGTTTGAACAAAACCTGCTTTGATGAATAATTCCGAACTAAAGAACTCCAAATCAGAATGAAAACCAAGAAGACATAAATACAAATCTACAATGAAATGATCAAAATATAAGAGATTAGTTATTTTTGATGGAAAAAGTAATGCGGAAAAGAGAGAAATAGTGTGGTGTACGAGACTGTAAACAACACCTAGTACAGGAAATTATTATCATTTTTTTATATAAGCCATTATTATTTTCTAAAATCTATCTATACCAACCAACAACCTTGATATTCTAACAGTTAGAATACTTACGGTGTCTCTTTGGCAAAGTCATAACGCTAACTTACTTTATAAGTTTGTATGACCAAATTAGAGCTATTTGGTAATGGTCATTCTCTCGTAAGCTTATAATTGAAACATGTGGAATTGAAGAAGAGAAATGAACAGTAGAATAGTGAAACTAACGACACCACTCATAGCAGAAAGAATGTCGTTTTGATTGTTAGATAATATTGTTATTATGTGTTAGTTGTAAAGGTACTTTAGATTTTACTAATGCTTAAGATGAGAAATTTATGTTATTATGTGTTAGATGTTAGTTGTAAAAAAATGTCTAGGGATAGATGCAGGTCATGAAACCAATTGAATTATTTGCAGAGATAATAGTTTAATTAGAGAATTTTTGTAATGTAAAGATAGAATTCGGTAATAGTTCAATAAAGAATCTAGTAACTGGGATCAAATTAGAAACCAAGTTGAATTTGAAGTGAAGCTAATCCTTGACATTTTTTTCAAGTTAAATAGCACATGTGTCCCTTAACTTAATTTCAGTTAACGTTTTAGTCATTTATCTTCTTTTTTTTTCCTTCCGATTTAGTCATTTATTTTAATTTTAAGTGACAATTTGATATTTTATATTTTAAGATGTCAACAATGTTATCCTCTTTTTTTCAAACAAAACCCATAAAATTAATTATAATCTTCAAACAAAACCCATAAAATCTTTAAATAAACTCATATTTTCATTCTTTATTTAATGTTGTTGGAGATGAAAATATTAGTTTATTTGAATATTTGAGTTATGCATCTGATGAAATTTGCATTATATTGAAGATGGTAATTAATTTTATGGGCTTTATTTGAAAATTTTGATGAATTTTTGAATTTTTGTAAAAAAAGGAAAACATTGTTGACATTTTAAAACATAAAAAATCAAATTGTCACTTAAAATTAAAATAAAGGACCAAATCGGGAAGAAAAAAAAGAAGATAAATGACTAAAACATTAACTGAAATTAAGTTACGGGATCGCAAATGCTATTTATCTTTTTTTATTATAAAAGTTCAATATTGTTATTCTTGTTAGTTTCAAAAATTATTTCAATCAATTAGAAAGCTTTTTGTTCAATTTTAGTAATTAAACGTAATTCGATAGTATAACGCAATCATTGAGTTCGATACTCAGTACTACCGCTTTATTATTACTTGCAACGATTCAGTACACTTGCTCAAACGCTATCATTATCCTCCATTACCATGTTTATTTGCAAACTCATTATGAACTAAAACTCTTTGTAGTTAAGGATCAATGATATTTACCATGTCATCAGTCATGTGTTTTGAACATCTACTATCCAAGTACCACATATTAGAGGTACTTTGTATGCATTCCTCTTCTTCTTTGCGGATTGGTGTGATGCCATCAAAACAACATTTGCACATTCGTCACTTTCCGAATCCGAGGATGAGCTGACTTCATTATCCTCCCATGCTATATAGGCCTTTTTGAATTCTTTCTTCTTGAGAGCACTTTTCTTGACAATATTTGGACACTCCGCTTTTATGTGTCCTTGCTTGTCACACTCAAAACAAGTGAAGTTTGATTTGTAGTGGAGACATCCTTCTTCTTGAAAGTTTTCTTTTTCTTAAAAGTTTTATCGTTTAAAAGGAACTTACCAAATTTCTTTACTAGGAAGGTGATGTTCTCATCTCCATCTAAGTTCTCATCATCTATTTGTTCTCCTGACTCTATTTTCAAGGCAATGCTCTTGGGCTTCTTTTCTAGGATTTCATTCTTTTCTAGTCTTCCATGTTCAATCTCATGTTCTTGGAGTTTTCTGAAAAATGCGGAAATAGGCATCTTTGACAGGCTACATACGAAACAGTTCATATTCGTGAGATAAAGTATTAAGTTTAGAACGTTTTACCTCAACTGTTCCTTCATGGGTTACTACAAGAGTATCCCAGATTTCTTTAGCAGTTTTATAATGAGATACGCGGAAGAATTCGTCCATTCCAAGTGTTGATTGTAACATGTTTTTGGCCTTTTTGTCAAACAACACTTTCTTTTTGTCATCATCTGTCCATGAGGCTTTTATCTTTATTTCCTCTTTATTGTTGATGACTGTCTTTGGAATATAGGAGCCATTTTCTACTCCATCCCAAATATCATCTCCTTGTGCCTCAAGGTATGCCTGCATGCGTATCTTCCAGAAGTCATAATGTTCTCCAACAAAGCAAGGTGGTTTATTGCTACTACCTCGAGTCAATATCTCCAGCCATATATGAGTCAGAATACCCCACCAAAATAGGTTTGTCACCTCCAAAACAAAGCCTCATACATGTAGTACCACAAAGATACCTCAAAATCCATTTTACAACATTCCAATGCTCTCTACCTAGATTTGACAAAAATCTACTGACTGTACCAACAACATGTGCAGTATCTGGTCTTGTACACATCATTGCATACATCAAATTACCCACAACAGACGCATAAGGAACTCGTTCCATATCTCTTTTCTCATCTGCACTAGAAGGACTTTGTTTAGAACTCAACTTAAAATGAGTAGCGAGATGAGTACTTACCGTCTTAGAGTTTTCCATCGAAAACCTTTTGCAACACTCTCTCAATATAGTGTTCTCGTGACATCCAAAGTTTCTTCTATTTTCCGTCACGCATGATTCTTATGCCAAGAATCTGTTTAGCTGCTCCCATGTCTTTCATGGCAAATGACTCACCCAACTGCTTTTTTAACCTGTCAATCTTGGAAATATTTTTCCCAATAATAAGTATGCCATCAACATATAATAACAGGATAATGAAATATTTGTTATAAAATTTTCTAACAAATACATAATGGTCAGAAGTAGTCTTCATGTATCCTTTGTCACACATTACAGACTCAAACTTTTTGTACCACTGCCTTGGAGCTTGCTTCAAACTGTATAGACTATTTCTCAATCTACGCACATAGTCTTCCTTGCCTTCAACAAGAAAACCATCAGTTTGCTTCATGTAAATCTCTTCCTCCAAATTACCATGAAGGAAAGTCGTTTTTACATGTGGCTCATCATTCTAAACATTATCATCAATAGTATCCAAATCAGGAATAGGTGACCCAACTGGATCACCATCATCCAAGATGTTATCTCTCTCAGGTGTTGCCTACTCCACCTTATCAATGTCTTCAATAGTTTGGTCTTCCATGAACACTACATCACGACTTCTAATAACCTTTTTCTATAAAGGATCATATAACTTATAGCCAAATTCATCCTCATCATAACCAATTGAAGATACATTGCTTTGACTTTGCATCCAACTTGGATCTTTCATCCTTCGGAACATGCACAAAAGCCTTGCAAACAAAGACTCTCAAATGATCATACTTGATATTCTTGCCAAACCATACCTTGTCTAGTACCTCACTATTCAAAACGACAGTAGAAGTAAGATTAATAACATGCACTGCTTGGATTCAGATAGCATACACCTCACTCTCTCAACAAGTGTTCAATTCATCCTCTCTGCTAAACCATTCAACTGAGAAGTTTTAGGAGGAGTCTTTCATGTTCTATACCTTATTATTTGTAATAGACATCAAAGGGTCCACAATATTCACCACAATTGTCAGTACGAACACGTTTCAGCTTCTTGCTGTTAGTATAGAGGCGCACCTAATAAGGGGGGTGAATTAGGTGTTTAGAAATTTTCTGGTTTTTAGAGACTTAGTGGATTATTTTTCTGATTAGGATTAGTGTTTGGAAAAATGTAAACGGCAGAAAAAATAAATAACACGAAGACTTTATCCTAGTTCCCCTTATAACCAAGGGTACGTTCAGTCCTCTTGCACACCACAAGAGATTTTTCATTATTGTTAGAATAAGTACAAGTCCCATCCTAGGACCTTTGTTACAAACTCCCAACAATCTCCCTAAGATAGCACACCACAATCCTAGTTTACAACACTTGAAGAAAGTACACCACTTTCCTCAATTTACACAATAACTTTGAATGGTTTTACAATAATGACTTTGACTGAAATCAAGAAGATATAACAGTTGATGCTTTCTTGTACAATGATAACAGTCTAATATAAAATGCAAGTACAATAGAGAACCTTTCTCAATGATATGACAATGTAAAATATGTACTTGAAATATGAAAGTAAGACTTTGAATAACTCAAAATATTTCAGAAAGTTTGTTCAAAGTTGTTCTAAGATTGATGTTGAAGTTCTTAAGTTAAATCTGAATCTATGACGTATTTATACTCCTTAGACGTCACTTCAGATTAGTGGCAATCATTCCTAGAGGTTTGATGAACATATGCAATGATCCAGATTGAATCTGAACTGAAAAATTGCATTGTTTCGCAGTTGTACTTGGCAACAGCTTAAGTGTAGTCGAATACACCTCTGTAATGCTCAGTTTTAATTCAAATTTTTAAGCTTGTATTTGAATACACATTCTTGTAGTCGAATACAGATGTCTGAATTTTGCCACTGTCTTGGTTTTGTATTCGACTACATCATGTTATAGTCGAATACAAAAGTGCAGTTTTAGTTACTGACTTAGTATTTGTATTCGGCTACACCATCTTGTAGTCGAATATAGATATGTAGTTTTTGCTAATGACTTGAGTTTGTATTCGGCTACAAGATGTTGTAGTCGATTACAACTTTGATTTTTGTCGAAAACTTGATTTTCAAACATTGTGCATGCATTTTGATACTTTGAAAATTCTTTTGATGCATATGCTAAAATGGAAGGTTCTCATGTGCATTTAAAATATAATAATATTAGATTGCATCATGTACCTCATACTATAAGTCTTTTAGCATAATGACAATGGTTGACTTGATTGTTGACTTCACTTTGAACTTGCAACTTGATCACTTTACTTGGTCTTTGTCTTCATCAAAACATTAGTCTTCTTGCATATTTACACTTGCATGTCTGCATCTCAACCAATGCATGGAATTGTTTGAACTTCTCCAACACTTGGTCTTTTGTCTTCAAAGCATAAGCCCATAGTTTCCTAGAACAATCATCAATAAAAGTAACAAAATAAAGTGCATCACTAAAAGATTTTATCTCAACAAGTGTTCAATTCTTCCTCTCTGCTAAACCATTCAACTGATAAGTTTTAGGAGGAGTCTTTTCATGTGCTATACCCTACTTTTTGCAATAGACATCAAAGGGTCCACAATATTCACCACAATTGTCAGTACAAACACGTTTCAGCTTCTTGCATGTCTACCTCTCAACCAAAGCATGGAATTGTTTGAACTTCTCCAACATTTGGTCTTTTGTCTTCAAAGCATAAGCCCATAGTTTCTTGGAACAATCATCAATAAAAGTAACAAAATAAAGTGCATCACTAAAAGATTTTACCTTTAAAGGGCCACAAACATCATAATGCACTAACTGAAGCAAGTCTGACTTTCTAGAGGGAGGATGCCTTTTGAAGGATACTCTAGTTTGTTTACCAATCTTGCAGTGAGAACATTTCTCCAAATCTACATTCTTCAATCCTAGAAGTACATCCTTTCTAGCTAAACAATTTAACCATTTTTCCCTGATATGGCTAAGCCTTCAGTGCCATAAAGATGATTCCATATCCATGGCATTCACACTGTCTTTAACAACCAAAGCTTTTGTCCAATACAATTTACTAATTTTCTCCCCTCTAGCCACAACCAAGTTACCTTTGCTGAGTTTCCACTTTCCAGAAGCAAAATGATTATTAAAACCACTATCATCAAGCATATGCACAGAGATCAAATTGAAGTGAACATCTGGAACATGTTTGACTCCTTTAAGAAACAATTGCATTCCCATGTTGGTTTGTAAGCATACATCACCAACACCAATTACCTTAGATACACCATCATTACCCATATGCAAAACTCCAAAGTCACCTGAAGTATAAGATGTGAAGAACTCTTTCCTCAGTGTAACATAGTGTAGCACCACTATCAATTATCCACATGCTCTCATTAGATACCAGATTAACTAACTCATGGTCACGGAGACTAACAAGATCATCACTAGTAGCAGTAGTAACACAGTCATCATCACTAGTAGCAGTAGTAACACGGTTATCATCACGACTTCCTTGTTTCTGTTTACCCTTCTTTCCTTTATTCTCCTTTTTCTACAGAAATTGTATCTAGACTTGGACTTGCTTCTGCTACTTTCTCTACCACCCTTTGGTTCTTTTTTCTAACTTCCCCCTATTTTCAGTGACAAGAACTTCATATTGAGATGAAGAACCTTGTGCCTTCTTTCTTATCTCCTCATTCAAAACACCACATTTAGCCGTTTCCAAAGCAACAACACCTTTAGGAGTTGAACTCGTTATAGAAACCCGAAATGTCTCCCAAGACTCTAGTAAAGATAACAATAGAAATAGTCCCAAGATCTCATAATCAAACTTGATACCCATTCCTGACATCTGATCAAGGAGCCTCTGAAATTCACTCAAGTGGTCTGAAATGGAAGTCCTCTCCTTATACTTTAACCAAGAGCTCTGATGCTCTAATAGGAATAAACACAGAAACACAATAACAAGTAATACACAGCGGATATAATATCCCTCAACTTGTAAGAACCCGTGAGGAGCAACAACAAATATATATGGCAACAAATCGATCAAAATAAAAGAGCGTAAAGAACACCGATATTTTAACGTGGAAAACCCCTCAATGCAAGGGTAAAAACCACAGGTCGTCCATACCAAAGAAATATCTCAACTATAATCAAATAAGGGTACAAGATAGTCTCAAAATGAAGTACAAATTGTGCCTACAACCAGCCAAAATAACAAAGCACTAAAGCTTACAAATGAAAAGCAAGAAGAAAAACCCAAAAACATGCTGTTGTGCGAGCACGATTCCTCCCTCTCCAGACGTTGTTTTGCAGATCCCATCGTTGAAAACAAAGACCTGAATGCTGAGAATCTTCTGTACAAAAATCAGCCATATCCAACGGTTAACGAATGCGCAATAGATGATTTTCTGAGACTGATTTGAAAAATTGGGAATAGGGTTTACTCTTCTCTTTTCTCTTTTGGTGACTGTCTTTCTTTCAAAATAGTCTCTCTTACAACCCTAATGAGATTCATCTCCACTTAAATAAGTGAGACACATGGGCTATAATATTTGGGTCTTTCTCCACATAGGAAGGGAGCCTAATGCCCAACAATTGGTAACACCTTACTTTATACTGCTAATTGCTCTAAACCTGTACTCCTAAATAATATGTTGCATGTGCCTAGTATTACAAATTATTTGCCAATTGTTTCCAAATTTGCAAAAGATAATAATGTTTTCTTTGAATTTCATGCTAACCATTGTTATGTCAAATATCAGTTAACCATGATATTCATCTAGCTGGAAAGATTAGAAATGGACTGTATGCTTTTGATTTCATTAAGCTGTACAATTCTTGTGACAAATGTGCTTCTACTTGTAATCTGTCTAATTCATTTGCACTGTAGTCTGTCTAACTCAGTGAATGTTAATGTTGTTGTTCAAGATTCCAATAGGTTAGAGTCCACTATTTGGCATTCTAGGCTTGGTCATACCTCAAATAGGGTTATTTATATTCCTTTATCCAATTTTAATATTTCTCATTATATGAATAAATTGACTTCTGTTTGCAAAACATGCTGTTTACACAAGTATCAATAGCTACCTTTTAATGATTCTTCGACTATATATGATGCTCCTCTTCAACTTATTTATTCTGACATTTGGGTCCAACCCCTATTCTTTCAATTAATGGCAGTAAAAACTATTTGCACTTTATTGATACTTTCTCTAAATTTACTTAAATATATCTCTTACAAAACAAGTCTCAAGTTTTATCATGCTTTTTACACTAAAAGAAAATTATTGAAAACCAACTTGATCTTAAAATCAAGTCTATACAAACTGATGGGGGGCAGAAAGTATGTTGCTTTCTCCAAATTCCTCAATGGTCATGGCATCACACATAGAGTAAGTCTCACACTCATGAACAAAATGGATTAGTTCAAAAAAAACATCATCGCATAACTGAAGTTGGCCTCGCTCTATTAGCAAATGCGTTCATGCCTTTTCATTATTAGGGCAAAGCCTTTAGAACTACATTTTATATCAAAATCCTAATACAAAGACTAAGTCATACTTTCTAACATAATACTTAAGTCACACTATGAGTTGACTAGGTGACTTGTTGATGACTATCCTTTACATTAGTTAAGTGATTTATCTTTAAGAGAGTGTCATGACATTAGTATTGAGCTTTTTTTTCATCTTTCCAGAAGTCACAGTTTAGTGGAAGTCCGTGTATGATTCTTAGATCACTCTCTCAATTATCATCTCTTTCAAGTTTCAATTGATAGAAACCTATTTCAACGAGTCGCTAAGGAAGATGATATGATGATTCCTACTAAGATTAACTAAACTAGGGTTTTCTAAACTAGAAAGGTAAAAATAAGAGAATTATCTAAGAAATTAAAAGACATTTTTCTTCATTGATTGATTATTAAAAGAGGACATTACACTTATACACTAGATACTAACCCGCGCGTTGCGCGGGTTTATTTTTATTTATTTAATTTAAGTGAATTTTTTTAAAAAATAATATGAAGTTTTATGTCTCAATTTAGTATTTATATCAATAATATATATACAATTGTACTAATATAACTCATAGAAGAGAAGTACCGATGTTATACAATGACTTGAATAAATAAAGTAACGTATTAATATTGAGATCGATGGATATGCCAAATGTTGAAGTAATGTATTTGATATACAATTGAGTTACAAAATGTATTACTTTATTGCTGAAACTAAAAATGATTAAAGTGAAATAGTTGGAAATACATTCATCTTGTTATTTTACTTTATTACTTTTTACTTTTTTTTGTTCTCTCACTCGATCATTTTAATCATCGATCTTTGTGGTAATTGGAAATTTTTTATTTTAAATCAGATATATTAGAATTTTAAGTTACAAACATTCAAACTATTATTAATATTAATAGAGCAATCATAATCAGTAACATTTTGGTTTCAAAACCGAAATCCAAAATTTATAACAATTCAGTTACAAAATATTAATTGTCAAACAATTATAAGTATACATCAAATACAAATAATTGCAAATGAATTACTTTAATTTCATGTCAATTAACACTATAAAACAATAAATTTAATTTAAATAATTTCAGTAAAATAAAACTGACCAAAATTCAAAAAGACATGACTTTGTCCATCATTTCTAAATATTTATA
>JBBPBQ010000002.1:42331279-42364838 GCA_037974755.1 Cicer yamashitae
TTCAAAATTTATAACAATTCGGTTACAAAATATTAATTGTCAAACTATTATGAGTATACATCAAATACAAATAATTGCAAATGAATTACTTTAAGTTCATGTCAATTAACACTATAAAATAATAAATTTAATTTAAATAATTTCAGTAAAATAAAATTGACAAAAATTCAAAAAGACATGACTTTGTCCATCATTTCTAAATATTTATATACTATATGTATTTACCTATATTCAAAGTAGAAAATCAAATATAAATATTTTTTGTTCTCTCACTCAATCATTTTAATCATTGATCTGTGTGGTAATTGTGAAATTTTTTATTTTAAATCGGATATATTAGAATTTTAATTTACAAACATAACCAAAATTCAAAGAGACATGACTTTGCCCATCATTTCTAAATATTTATATACAATATATATTTACCAATATTCAAAGTAGAAAATCAAATACAAATATTTTTTATTCTCTCACTCGATCATTTTAATCATCGATCTTTGTGGTAATTGTGATTTTTTTTTATTTTAAATCAGATATATTAGAATTTTAATTTACAAACTTTCAAACTATTATTAATATTAATAGAGTAATCATAATCGTTAAGATTTTGGTTTCAAAACCGAAATTCAAAATTTATAATTATTTGGTTACAAAATATTAATTGTCAAACAATTATAAATATATACATCAAATACAAATAATTGCAAATGAATTACTTTAATTTAATGTCAATTAACATTTTGGTTTCAAAACTGAAATCTAAAATTTATAACAATTCGGTTACAAAATATTAATATACATCAAATACATATAATTGCAAATAAAACTTTAATTTCATGTCAATTAACACTATAAAACAACAAATTAAATTTAATTAGTTTCAGTAAAATAAAACTGACCAAAATTCAAAGAGACATGACTTTGTCCATCATTTCTAAATATTTATATACTATATATATTTACCAATATTCAAAGTAGAAAATAAAATACAAATATTTAAATATATATAATAGATGAAATTAAAGTAATTCATTTGTAATTATTTGTATTTGATGTATACTTATAATTGTTTGACAATTAATAATTTGTAACCAAAATATTAATGATTATGATTATTCTGTTATTAATAATAGTTTGAATGTTTGTAAATTAAAATTCTAATATCTTCGATTTAAAATAAAAAATTTCACAATTACCACAAAGGTCGATGATTAAAATGATCGAAGTCATTAACTTTAACATCTGAAATTTGAAAATTTTCCACAATACATGCAGATTTGTCTTCTGAAATTTAAAATGATCGAATTTACCTGATCCAATTCAATAGCACATATCTTTTAAATATGATTAAAATTTACTTGAGTCAAATTTTTTCAACTGCAATTTGTAAGCTACTCAACATATATTACATTGAAGTAAAACTAAGAGTATGAGACACACAACTCAAAGTGACACTTAAAAACAACTAAAGAAGGAAAAGAGTTTAGAAGGGTGAGGGAAAAAATATTGATGTATAAATATACCTTGTCATATCATTGGTAAACACCAATTCCTGGGAATTTCCAAGTGCCATTTTGCTCTGGGTATGATGGGTAGCGAAATTCGCCGGCTGGTCCCATCCCAACTTGAATTACCTGGATAGTGGCAGTGATAGAATTTCATGTAAGAAACTATACATAGCATTAAGTCACTATGAGCAGATTGATTTCAAAGATTGCATAGAACATAATTGAATTTATGGCAGCAAAATCAGAAATGGACAAAGAGAAGGAAATTTTTTGTTGCAACGAACAAACCTATACCTCTTTCAGGGTATCTTTGTAGTAGAGTCGGCGATTTCGAAGAATTACTGCGGAGGAACAAATGATTTTGCAGAAGATGATTTTGTGAGGATGGCGAAGCAGAAGCGGACATTGACTGAGGCGTACACAAGAGGGAAGAAGAAACTATTGGAGGAAGTCATTGAAAAAATTAGGGATTATAGGGATTAAAAGAGCGAAAAATTATTTAGAAACTAAGTAGAAAAAAGGGATTAAAAGAGCGAAAAATTATTTAGAAACTAAGTAGAAAAAAATGAGGTGAAACATAAAAACACAAGAGAATTTTCTAAGACGTACACATCAGCTTTTTTGCTGAGGTGGCATATGTTTGCACATGTGGAAGAAATTACTATGAGGTGTCAGGAGTTTGTTTTAAATATATATAATAGATACTATTCTAAATAAATCATAATCATTCATGTAGCATAATCTAAAGGACCCTAAGAACATTCTAGAAAACAAAGTAACATAAACTAACTACTAATATATCCAAAATACTAATTAGAATATTTTAACTAATAATTTGATTAACTAGAACTTAAGGCCGCACCATCTGGGTTTAACTGCAATTTTCTGCAAAATAAAGAATTGCGACACAAGCAAACATTATCCTAAATTAAATTTAAAACCTTAGTCTACATAAACTTTAGAGTTCTTACACAATGCTGATTAAATTGTATATTTTACACCAAATGTTGTTAAAAAAAAAGTAATTACATGGAAACTAAAATATTGGACTCATAATACCATGATTGTAGAGCTTACAAATAAGACATGTTGAATATCTCACTTTTACAACTTTCAAGCAAATTTCCATTTATATTCATTCCTCTTGCTTTACAGTCTAAAGTGTTCTAGTGCAGAAGTACCGTCTAGCCCTTTTCCATAGTAGTGTGAAACTAAGTCCTTTACTGATGTTTCCTTGTAAACAGGAGGATTCTCAGGTGTCAGCAACTCACTTATAGGTCCATATAGTTTTGAATTCTCAGGAGGAAGATGTTGTCTGAAAAAGCATGCTACTGAAACTCTTGGACCAAGTTTTTGTGCAAGAACTCTGTGCTTAACGCTTATGAACTTATCGTTTGTGATTAGCTGCAAAAGAGTGTTTAGATAATATTTTGAGTTTGGACAATTGACATTAAATTAACAAAAACCAGCAGGCAAATATTGCAGTAGGAAGCAGTAATTTTCAGTCAATTTGTCTTCCCTACAAGATAAGTTTTTGAAAATGTCCAGTGTAACCATCATCTCATAATAAGATAATAAAGGACCGTTAGTGTATATTTTCCTATTTTATACTAGTAGCGGTGAAACTGCGTAGAAGCACGGGTACTAAAACACATTTTAGATAGCAAAATGAAATTATAAGGAGATGACATGTGCCCTTTTAATCATTCTTTTATTAAAGCCTATTTGGATTGACCTATTTGAACTTATCTCCTGATATAAGCATGTATGAAACTATTTGTAAGAGCTAATGGAAACAGCTTATGATAGTCCATAACCTGTTTTCAACTTATTTCCATAAGCTCTCCATGATAGTTTATGAAAATATCTTAAAACTTACACAAAAATAGTTACCATAAGCACTTAATTAAGCTGTTTATCCAAACATGGCCTAAATAGACAGCTAAACAAAAAAATCTACTAAAAAATGGATGGATTTACCTGCATCATGTCACCGAGATTAACGACCAAAGCGCCAGGAATTGGTGTAACATCAACCCATTGGTCTTCATGAAAAACTTGTAGGCCACCAATTTGATCTTGTAATAGAACAGTGAGGAAGCTACTATCAGAATGAGCACTGGTGCCAAAAGTGAGTTCTGGCTCAGGGCAAGGTGGGTAATAATGGGATATTAGGAAAAGTCCTTCAGCACAATCTATGTCCTTAAGGTAACTTGAATTGAGGCCTAATGCTTCAGAAAGCAGTTCAAACAGAAGCATCCCCACTTTCTTAACATACTCAGAATATTCAATTGTTATATCTCTGCAGGTAAAAAATAAAGTTAAATAATATTAGGGTGGAAAAGATAATAGAGAGGTTTTGAATTTGTATGGTTTAGAAAATCTTGGTTTCTTATAGAGAGGTTTGAGATTAAAAATATTTTCTTATGAACAAGTTCATAAAGATCTCAAAAATTCTAATTCAACCCCTCTAATTTGGAGTTATGCACTTTCATTAAAAAATCATGAAGTTGCAGTGGATAAATTGGACTTTTTCCTAAGAAAATGTTCTAAAATTCCATTTTTGGTGATTGTTAATGCTGTGTAAATGGACAAATTAGATCTTTGATATTGAAAGAAAAGACTGAAGGTGCTCTAGACTATTGGCTAATAGGAAGGGAAAAGCTTTTGCTAAGTAACAATGGTTGAAAAAACATGAGATGAGAGTTATGGGGAAAGAAGAGGAAAGTAAATGTATATGTAAAAAATAATTTATTTAATAATGGAATAACTAAGTTGCTTGTCACAAAGATAAATATCAAATTTCAACCTGCAGATTCCAATCAAGATCAAACACTGAACATCAATAATACAATATAACAAATTGCATCAACAACAGAACAATGGCCTTAAACAGAATTCTGAATAGTATATAATTTAGACAGTAAATCATGTAGCAGGAAAAAAAGTACTGGACTACAGGCATGTATTCAAATAGCAAACTTCTCAGAATTGAAAATGGGAGCCATGGAGAGTATGAGAGAAGTCGTTATAACAATTTTTACTTAGTGTTAGTTCTCTGGTTGTCATTAGCCAACGGTCGTGATTTTTCTCCGAAATTTTGGAATTTTTATATTATTTTCTTGTGTTGTGATTGTTAATTAAATATCTCTGATTGTTTATTTTTCCAACAATTGATAGAAAGCAAATAGGATAGAGAAATTGACCAGCCAACCAAAACAACAAAAATTATGTACTATCCCCAATCATGCTGCTATTCTTATTCTACTCTTGAAGAAGTATAGATCTATGAACCACAAAGCAATTACACAGACATTAAACACGACACAGACATAATAACACCGAAAAAAGGAATTAATTAAATGTAAGTACATATGTCAATGTGGTATAGATAGATACTCCCTCTAGTGACTATTATAAACAAAAAAATGTCTTAAATCTTGGTCACTATTATAAACAAAAGTTAACTAATTTTAACTAATTTAATACTATTATTCACAATACACCCTTTTATTTAATTTAAAACATTTAATGTTGATAGTTAAATGTTTCATATTAAAAAAGACAATTTAATAAATTTAATTTGTGTTTTACCTGAAATCTAGAAAATTAATTGCACTTAACTACGTTTCTTAATACAGGGAGCATGTGATAAATATACCTGCAAATTGAAGGCAATTCCTGAGGATCAAGAGGCTGTGGAGCCATAACACAAGAAAGAGTATCCCTCCAATTAACAGCTGGAGTAACATAAAAATCAAAATTGGTATTAAAATATGCCCTTTTAGTAATATCACGAGAATAAAACTCTTTCTTAGTTTCAGTGTCCTGTTCATGAAATCTAAGCACCCCATGAAGCATATCATCCAAAACAGTAGATGGAATCCCATGATTGATCACTTGAAAGAACCCCCAATTCTCACTTGCATACTTTACTTTCTCAATTATATCAAAACGTGAACTTGAACTTGTAAATAGAGGTGCAAAGTCAATTATTGGAATATTGAGATTGGTGGAAGTGATTTGATTGTTATGATCATGAATCTTATCATGAATGAATATCTTAGGGACTTTGGATAAACCAGAATCTACAAGTCCTTTCACACCTGATTTTGATTCATCAAGAAGCTTCAATTCTTTGTACCTATCATAAACATGTTCATGTTCTTCCTCTCCTTCAATTTTTTCTAGGTTTGTGCTCACCATGATTTCTTTCATTTATTTCTTTAACACAATAAATCAGCAGCTAAGATACTTGTCTCTGGCTTTTTGGGAGATTGGATAATGTTAGGCTCCTCAGCAGGTAAGATTTGAGTTTTATATTTTATAAATATAATTAATTAAATTAGTGTTTTATTACTAATAAGTAAATTATTGTTAATTCATAATAAGAATTTTAATAAGAGAGGTACCATAAAATAGTATTTATAATTAACTTATAATATTAACTTAATTATATATTTCGTCTTTTAGGTTTTAAACTCTGTTATTTATCTTTATTGATTCAATTATTCTATTTATTATTTTTAAGTGAGTTACAATTCGTCCTTCTATCAACAAACTAAACATAATTGATGAGAAGACACTAACAACGTCAAATATTGTCGTATGTGGCTGAGAAAGCAAAAACAACATCGTTTAATAAAACTCAATTTAGTCCTGTATTTTTAACACGGACTATAAATTAGTCCTAAACTATGAATTAGTTATGAACACACTAGTTGTCATAAACACATAATAGAACATAATAGTTGCACTAGTTACACATTTTCTAGCAAATGTTTCGTCAACCAATCAAAGAATTCACACCCGCTATTTTCAACCCACACATCAAAGAGAAAAGTAAAAATTTAAAATTATTGTGAAGAAGATTCACTTTGGCATTGAGAATGAATGATTTCTCATACCCTTTATCCTTATAATTCATATTTTTTAATGAAGGTTGCATGTTTAGCAACTCAGGAATGAAATATGTGACCCGAATTTAATGAACTTCTACAAGTTCAATTTAGGGATGAATTAGAACCCTATTTCTTAATTTGGGAATTTCAATTTTACACTACTATAAGAGTTCATTTTATAAGTGAGTAATAGTCAGTATCCTATTTGAGAGTCACATCTACTTTCAATTACACCAATTATGATTTTCTCCAATTTGAATTAACATTTGGGGAATGGAAAGACAAATGTGAATTTTATTTTACAATCTAAAGACAATCAAATTTGTGGTTTAAGTTATTTAATTGTACTGATTAGTCTTTCAATTTTGTTGCCTTAAATTGATCATTTAAATTATGAAATGTATACCGTGTTACCTTTTTCTATTATATTTTAAAAATATTTTTCATGTATTTCTTCTCTTTCTCGATTAATATTTGAGAAATTTTATCATTTGACACAACTCAATCATATTCTTGACAGCAAACTATTTAATAGTAATATTGTAATCTATAAAATCAATGATGAGTTCTTAAAATCTACAATTAAATCCTAACATCAAATTAATCCTTAATGAATTTCTCATAAAATCAGTAAATCAACAAATTTTTTATGATAGAAATAAAATTGATATTTTTTATGATAGAATTTTATGATAAATTTTATATGTGGAAATGTATTTATGTTTTAATCGTTTAATTTTTTTTTTTTGACAAAAAAGGTAGAGAATTCTACGTAATTAAAAAAATAATATTGTCCATACATTAATTATTATTTAAATAATGATATAGATATCTATCCCTCAAACCAACCTATATTTTAAACCTCATTAAATACTATTATCTGTAAGCGTAAATACCAATTGTCATACCTACTCACATAACATCTTGTTGTTTTGGCAATATGTTTGTCACAGGACCACCTTTTTCTTTCTTGTACACAACTTAATAAGCGACAGGGATACTTGTCTCTAGCTATTTAGGAAACTGATGAAATTCGCCTTCGCCTTTTATCACAGTATCTAAGTTTTTCTATTTGATTTTTGTATTTGTAAACAGCTTTTTTTAAAAAAAATTATTTTTTTATGTTTTAGTCTATGTAAAATTAATATTAATTAGAATGAGTTCCTACATATATATATAATATTGGATATATAAGAAATTGCATGAATTATTTTCAATAAAAATCAATTTTGCAAAGACTAAAATAAAAAAACAAGGACAAAAAACAAAACAAAAATATTTACAAAGACAAAGATCAAACAAAAAAACTTACAAAAACTAAAACTAAAAAACGCATATTTACAAGAATCAATCATATATTTAAGTCATTTTTTAATTATCACATTTGCATGAAAATTGTACTCCTATATAAATGTTATTTTCAAAGTTCAATGCAATATTAATTATTGATTTGTCAATACTATCTTTAGTTATTCACTGTAGAGAAAGAAATATATGAAATGAAATAATAAATTATTAAGAATATTATACGAAAAAAATAAATAATGTATCAAAAGTTGTGAAATGTTGGTGAATCATGGAGATGAACAATCAAGAACAATGTAAAGATGAAATTCTGAATATACCTCATTATTTGATAGAAGATAACTCTAAATTTATAATAGAGCTATTGAAAAATAAGAGAAACTAACTCTAATAGAACCCTTAAGAGTATCGAGTGTTTAATTGTCTTTCCAAACCCCTTGATATCAATTAAAGGTTGTTTTCATTATCGGACCATTCACAACAGGTTTAGGTTTGTATATGACTTCATACAAAGTCATTTCTAGGATTCTAATTCTCATCGAGAGCATATTATAAATTGAAATCATATATTAATTCAAGTATCATAGTTCATTCAGAACCAATTTGTGACTATACTTGATTGATTTACGAGGGTACTACAATTGATTCTCATGTTCAAGGCTTTATTAAAAGATTCTTTCAAATATGAATATGTTTTTTTCTCTTTGTATAGATCATTTAGACTTACCATATGATATGAATGTTATGAGAAAAGTCAAAGATCTTTTTCTCATCTAATTCTCACTTGGACAATATTGTCACAAGTTGGACATTGTCGTCAACTAATTTAGTTTGAAGAAGTTTTTTATATATACTCTTGAAAATATGTTCATTGAGAAAGAGAGTTGTTAGAGATAAAATTAGCCTGATGCAATCGTACAAGTAGATATTTGACTTTACACATTTTTACTATGTAAGATTTCAATCTATGTTATACTTCTTTTCCATGGGATTTGACATCTGCCTTTATTTCCATCTTGTTGAGTCACATCTTTTGATCATAGAGTGACAATCCATCAGAGGTAACATATTACCATTGATGCATTACCAAATTCTTCTCGGATGATCTCTTGTTGTTCCAGAGAAAACTTATGCTTTGTAGATCATTGCATTAGAGGCAACTTGAGCTTCTTTGATATTTTCTAATATTCAAAGTCAAATGAATATACACCAAAGGAATATCTTGCTCGTTGTCATTTCATAAGAGGATTGATCACTTAAGTTGTCTTTAAACACGTTGGTCAATTATGATTCTTCTACTAATCACTTTAGATTTTTACTCATCTAAGACTTGGACTAGAACCATTTATTCTCACATTGCATATGTGATTTATCTTCTTATTCAAATGATAAGTTTCACATAGTAATGTGAACTAACTGAAGTAGCAATGTCTATTTACAAGGAAGGGAGTTTGAATTGTAAATTCACCTATTTAAAATTTCCTATTAAAATCTTAAGAAAATAACTCAAGATTGATCTTGGTTATGAAAACAGAAAATGGAGAACGTTCTTGGCTCTGGAAACAGAAAATGGAGAACGTTCTTGGTTCTAGAAACAGAAAACGGAGAACGTTCTTGGTTAGTTAAAATCATAGTTTTAGCTTATCTATTTAGCTTGATAATTAAAATAACTGAAAGTAAACATAGATAAGGAAGAGATACCACACAAAGATATATCCTGGTTCACCCAACTCGGGATACATCAAGTCCTCACAACTGTGAGATTTTTCACTAAGTGTTCAAACGGAGAACGTTCTTGGTTTTACAACGTTCTTGGTTTTACACAGTTTTTGTTAAGATCAACCTTGATCTGTAACAGCAATTCCTTTCCACCCAGAAAGGATTCAATCAAGTCATCTATCAATCTTGAGAGGATTTCACAATTCAGCTTTTAACCATAAAAGGATTTTTACAAAACTACTCAAACTATAAATAAACCTTATAGTTTTGAGTTTACACAATAATGATTTAGAGAGATTGGTAGAATCTGAGTATGCTTAACTCGTTTTTGAGAATAGATTCTTGACAAAAGAATTCAGTAGTATGATCTGGATATATGAAGAGGAAATGAGAATTGATTCTTTTGGTAATTGAGAAGCTTCCAAGTATGTAAATGTATGTGATTGATGGATTTTCTTAGCACTTGAAGTTCTACGTTTTCGTTGAGCTTAAGGTTCCTTTTATAGGCTTCAAGGAGGTTGATGATAGCTATTATGACCGTTGAAAAAGGTGACTGCTATCACGTGTCATACTTGACCAAAGACCAGACTTTTTAAACCTTGAATGTTCTTGTTTTGAACATTCTGCATTTTTGCTTCTGCGTTAATAATGTCTGGTCTGTAGCTCCTCATTCTTGATTGTGATGATCCTTTGTTTATGCACACAAATATCTCAGAGATGTGCTTAATCGATTTAGATTAAGACTGCCTTTTAATTCATGCAAAACAGGTTGGAGAATGATGTAACAAGGCTAGAGAATGATGGTCAGTATGTTGGAGAATGATTGCGTCATTCTTGATTGATGTCATCATTCTGGAGAATGATGTTGATCATTCTGGAGACAACTGTTAATCATGCTGGAGAAAGATGTTTGCTGCTGAATAAGTTTATCAATCTGGAGACTGATGAAACACTACTAGAGAATAATCGTTTGTCACTTTTGCTTTGAGTTGTGTTCTTTAATCTTTGATCCTTTTGAGTGATTCTTTTGCTCATATGAGAGCTGTATATTCCTAGTATATGAATTGGAAATCCATTCGTGATTTGCAAGAGTTTTCCTTGCATTAAAAACTATTCTGATCTTACTTGCTGAAAATGACAGAAATGTGGAGAACGTTCTTGGTTTTCCAGATTATGTCAAGAACGTTCTTGGTTCAGTCTTGTTCATTTTTAGCTCTTTCTTTAACCTGATTTCTCTTGATTTTGCTTTATACCTAACTTGGATTTATTACACTCAAAAACACATGTTAAATTAACACATAACTTAGAATCATAATTAGAGTCTTTAATTAACTTTTATTTGTTTACATCAAAATATTAATTTGGGATTTTGCCTCAACACTAACGTCCTTAGACCAACACTTTATCAACATAACTTTCACTAGTAAACATATCTACTTGTTCATTAGTTGATAAAGTGTTTTATGTGTTTCGCATATAAGCATTTATCACTCACTAAGTTACAACTATTTATGTTACTCGTGTCAGATAATCAACAACATAGATTCTTACTATATCTTAAACAATTTGCACACTCAAAGCAACTAGTTAGTGGAGAATGTTTATTTTGTTTTGTTATCATCAAATATCAATAGTAGTTATTTGTATTTGAATCAATCTGATTCTTACATCTTACTCTTCCACGAGATCATTAATGAGGTACTAAGAAAGAAGTATAAGCTTGTTGTTGAGTGACTGATGCCTGTAAATGTTGATCAATTGGGTGTGCAAGAAACTAACTCAATCTGCATACAAAAATGGAGATATCAAACCTAGTGCGGGTTAAATATAACAACCTACCTATAAGGCGTCTATAAACATTGGGGTTTGATATTGTAGAACCAGAAGAACAAGACAACTTTATATTTCGGTCCATAAGAGTGGAGAAAGGCATTGTAGCCAGTAATCTAGAGTTTTGTAACATATCTAGATAATATTTTCCTTGATAAAGAGAAATTCCTTGTTTTGTTTTAGCAACCTCAAAGCCTAATTTTTTTTTTGAGATTGCTTAGGTCTTAAATGCTGAAAGTGTTGTCATGCAAATATTTGATGGAATGAATTTCATTCATGCCATTTCCTACAAGGAGCAAGTCATCTACATAGACAAGTATAACAGTAAAATCATTTCAAGAATGTTTGGTGAAAAGAGCATAATTAGTTTTGGATTGAGTATATCCATGGTTTAGAAGAGCAGAGGATAATCTAATATTTCATTGTCTACTAGATTGTTTTAGGCCGTATAATGGCTTTTTTAACCTTCAAACAAAATTATCGTTAGGAGTATTCAACGGACTATCATAAAATTTCGTCATCTAGATCTCCATGTAGGAAGGCAATATTGATATCCAATTGAAAGAGAGACCAATTTTTTGTGAGAAGTCTTATGGTAGTCATTTTAACGACAGTGCTAAATCTTTCAAAATAATCTAGACCTTTTTTTTGGGTAAAACCCTTAGCCACTATTCACTAACGTTGCCTTGTAAACCTCAATAGAGTCATCCACATGAAGTTTACGTTTGAAAATCCATTTACATATTATGGTTTTCTTGCGAGAAGGAAATTGTGTAAGTTCCCAAGTATTATTCGGAGTCAGAGCAGAAAGCTCTTGTTGAATGACCTCTTTCCAATGAGAGTTTTGAATTGCCTCTGAATAAGTCTTTGACTATTTTATTGAAGACAATTTAAAAGAAAAAAAATTTAT
Organism: Cicer yamashitae; assembly: GCA_037974755.1. Classification (NCBI taxonomy): domain Eukaryota; kingdom Viridiplantae; phylum Streptophyta; class Magnoliopsida; order Fabales; family Fabaceae; genus Cicer; species Cicer yamashitae. The sequence continues at coordinate 42,343,453 of JBBPBQ010000002.1, forward strand.
AGCTAGGAGACAATGAAGAAAAAGAAATGCAATGAGATAGACACATTTCCTAGATCTATTGTCAAATTTTTTCTGTTTTATTTAATCGTGGTAGTAAAACATAAACAACCAAAAACTTTAAGTTGAGAAATATCAGAAGAAACATAATACATGATATGATAAGGAGACTTGTAAGCCAAAAACTTAATAGGTAACCTATTGATGAGGAAAACAAAATGGCATAAAGATGACAATCAAGACATGCAGCCAAACGAGGAACATATATTAAATTGCACGAGAATTTAGGTATGTAAAGGACATCACAGAGATAAAAAATAAAAATAAAAATAAAAAAGTAGTAATAGTGGAACCATTGAGAACTTTAATGTAAATTATATTGATTTGTTTTAATTAATTGAACATAGATTTGCAATGACAAACATGATTAGTGGCTTATGAATCAAGGAGCCAAGAAGCAGAATTCACAATATTGCAAACAAAATGAGATTTAGAATTACCAGAATCAATGATGGATGAGGAGGTGAGATGATTAACATTTTGAGATGAAGGTTGTTGAGAACCTCTATTTACAAATACAACAAGTTCAAGTTCACGTTTTGATATAATTGAGAAAGTATAGTATGCAAGGGACAATGTGATCATTAACTATAATTCATCACAACTTAAAACATTTTAGAAAATGGACAATCAAGTCTCTAATAATAATTAAAAAGGGATAATATGGTCATTACCAATAACTAAAAAGAGATAATTTGCTCCCTACAAAAGAAAAAGTATCTAAATAATTTTTTCTCTAATAAATCGTTCATTTTTGTTCTTTTTCTTTTTTTATTATCTTTATTATTCAAGCAACCACCATTTATATATATATTATTGTAACTATGAATTAGGTAACATATATTTTGTTTTTAGTACACTGTCACTTCAATATTTTTGGATATATTATGTGTTAGATAATATTAATAGATATTAGTAGTAAGAGTATTTTAAATTTTTTGGATTCTTTGAGTCATCCAATCCTCTACCTTTTACTCATCTCTTAATATCTAATGCTTATCGACAGAAAGTTTTCCCACATTAGGTTTTGTTTTAGATGAAAAGTTTGAGGACTTGTTGGCAGTTTATCGTGATCAAGTCCTTAGAGTATTTAAGTGAGTATTTGCAGAATGAATTAGATAGATTCTAATTTTGTGTTTGCTTCCTCCTCCTTATATAGAAGAACTCCCTATATGGTTTTCTTGATTATCTGTGTAACTTTCTCACTATCTCAAAGTGGGAGTTGTGATCTCTTTCTATTTTCTCAACTCTCATCCAGTTTGACTAAGCCTCATAACTTGGAATTCAAGTTCACTCTCTTAGACCTAACTCAGTATAAGTTGGATTGAACTCGGCTTCTATCTTCGTTTGAGTTTTAATAACTCAGTCTAGAGGCCACAATAATTCATGGCAGTCTAGGTTCTTTAGCTTTCATCTTTATTTCGTATTGTATAAAAAGAATATGAACTACATTGGTTGTAACCATTTTTTGCTAAAACTAAAATGGAAAATGTTTCGTGGAGGCTCAGACACCCATTTGACACTATCACATAGAAATAAATAAAGATCGTGATGTATAGATGTAATATGATAGAAAGAGAGGTACACAAAATGAGGTGTTGAATGAAAGTATGAAAATTAAGGATGTTCAAATATAAGAGCTAAACTAAAATAGGTAAGGTAATCAAAATCAGACTGTCTATTGAACAAGTGCGCATACCAATTCAAAGTTCAAAGGTTTGACTGGAGTTGGACCAAAGTCAAACAGTTTTTAATTAAATAATTTTTTAATAATATATAATATAATAATATAATAATAAATTAAAAGTTGTACATACAATATTAAAAATTAAAATTCACTTATTATTAATATATTTGTGTGAATAAAATAGTCTCAAATGACAAAAAAAAAAGTGTCATTATTTTAATATGTTTGAAATTACGTTAGAAATATGTTTAATATGCTTCCAATTTTCTTTCACCAATGATATCTGACATCACCACAATTATTTCCATCATCATCATTCTCTAATGTGTGCAACTGAGCATTGTGATTCAAATTTCCAGCCATGATAGTTACATAGCATTGTGCGTGTAGTGGGTGTTAAAAAACTAAAAATCAAACTAAAATGTAGAATTGAACTGAACCAAACTATTTTTGAACTGCACTGACTTACAAAAATTGAGAACCAATCTGTTTTTTCAAAAATAGTTTATTAATCGAACTGATTTTTAAAACTACAACCGAACCGAACTGGTTTTTAATTCGAAAAAATTGAACCGAATTGGTTTTGAATTTGAAAAAACTGAACCTCACCAGCTTTTAGTTTGAAAAAACTAAAATCGAACCTGTTTTTTTAGAAATAATTAGGGAAATTATACAAAATTTGGCCTATAGGAACAAAAAAAGCTAATAGCAATAAAACAGTTTAGTTCAGTTTGATACAAAAGCAGTTCGGTTCAGTACTATCCATATTATAACAATTTAGTTCAATTCAAACAACTAAAACTAAGTTAAAACCAATTCAATTCAGTCCACAGTAAGACTTTGATTCTATTTGTTTTATCTGTTATGTTATTTATGCCTTGAATCTAATTCTTTTATTTTTTCTTTATTTGTTCTTTATTTATTTGTTTTTTTCCTTTATTTTTGCTCTATTTGTTTCCGGTATTTGTTACTCACAAATTTGAATCACGTTGGAATGAAAAACTTTTTGCAAAATTATTATTTTTAATAGAAATACAATGCATGTCTTGTAGAGGAATGGTGGAAAATGTACGGGGATAGTGTTCCAATTTTGCAAAAGATGACAATTCATCTTCTTAGCCAGACTTCTTTTTCAACGGGGTGTGAGATGAAGGTGCTGGAAAACACAAGAAAGGGGAGGGGGGAGAGAATATTGAATTGTATTTGTCGTTTCTAGAAGTTACTTCGATTTCCTTACAAATATGGTTCTTCATCGAAAATTCCACTTACTTTTATAAAAAAAGGTTTAGACAAAGTAAGGTTGAGTCATGAAGAACTAAGATGTGAGAAAAAGAAGAAGATAAAGGAGACACATATATTTTTATACTAGTTCACAACAGACTGTTGCTACATTTAGTCATCCCCTCACATAGAGATTTTGCCTAGTATAGTCGATGACTTAATCCCTTATTTCCATAAATAACATACAAGTATTCTTTACTCTGGCTTTTCAGGCTTTGAGTATTTTTCTTTAGACTCTCCATATTTTTGTCTTCAAAACCTTCTAAAACTTTCTGGCATCCTGCCGTTGAGGTTCATAAAAGTCATTGTACCTTTTCAGGTACCTCTTAGGGGTGAGAGGGTTGTTGCCACTATCAGGTTGATTTATATCAATTCTAATTTGTGTTTGAATTGACACAAAGTTTGTTTATAGGATTCTAACTCTCATTGAGAGGATGTTACAGATCAAGTCCTATATCAGTACAAGTGTGTGAGAACACTTTGACTGATTTACATCAATTCTAATAACTCTCTATTGATAGGATATTTCATTTATTCTTTTCTTTTGATGTGCTCTTGGCTTTTTTAGATTTTCTTCTTAATACATAGCCCTTTTGCATTTTCTCTCTCACTATTCTAATGGATTGAGTGAGTTCTTCTTAAATAGATAGACGAAGTGCCAATTGAGAATATTATCGTTGAAATATTCAATCACCATTTAAGGCGGATCAGTCTTTAATATATATCCATATATATCTTCGTGAATGATTCTGCGTATCATGGTATAAAGACATGGAACTAGATGATACTATGATCAAATCATGTCTTAAAGACTCTCAGACAAGTAGCGGATTTAGGATGTTCATCAAAGAATTCGCAAATGCTTTGTCTTCTTTGGAGGGTTGACTTTCATCAGAGCGTACAACATAAATAAGAGTCAGACGGTCAGATACTTGAAGTGATTATGTGATTATCAAACGCAGACGATCACTTGCTTGTCAAGCTTATTAGTGTTGAGACAAAATATCTCTCAAATGTTTTAATGATAACAAAATTGTTTCAAAGATTCTAAATATGTGTGTTATTTAATTTGTGCTCTTGAGTGTATCAAAGTTAGAAAACAGGCTCCTCACCTTCTTGATCAAATGAAGTATTTTTACACATCTTTATATGTCATCTACGTTAGAGGATAAACAAAGTGGATGATGAAATTATGACCTCTATGACATAGGATAAACAAATACTGAAGAGAGGATGAATTTAAGTCATAGGACAAGTAATGCTGAAAAGAGGATAAAATTACGACCTCTATGTCGAGGATAAACAAAGCAAAAGAGAGGATGAACTTATGTTGTCTATTCATCCTCGCACATGGGAAAATGAGTAAAAGTACAAAAAGTGATGTACGTGACTAAAAAGGCAAAACTCTACAGCTGTTGGGAAAGGAAAAAGTCAAAAAGCACAAGTCACATTAGAATTAATGGAAGCTTCATCCTTCTATCCGAGGATGAACTAGAACACTCCTCCTCCTAGCCTTTTTCTAACAAGGACAGTTAAAGGGCATATTTGCAATTTCAAATAAAGACCATGGCCAATCATCTAATTCTCCAACAAATACTTTGTACTTCTCTTCACAATTGAAGCACCATCACCTCTATAAATTCAGATAACTCATCTTCATCAAATACAACAAAACATTATACAAAAGAGAAAGATAAAATTTGTGAAGAGCACACTCATCCTCTCATAATACTTTCGACTATTCTTAAATATATCTTTGAAATTATCCTCTTAGAAAGTTTATCTTAGTGGAAGAATCATACTCTTATCAAAACTCTCAAAAACCTGTATATACTCAAGTTAATATAAACTTGTTGGTAGTTGTAAAACAAGAAGAGAAATTGTTTATGTAAGCCTGTTGAGGCTAAGAAAATACATCGTGAAAAAGAGTTCCTTTAGAGGACAAGTCTGTTTGAGCCATAGTGAAAACTCACAAGTTAGTGAGGACTGAACGTAACTCATTTTGGGTGAACCAATATAAATTTGGGTGTGTCATTTACTATACTCTCTTATCTTTATTTTGTCTAACTCTCATTTCAGTTTCAAACGTATATCCTCTAAAATCTATCTTCTATCCTCAAATAGAGGATAGAGTTTTAAAAGAAAAGGAAAATTAAAGAAAAGTACAATGTCTCTATTCAACCTCCTTCTAGTGATATTTTAGCTACTTCAATTAGAGGCAAATGATCACTTGCTTTGTCAAGCTTATTAGAAGCAATCAATTACTTGTTTTGTCAATAGTATCAGAGGTAGACGAGCAGAGCATATCTGCATTCAGTAGAGGCAATTGAAATAAAACATACCATGTATTTCCAGAGTCACCAGAACATTACTTGCGTTATCAGAGTAAGCCGAGACACAACGTCACTTCTCGTCACTGAAGGTGCGTGTTAGAGCACTTGCGTTAGAATCAAATAAACCAAGTGAAGCGGAGTCTTGTTGTTCCTTTGTCTTCGTCCAATTACTAGAGGATATGGCTTATATCAAATGCATACAAGGGGATGATTGTTCATTATTTGTTTGTTTTTGTTATCATCAAAACATCAACCAAAGGATTGCAGCGAAAATCACTTTTGCACTAACAATTTCTCCCTTTTTGATGATGACAAATAACTATTCAATTAGTGAACAAATTTTCTTCATGTTTTTAAAAGAAAGCTCCCCCTAAATGTAGTACAAAAACTATTTGACTTCATGGTTTGATCTTCTAAAAATAAACTTTTAAATCAATATTTTGGGGTTCTATATGAATTTGATAAATGCGATTGTTTGAGCATTTCAAACTTTATTAAGTCATTTTATTTTTAACACATATGAGGGTAAAAATATACAAAGATATAATGTAAATGCATAGCATTCAAGTAATTGTATTACTATATGAAAACGATGCAAATACATAGTATACAAATAATTGTATTACTATATATTCTACTTTTCTCCCCCTTTGTCATGATCGAAAATGGTGAAATTATAGAGTTTATAGAAAGCCCAACATACACAAGGATCATAAAAGGGATAAAAGAAACTGTCACGCCATATAGAGATTATTAGCATATGTTTAAACGAAAGCTCGAAGGAAACAAAAAAGAGCAAAAGTAAAGAAATGGTAATTTCATTGAAAAAGATCATGATTACAAAGAAGACAATAAAAAAACTTAAAGACAAGCGAATCCTAGACAAGTTCTAGAGACATCTAAGGACATGCCTCAAGAGTTCAACTGCTTCCTCCATTTGAGAGATGAGAAGGTCCAGCTTGTGGTAGACTTCTTGCAGAGCAATTCGGGCTTCTAGTTATTCAAGATGAATGTCACTCACCATCGAGGTCACTTTAGATTGTGGGATTTCATTCTTCTTAGTAGAGGAAGGTGACTTTCTTTTCCTACTAGAAAACAAGCCAATATCCATAACATATGAGAGTGATAAGAATAAAAGGGTGAAAACAAAAAACAGAGACGAAGAAAAGATTGAAAAGACATAGGTAAGGGGAAAAGAAAACATTTGATGTATAAGTAGCCAGATTTCTCAAGAAAGAAAACAAAAATGTTTTTGGAAAGAGGAGATGTAATGATGAGGGCGTGGAGGAAAATGAAGAGTGAGACAGGGTATGATATACTTTAGGACATGTAGGACAATTTAAAGGCACGAGGACAAAAAGAGGGAGGTGAAGAGTTGTGGTTGATGGAAAGGAAGAAAATAATTTTTAAAGACAAAAAGAAGGAGAGGAAATGAGTTTTTAAAGAAAAAACAAAGGATAGGAAGAGAATTTTGAGAGATAGAAGAGATGAAGAGAAAAGACAAGAAAGCTCAAGAAAGTAGAAAAAGGAACATAACAGAGGATAAAAACAGAAGGTAAAAAAGATGATAATGTTTATTCAATTCATAACTCACATTACACTTGTAACACAAACATATTCCATTACAATTGCAATATTTGTTACAAAAAGGCTTTAAAAAAAAGTCCTAAGCTCTTTCTAAGGCTATGTAAACCAGATCAGTTAATTTATATTACATATTATGTTTGAATGACCAATTCCTAATACATAAATAAACTAAGTTTCTTCATTTAACATCTTCTTCAGTAAGAGTCTTCCTTCTTTGAACTTTCATCTCATGTAGCGATAACGAAGTTTTTAGGACAACATCCTACCTTTCGACTTGTCAGATGTAACTAAAGAAAAAGAGATAATGCAACCTTCCCTTTTCTCTAATCATTATGACTTGTCTGGTGGGACTTTCTCTAAATATAGATTTGGAGATATAATCTTTTAAAGATAAATCTTTGATAAAATTTTAGGTGCTCCAACCTTTCTTCGTTATCACTTTCAGATTTCTATCCAATCCAGAAGATTCAACCAAAATGAGGCACAAGCCTTTCAATGCTCTTTTTCTTACTTCCTCCTTGTACTTAAGGTACTTAGTGAAAGAAAGAGACATTGATATCCAAGGGTTCCACAAGGTGAACTTTTGAATATAAGGATAAATATAGATTTTGAGATATAATATTTCAAAGATAAATCTTTGATAAAATTGAAAGTGCTCCAACCTTTTTTCATTATCACTTTCAGATTGCTATCCAATCCAGAAGATTCAACCAAAATGAGGCACAAGCCTTTCAATGCATTTTTTTTTCTTCCTTCCTCCTTGTACTTAAGGTACTTAATGAAAGAATGAGACATCGATACCCAAGGGTTCCACAAGGTGAACCTTTGTATGCAATTTGTGGACTTTTTTGTATAATCAATCTTGTTGACTGTAGTTCACAGATGTAACAATTTCAAGATTTCAGAACATTTCACCATTCAGGTTGAGCAGTTCATGTTTTAAGAAAATCTTAAGGTATTTCTGATAGTATAGTGTAAGAAGAGAATTATTTAGGAAGATGAAGAGTTAATAAAGAATGAAATATAGATCTGATTTTTCCTAGAGGGTTTCAGGTTTAAAACGTTTTGGATGAAAAGAGACAAAATGATTTGGGAGAAAAAGATCTTTAACAAAAATGATGATTTTTAATTATGTATTGAAGAAGGATTAAAAACATAGATTTTAACAAAAGTGAACAAATAAGTATTTTCAAAAAGAACAAGTGATAAGAACAAGGACATGACAACACAGACTCAAACAGAAGAGACAACACAAACACACGATAGGACAAATAAGAAAATACAAGCATACAAAACAAAAACATATAAGCTAAGACAAATGAGTGCACATAAAATAATAAAATAAAGTATAAGGTACCTAATGATGACAAACGAGGGTAATTTAGCAAATATTTACTTTCACTTATCTTACCAGAGTTGATTGGACTTTTCTATCAGATGATCTTCTTACATGAAATAGAGTTGTCTTGGTTTTGATCTTCCTTCTGAATCAGTAGATACAGTCATATGTTCTAGTGCTTTAATTTTGTATATAAAATATTAGATGATGAGTTAAGCACACAATACATCAGAGGCAAAAACCATGTCCTTAAGCATATAGAGGAAAAGCTTCAGACCTTGTAGTTAGAGGATTGACAAATTGGCTCATTCTAGGTTTTTACATGACCATGAGTTTGACCGGATGATGAGATATTTAAACTCATTTGTTGTATCAACTTCTCTAGTGGTGAAATTAGATGATGGTCTTCCATAATAGAATTTTGGTCCTTTATATGTAGTCCAGGCTTCTTTGAGAACAATCTGGTTTCATAATTATTTCAAATACATCATTGTTGTTTTGACGAGAATCTTCGATTTGTTGTTATTCAACGTTCAAAATAGATGTCGAGTGAGAGATTGTATTGCTCGCCATTTCTTCTAATAGAATACCTGCACATTTGAACATATATCCTAGATCATTGAAGTTTTTAGAAAACTTCTCCTTGACTAGTTAGACTCCTTTTTGAAATGCATCGTAATGTTTCCATTGATTTTCACTTACAATTTGTTGTAGTCACTAATACTTTTTTTTTTCTATCAGAGGATAAAAATCAGAATTAGTAAGTAGACTCTTCTCACTTATTAATTCACTATGCCTTATACAAACATACGAGTTTTGTCCAGTTTATCATTGAAGAGTTTCAAAAAGACACAACCATAACACATAATAGAGTGGATGGAATTTTTCAGAACATATAGAAAAGAGGAAGTACACAAAGAGTTTTTATTTGTTGTTCAAAAGAGAGCTGATCACACGCTGAAGTATTTCCTTAGATAATTTTAATATAAGAAAGTATCTCTCATAGTGATATGAATTTGAGATGATTACTTTGTTTCAAGGGACACATTAAAAATATTTATTGTTGTCTATTCTTTTCTTCGAGTATTAACTTGTCTCAATACAGAAATTTCATTTTACTACTCATAATGTCATTGAAGAGTGATTTGCATCAGGGCAATTTCCGGAGTATTGATTCAAAAGCATACACTTTGTCAAGCCGTTTCCCGAGTATTTCAAGCATTGAGGGATCTTTGCTCTTACACGGTGAAGTGCTTAATCATGAGATGCGCTCTGATACCAATTGAGTGTGCTGGAAAACACAAGAAAATGGGGGATTGAATTGTGTTTGCCGTTTCTGAAAGCTACTTCGATTTCCTTACAAAAACTTTTCTTCATCGAAACATTCAACTTACTTTTATAAAACAGGTTTAGACAGAGTAAGGTTGAATCATAAAGAACTAAGATGCGAGAAATAGAAGAAGATAAAAAGAGACACATATATTTTTATACTAGTTCACAACAAACTTTTGCTACATTTAGTTCTCCCCTTCAGTACAGTTGAGGACTTAATCCACTATTTCCATAAATAGCATACAAGTATTCTTTACTCTGCCTCTTCAGGCTTTGAGTATTTTTCTGTACCTTCTCCAGGTTGTCGTTGTCAGACTCTTCTTCAATTTTTGTGCATCATGTTGTTGAGGTTCATGAGAGTCGTTGTACCTTTTTAGGTACCTCTTAGGGGTGAGCGAGTTGTTGCCACTATCAGGCTGATTTACATCAGTTCTAGTTTGTGTTTGAATTTACACAAAGTTTGTTTCTAAGATTCTAACTCTCATTGAGAGGATGTTACATATCAAGTTCTATATCAATACAAGTGTGTGAGAACACTTTGACTGATTTACATCAGTTCTAATATCTCTCTATTGAGAGGATATTCCATTCATTATTTTCTTTTTATGTGTTTTTGGCTTTTTCAGATTTTCTTCTTAACAGATATCCTTTTTCATTTTCTCTCTCACTATTCTCATGGAGCAGGTGAGTTCTTCTTAAATAGAAAGAAGAAATGTCTGTTAGAAATCTTCAATCACCAATTAAGGCAGACCAGTCTTTAATATGTATCCATATATATCTTTGTGAACGATTCTGCATATCTTGGTACGAGGACAAGGAAGCAGAGGATACTATGATCAAATCATGTCTTAAAGACTTTCAGACAAGTAGCATATTCAGGATGTTCATCAGAGGCTGTACATATGCTTTATCTTCTTTGAAGCGTTGAATTTCATCAGAGCATACAACATAAATTAGAGTTAAATGATCAAATGGTTGAAGTGATGATGTGATTATCAAAGGCAGAAGGTCACTTGCTTGTCAAGCTTATCAAAGACAGACGATCACTTGCTTTGTTAAGCTTATCAGAGGTAGTTGATTACTTGCTTTGTCAATCATATCAAAGGGAGACGAGCATAACTGCATTCAATAGAGGTAAATGAAGCATACCATATCATGTATTTCTAGAATCACCAAAACATTGTTTGCGTTATCGGAGTCAACCAAAACACAACGTCGCTTCACGTCACTGGAGGTGCGTGTTAGAGCTTTTACGTCGGAATCAAACAAACTGAGTGAAGTAGAGTCTTATTGTTCCTTTTTCTTCGTCCAATCACCAGAGGATATGGCTTATATCAGAACGCATACTTTGTAACGCTTGACTTTGAACTACGTAGTGTAATACTTAAAATGTTACGACTTGCTCCATCAGTAGACACAATTACTTGTATTTAAAAAACACTTACATTATTGACTCTAATATACTTGTAATTTATGCTATCTTAAGATATTTAGTCATTAATATAACTCTTTGTCTTCTAACTTAATCTTCACACATAGCAAATATAGTTAGGGGATGATTGAGCTTTACCTGTAGCTAAAACTACTTTTGTACTAACATGAGATAAATTGAAGCGTCTTTGAATGTATCCATACAAAAAGAAGGAACAAACTTGAGCATCAAAGACTTAATGATATTGGCTATGTGGCTTATAACTTTTGTTTGAAGAATAAGTATAAAAAGTTTATAAAATTCAACCAATTATTGACTCCACCACTTATTGTATATAATAGCTTCTGAATTTGTTATTATGTTTGATTGTAGGTGGAAGCCAAGTAAGATATGTTATGATCACATTGATTATTAATCAATTGATAAAATTGATTGTTAGGTGTTTGAGAAAGAATTAACTCTTGAATTTGATATTGAAGAGATTAAAAGTGTTCCTTATCGCGAGAATGCAATTCTAATTGTTGATAATTCATTGAGAAACAATCAAAGTTAATGTTTAATTATATTAAGTATTTTTGTATTTACTTAAAAGTTGATACAATGAAATTTACTTTATCACTTGTTTAATATTTAGAACTTGACACTACATAATTTTATGTTGAAGGAGATGATAGGGATGCAAATGGTGAAGCCAAAGATCTTCTCATTTCCAATGTCATAATTGAATATAGAGAAACAAACCTTAATGACTATGATGAGTGATAGTTTTTAACTTTGCATAGATTATTTAGTTTTATTCTTGTTAGTGAATGTTATTGTTTTATTAAACATAAAAGTTACGTAATTTAAATTGGATTCGATGTTGGCATGTACTTTTTAATTTTTTAACTTCCTCTGAGAGAATAAAAATTATGCGATCTAGTCTAGTAAAATGTTTCACTATAATAATTAATTGGTATATCAGAGTCTTTCAAGTAACACTAGAGAACATCAATCAAATAGTCATCACAAAAAAAAGTGAAAACCAAACAAATAACATTCCACTCAAGTGAGTATTCCAAACTAACTATCAAAAAAAATAAAACTACTATCAATGTATATCAAAAGAATAAACAGATGTAGAAATAACATATAGACTAAACGGAGCAAGTTTGTTAGACACCTATTTCCATCAGAAGTTCATTTTCTATTTCTATCGGAAGTCAATTTCCTTCTCCCCTCCCTACTGTCGTTGCCCTATTTTCTCTCTTTTTCTTCTAGGCACGACACTGTTCTTTTCTTCATCTTCGACAAAGAGATTTCAAATCCCTCTTATTTTCTCCACATGAGCCTAATACAATAAATCACCTTTTTTTTTCTTTCTCTAGTATTAATAATAATATTAACAAAATTGATGGATTTCACTTGAAGAGCGAGACTACCAATGCTTTTAACTTTAATGGTATAAAATTATGAACAAGATAAATATTTTATTTATTAATAAAAAAAATAAAAAAATAAATTTAATAAAAATAGTCCCTCAGTCTGATTTTTGAACCTTTAACCAATTCTGATTACCTTGAAAATAGGTATTTACCCTCGGATAAAATACTGGGGCCAAACTTGCAAGTATAGCGCGAGCACGTGGCTCTCAATTATTGGTTCTTTCACTCAACTTCTTTCACCGCGTGAAACTAATCCACTTTTCTTTTGTTAGTCTTCGTTTGGTTTTCGAGAAAATTCAAACGAAAATTTCTCATAACATTTTCCCGAGAAAGAAAAACCCTTACTACACTCCATCTAAGCTTTAAGAACCATTGACGCCGCTTATGCGTCTCTCTACGACTGGATTCTCGTAATCAGGTAATTTTTCTCAACATTCTACTATTCACTACTTGTTGTTTTTAGTTTTCCGTGGATGCTTCAGTTTGATTCAAGAGACTGATTTTACAAAAGTGAATTTCTAGTTGAGATTCAAATTCACTTTCTATAATCCGTTTTTGATCTGTTTGTAACTCCATTGTATAATTGTATTAATAGTTCAATTGTTCTTGCAAGTTGTTGAAAGTGAGTTTTCACATGCATTGATTTCATTTTGAGATTTAGGTCAATATGAAGTGTAGGCACATGTTATTGTTATCTACTAGCAAATTAAGAAAACAAAATAAGTTGTAGTGGCGGCAGCACCAGTTGTAGTTCTTCCGTTAGTGAATATGAAAGGAGTGGCATGTTTCATGTTTGACCTAGGAAGTGCTTCATCCGGAATGAAATATAAGCAAAAAGGGTAACTGAGAAGTTGATGTATATTTAAGACCAAATACATCAACTTTTAAATTAGCACTTGTTTATATTTCATTTCAGAGAGAGTAGCTTTTATTCGCACGTATGAGTGTTTGTTTGTGTAATCAATATTTGATATCAGCGTAAACATTATAGGAGTCTTGGTAGAGTATGTTCTGTGTCAAGAGGTTAACAGTGGTTATATTTTTGGAGCCATCTTTCATGGTCTTGTGCTTTTAAGCTATAAATTTCAAGTTTAAAGCATTTCTGTTGTTAGCTGATTAAGGATGAAGTTGAGTCTGCACAGTTGGTCACTGTGTCAGTGCAGGCTGGGCTTGATTAATAAAATGACCTGATATATAAGCTTGAGTTGGGCTTAAATTGAAGTCTAAGTAGTTATTTTAGATTTGGTTGGGGTTAAATAACTTTGTGTATATTAGTAGTATAGAAGAGGCAAAAAAATATATATATATATATACTAACACTGCAATTTCAATGTTTTTTAAAATAATGGGAAAATATGCACAATGCCCGCAATTACAATGGCTGCATTGGATTGCAATGAATTTCAAAGTCCTCACTCAAATTGTTTTATATTATTCCTCTTTCTTCATTTAGTAGATACAAAGAGAACTTTGAAGGTTAGGGATAATTTACGATAATAATGATGGAAAATGAGGTAGACATGGACTTGAGCCAATATAAAACAATTTCAAGCAGCAACTGCCGTAATACTATCACAATATTCACAATGCCTACAATTTAAGTGGCTGCAACCATGACTACATTCATATCCACGACCGCAATTCCACCTACTCCAAAATAGAAAATTTCAGGCGTAACATAGAGTAGTAAAAATGCTCAATAAAGCTGGAAGGCTGCTTAGTCTCTCTGAATAAAAAGAAAACACTATCATTAACATAATTGTAATCTGTAACAAGTTTAGGGTTGAACAAATCACCCTCAAATATGTGAAAATTATGATCTATCAAAACTCACCAACAGATTGCATAGGTCTAATTTTTAAAGATGAGAGCATTATGCTCTAATATATATGGCTAGATTGAGTCTGTGTCTATATGACCTAGACAGTGGTTAGGTGTCATTAATTATCGGTGCAATAGGTGTGGCTATGATATGTATATTTCCGGAAAAGATTGGCTATAATATAATTAAATGCTTATATTTTCTCTGTACAACTTTTTTTCTTAAATGAATATTTTATACTTCATCCATCTAATGAAATTAATTCAAAGTACAGATAAATTCAGAGCCTGTAAAATTAAAATTGAATCTATATGAGCTGTTTCATTGGCAGGCTTAAATATTTTTACACAAGTCTATTCTGTACTTTTAACTAGATTTAGACTTTAAAAGTATTCAATTATTTTTATATGTACATTGTCATTTAGAAAAAGTATCATTAGAATTTCTTGTTTTGTGTTGCATGACATATAATCTCATGCTTTACATGTATGCCCTCTTTGTCCTTTTGTTAGATCATATTAATGAGTTTGAAAACCTTGAGTTGTACCTTTATTTACTGGTTTTGTCAGTAGGTAACCAACGAACATTATAAGTAAACCTCTGATCCAATAATGCATTAGCATGGAATTTCAATTGTAACTTTTTTCTTTTTCAGTGAAAAGTACTTCTGGAACATTAGTGATTTTAATACAAACTATTACTCGTATGAAACCATAATTTCCCTTTCTTTTAGGTAAAATCAAATATTGTGCTGTGGAAACTAATTTGTGTTGCTTTCTGAGGCAGCCTTTGTGGTATACTGCATGTGCATTTGTCATACACAAGCTTAGGATTTTTGTTATTCCAGAGTTCAAACCATTTCTTCCCCTTTTCTTCAGTGAAAATTTATAAATATTATGTTTTAATAAGTAAATGACAATAAGGCTACCTGGTGCTCTAAAGCTCCTGTCATGGCGATTGGGATTATTATAGGTAGCTTTATCTTACATTTGCAAGAAACTAACTCCACGACTCAAACCTATGACCTAGCCGCATTATACCAATTTTAACAGTTGCTCTAAGACTTCCCTTCATGTTTTAGTAAATGATGATAGCAATATTGATAAAAAAATGTATTGTGATATTACATTAAATTGAATAGTGTGTTTATTTCTATGTTGTTTGCTTGTAGAAATGGAGCACTCTGATCTGCAAGGACAAAGAAGGGATATGAAAAATAAGGGAAGAAATGTTGTGTGGTCAATTGCAATGGATAAGTGTCTAATTGAAGCCCTGGTTGTTCAAGCAAAAAGTGGAAACAGGGTTGACAAATGTTTCAATGAAAATGCATATACTGCAGCTTGTGTAGCTGTAAACACACATTTCAACTTAAACTTGAATAATCAGAAAGTTATCAACCGTCTGAAGACACTTAAGAAGAGATATAAAGTAATAAAAGATATTCTAAGTCAGGATGGTTTCAGATGGAATCCAAATACAAAGATGATTGAGTGTGATTATGACGAGCTTTGGAAGAGATATGTTGCGGTGAGTATCTTTAATCTTTCTCACTTCTTGTGAACGACAACATTTAAATTAAAACACCTATTTTAGTGTTCTCTAATTCATTTGACAGGCACACCCTGATGCGAAAGGATTTCGTGGAAAACAAATCGAGATGTATGAACAACTTAAAATTGTTTGTGGAAATTATCAAGCTCCAAGTCGTTGGGCAAAGATGAAGGATGGTAATGGTCTAGTGGAAATGAAGAATTGCGACGATGAATCCTCCTTTGCATCTCCTAGTTCAGAAAACATGAGTGATACAGATGGAACCGAGTCGTACAATGGGCCTCCAGAGCGCAGCAAATGCATTGATGACAGTGGCATCAAGCATCCGACGATTGGCTGATTCGATAGAGCGCAGCAAATGCTCGATCAATGCCTCGGAACTGTTACAGGCTGTGATGGAGATAGATGAGTTGGATGAGAGTAAACAGATGTATGCATTTGAATATTTAAATGCTGATCCTATCAAAGCCAGAGCATTCTTGACTTACAATACTAGAATGAGAAGGATATATCTGTTTAGACAGTTCTGGTAGTGGAGGTGACGCTGACCATGTATTGAACATTTTGATGTATAGAATAGAATATCTTGGGACTGTGTTGAACGGGTGTTCTCAATTTGTTTCAGCAATTATTGATTGTGTTTTAAGGAGAATGTGTATAGATTACATAGATTGATAGAAAATAGCCATTTGACAGGAACTGGAGAATCTTGAGTCTCCTTCAAGCAAATTTCTTGTTTTATTTTCAACTAAAGTCGTATTTTTTAACTTTTTTTCAGTAAGTTAGAAGCATTTTGATGAAGTTCTTGTTCTACCTTGCCTATTACCCCACTCTTTTGTCCTATATCATATAAGCTTGTAGGGAACTTGATCTTTGTAGGGTTTAGGATTTAGGGTCTTTCTAGAGACTTTGGAGAGGGTCAGAATTGTTCATATTGAACATGCTTATGGATGTTGGAACCTTTGTTGCTGTTAAGGATGAAAGAAATTGAATTCATACATAGGATCACAGTCAACTTTTGGTTAACTCTCTATGTCTCTGCTTTTTATTTAGCCTTTCAATTTTGTTTTTAAAAAATGCAGAATGGAAGCAAAAGGTTAAATAAGACGGGACGAAATAAGACGAAGCCGGGTTGGTCCTAAGACGAGTCGCCAACTAGTAATTTTTGAACTTTTTTTTAGAAAAAAATTAGTAATTCATAACATTGTTATACAAAATACAAATCATTTAATTAAAACAAGTAACCTACTAGATAGATCTTTCACCATCTAATAGTCTTAATAATAATAATAATAATAATAATAATAATAATAATAATAATAATAAGATGGAGAGATGAAAAGAAAAAATGAATACAAAGTCTCAAGCAGGAAAAAGGGAAGAAAAAAAATTTTCAAACCTGAAATTAAGTTAGTGCAGTAGAATTAATAAATAAGGTAAAATAATTAAAAAATAATCTTGTCCTTAATGTATTTTGGGACGGGACGGGTAATCCGAACCCGGTCCTTTTTTTACTTTGTTCCAATCTTATCTTTTGTTTTTTTCGTGTCTTTTGGACCGAGTCCGACTCAACCGTTGCTTATGGGTCAGGTCAAATTCATGGGACGAACCGGATCTCTCCCTTATTTCTCACATCCTCCCCCCATTAGATTTCTTACACTCTCCCTATTTTATATTTTTCTTTCTTAAGTGCTGTAGATTGAGACAACAGGGAATTATTTTTAATCAAAATGGCATGTTTGATTTGATTGATCACCATGGAATTTTCATTGCAAGTCGATAGTTTCTACTCTCCAGACCAATTCAGCTCCCTCTGAATTGGGCTCTAATTGTGCCAACAACCAAAGTATGTTAAACAAAATTATTATTGTCTTCGATTAAATAATTAAACAACCTCCTAAACTAAATAAAATAATTAGGGTCCACCCATTCCTTTCCTCCTCTCATATTATTTGATATCTTAATTGTGAGTTACATCTCTATTTTTTAGTAATTAATGTTTATGGTAGTTTTAAAAGTTTGAACATTAAACCTCTTTGGTTAGAACTTCTTCACCATCTCACGACTCACCAACCAAGCTGCTTATTTAGGACGTCATCAAATTATATCGATGGATTCGAGACATCTCATGCATCAGGCAAAATCAGCATTAGAAAAACACTTCAATAAAACCACATGCATGTGAAGAGAAGAAAAATATAATGAGTAAATGGAAAAACATTCATAAACCACAAATCAGAAGATGAATTTCACTGGAAAAACAGAAACAACCATCAAGACATCCCCATTATGTTCCCTTAATAACTACAGAGGTGGAAAAGTAACAAACTGCCTTGGAACACTGAATATATCCTTTCCAGCAAAAGGTGTGGTCCAATCTCTTAATCCAGCAGACGACGAAGTTTCCCTCGCTGTGCCAACATTTCGCGATCCAGACATGTAAGAATTGGTGGCCATCCTATTCCCAGCTCCGTTTCTCAACAATGATGAGATCCCTAGCCAAACATCACCTGATCTTGATGACGCCGGGCAATCCAAACTCCAATCTATACTGTTGTAGTCAAATTCTTGCACCATCCCCCCGGTATTCCAATCCACACGTGAATGTGAGTTGAATGATCTAGCCGATGGATTCTGATGACCACAAAATAGGCCGAGAGAAGGCGGAACTGTAAGTGCAGGCGAAGATGCCGCGCCAGTGTTCCACGAACCATGATGTTGAGAGTGAGAAGGCACTGTATGTGAAGGCGACGATGCAACCATCGGTTTATAGAAACTTCCCATTCCAGATGATGAGATTGAGGAATCTACTGGACCGAATGCATGGGAATATTCTTTGTAAGGAGCTTGACAAAGTTGCTGCAAGCGTTCCACACCGACATTTCCAGTGTTGTGATTTTGTAGTAGGAAATTCCCGTTTGACCTCGAATTTTCATATGCCGGAACACTATTTACATACCAACCAGATGTTCCTGAAGGTATGGAATTCATAGAATTCAGATAATTTTGTTTCGCGTCTGCGAATTGCGGGTGCTGCATCATCACTACCTGCTCCCTTCCTACTCCTTGATGAATCATTCTTCCTTCGTTCCTATATGCGCTAGGCTGCGCTTCCATTTTAACAAATGGAGACATTGCTTGCATGGACTGTGACATAGTTAACATATTGGAAGGATTTGATGCAGCAACACTAACACCCCATCTTTTCTGTGCCAGTTCATTTTGATGATCCATGTGTAGAGCCTGTTGATTTCTACTTTTGGGATCTTGGAACATAGAATCAGCACCGCAAACATTGTAATAGTTGAAATCACTTTCATTCCCTCTCTGCTGAATTGAAACTGAAGCTGCTTGTAATCCATGAGATCTCATCAAATTATTATTATCTTGAGAAGAATCTTCTGACTGATTTACAGGAGATTCTTGCTTCTGAGATTTTAAGGTGCTTTCAGCCTTTTGAAGATCGCCTTCACATGCAACAACTACTCTTTCAACTTCTTGTTTCGAACAATTGTACTTCACTTCCATAGCATAAATCTGCTCAAGCTCTTCACTTATGTCGATTTTCAAATTACTCTCGCTTACAGCGTTGGTAGTATCCTTTGCTTCACTTCCTTCAAACAGCCACGATATCGATTCTTCTAATTTGCCGTCATTTAACTTCAAAGCCAGTGTCGCTCGCTCAGAAGAGAATCCCATCGTGACTAACTTCTGCACAAGGTTGTCAAGCTTCCTCGACATTAGATACGCACCGCACCGGTCGTGCAACTCGTGAGCTCTCCTTTCCCTCTGCCTTTGGTGCTTCCTCTCATTCTTCAGGCGGATCTTATCCCTTCTGTCGTTATCACAACCAGGTATGATATCCAACCGGGTCGAGGAGTTTGCAACTTTCTCTTTAGTGTCTTCTGATTCACCAGAACAGCTGCCATTATTAGAAACCGAATCGTACTCGGACACCGTACCTTGAGGACTATTAGAATGCTCATCCATATCGTTTATTTTTGGGAATTGACTGTTGTTAACTATGGCGGATGAATCAACCAACGACGTTTCTAGGGTTGGAACAGTTTCCAGGATAGGATCGATCGCAATAGAGGGAACGCCGCTCGCATCATTAGCAGATCCAGAAGTCTTCGGAGAAGTCTTGTGTTGTTCCTTAGAAGCCTTTGCAGAAGCCTTCTCCTTGGACTTGGATTTTGATTTCATTGATGGAGACATTCTATTAGTTGTTATATTTGTCCTGCATATATATATTGACAAAAATTAATTTAGAACCAATCTTCATTTATAAGCGCTAAATCAATACATATATAACTTAATTATGTATGGAAATTTACACAAATATGGATAATAAAAAACATAATATAAATGCATAAAAACATACATATATGTAATTAAAGAAAGCTGAAGAACCTATCAGATCCAAAAGCTATGAATCACCATGAGAAATATATTAAAAAAATTAAAGGATCACTAATCAAAACTAGCTCATAGATCGACAAATAGGGCACAACTAACAAGAATCCCTAGAAAACCAGAATTAAGATCAGAACCCATTCAATATGTCCTTTACATCAAAAGAAGAAAACTCACCAACATAAAATAAATAAAGAAATATAAAAAAAAATTCGTAAGGGGGTGAAGATATGATTGACATCATATCAAATGTATCCATTTTCTAAGAGACCTAATTCACCAAATTGAACAAAATTACAAAATCCAAAATGAAGCCAACCATTAATCAAATCCAATGAATCGGATAACAAAACAGCTTCAATTTTTTTCCAACAATTCAAAACCCTAACAATTATGAAATTGGGTAAGTCACACACATATTCCTATTTCCACCCCCCACCAATCATGAAGTGGATAACATTTTCACAATAAATGGTTCAAAACCCACCAAAATTACATCCCCAAAATCCAAACTTTACCGTCAATTAATCAAATTAAACCTCCAATAAAACAAAGATTCAGATCACAGACCAAAAAACAGAACATCATAAATCCAAAAAAAATTAGATCCAATAAAAAAATTCTCTAAAAAACACATTAATTAATGCATAAAGAGAAAGAATAGATCAAAGAAACTAACCTATGAAAAACAAGAAAGGGCGTGAAGATGAATTGAGATTATGTGTGAGCTTGTTTCTCCTTATTCTTCTTCTTTTTCTTCTTTTTTTTCTCTTCTTTTTTTGTCTGTGATTTTGCTGTGTATTTTCTAATAATATAAAGTTGTTTCAACTTTTTTTTAACAAAAAAAGTATTGTTTTTCTTTTTTTTTTTCCTATCTTTTTGTCCACGTGGCACTTTCTCTATGTCTTTATCGACAAGTTCTGGAAACAATTAAATAATACAATGTTCAGATTCAATTTTTTCTATTAGAAAATAAAATAAATTAAAGAATCATACAAAAATAAAAAAAATAAATTTAATAAGCCAAAATATAATGATTTTATAGAATTTTCTATGATATATTGCACCATTTAACTTTTATCGATGTATTTGATCTTTAAATTTAAACAAGTTAATTTTTTTTTA